>CP099853.1:6791991-7254491 GCA_030062745.1 Capitulum mitella
TCGAGACGCATCAAGCGGTGATCACAAACTCCACTCAAAAGCTCTAGCAAATCGCTGCCTGCCTGACAGAAACGTAGTCACACCAGAGCAGGGTTGAAAATCTGGTTTCTGTTCTTGGCGTCGGAGTACGTTTGTTTTAAAGTAAAAAAAATGCGACTGGTAATACTGGTTTAAGTTGGCGTTCCTAGTGTAACTCAGTTATGACATCATACCTACCTGCATCTTGCTTGATGAAGACAGAGTCATTTGCTTGAAGAGTTAAAACTTCGTCAACGTGGTTATGACGTAGCTTTTGGATGGAAGCGCAATATCAAACGTTCGGAGCATAAATATTTTTTGAAGCACATATTTTCTGGTGTCCTTCAATACCAAAAAACAGCACCTTTTCCAACCTCGCACCAGAATAACGCCCCTACAACGTCCGAACAAAAACCGTCCCGGAGCCGACACAGAAGCCCGCGAAACAGACCGCCTCCCGACTTAAACAGCCACTGCGGTCCGCGCCGCGATCTCAGCCATTCCGTCATTTTGAACGAGCCCATTTCTCCGGAGCGCCGCCGTTCCGGCCAAGGCCTGTTACGGCGGCAACAGCTCCGAGACGCCAGAACAGAGCCGGCCGAGCCCTCACGGCAGCGCTGCTAAGGCTGCGGAGCGCCCCGTCGTCCCCTCATTCGCCGGAGCGAAATTGGCTATTACGGCGGCAGCACGGCGGCGTGCTTTATAGCGAGACACGTGGCACATGCTGGCACAACGTCGCCGAGGCAGTGGGCCATGAGACGCGCACCATCGGCACCAGGCGGACCAC
This sequence comes from Capitulum mitella, assembly GCA_030062745.1. Taxonomy (NCBI): domain Eukaryota; kingdom Metazoa; phylum Arthropoda; class Thecostraca; order Pollicipedomorpha; family Pollicipedidae; genus Capitulum; species Capitulum mitella. Next base: position 6,792,797 of record CP099853.1, read on the forward strand.
AGTCATCAGGGGTCCCAGCTTCGCGAGGGATGCAGGCATCACGAGGCATCACCTGTCACGACGGTCTGCATTGCCGCGGTGAACCCCACTGACAGCCACTTCCTGCGCAAACGGATTTAGATTACCCGGAAATGCAAACCTTTTTGGGAAAGGACGTGAACGAGGGGGCTCGAGTAACGTAAGCCGATCTGCTACATTCAGCCAACGGAGCAAACAGCTGTTTAAGAAGTGCTGCCAACCATGACTGTTTTGGAGTGATGACTGTTCCTGCAGCTGTCTTCATATTCGACATTCCAAAATCCCTTGCCAACGGCCGACCCAGCTCTTGAGCGGAAAACCAATATTACTAATCGGGAACAGATATCCACACGTGCTGAATTCAACCCTTCCTAACATCGGCCCAACACATCACATCCAACACCCGGTACGACAAGCGTGGCCTATGACGGAATTCACTGACCTGACGCAAGGTCAGCCCACGGTGATCCAACGAACGACGCAGACATCTCCACTGAAAAACAGATGGACAAAAACCCCAAGCAAGGCGGTGCACACGCCTTCCTCAACACGCCTGCACGGAAGAACACGCCACGACCCAGACTTCTCCCCCACCAGCCGCCGTCGCCCTGGCTTTCTAACGAGAACGAATATGGCGCATCATCCGAAAAACGATGCTTTCTCGAGATCTAGGCTAACGCAGAAAATGTGCTAATGTGATAACGGAGCCGCAATCGGCTGTCGTGCCCGCGTGGGGGTAATGCGGTTACGTCGCCGGCAGCCTGCGACCATCCCTCCCTGCCGGGGACTGAATCAAATAACTAGCGGAATTCGCCGACCGTCCTGTAAAAAAGATTCCCAACGGGTCTGTCTCTGTCTGAAATGTAGGCAGCAGAACGAAAAGTTCCGCAGCTGGGTTTTTGCCGGATTCGCCCAAACGCATACAAAGTACCAGCGACTGCCGAGAAAAAGCAGTCCAAGAAATAGCGTCAGTACACCAGGACAAAAACCAATGAAGCTTACGCCCACATTAACAACTGAAAAGAGGAAAAATTATAAGGGACACAGCAAGCAAGGGCACCAGCCACGTAAAAAGTAGCTTTTGGGGCCGAATACTGAACACAAAGATGGAGTCACAAGTTAAAAATGTGAGCTCTTAGGCTATCAATCACAACATTCGGCGAAACATTTCCCACAGGCTTTGGACAGAAAGGAAACACGTTCTCTGCACAACAAAACCGCAGAACAATGACCATTATAGCACAAAATAACTTTAAAAGTACATTTTCGTGTTCAGATAATGGACACGAAAGTAAAAAATGTCCAGATCTACCTCATTAAACATAGAAATGGGGATACAATTCTCAAACAGAAGCCTGTACCGGCCAGTCCTGTTTAAACTTGAACTTCAGGCGCAATTCTGGAATTTCTCTAAGTAAACCATGCCTGAATGCGGACAATGGAGGACGATTCCTCTGTCTCTCTCTCTCCGCTCGCCGGAAAACATTCTTCGCGGTTCATGCTGTGCTCTGCGCACGATCCAAGAAAAGGCCACGAACCGACGACGTCTCGCCCTCGACTTGACCAGCATCTGTCTCAAGGCTTAGCAAGCCATACACGTCTTGTCAGCCAAGCTTACCCAAGAACGAGCCGGATCTCCCAAGTTGCTTCAGTCCAGGAAGCTCAATACTCAACTCTAGCCCGCCTAACATGCAGTGAAGCTCAGAGAAGAGCCATCCATTTTTTTTCGCGCGGTCGTACATACCTACTCCGGAGTTTTCTGGATCTTTTGTTGATGTGTCTTTTCTTATTGCAGTTCCTGAAGTGAGGACGCTGGGTCAAGGAACACCAGCTGAGCGGGACGGGTCTTGCGATTTCGCAATGACATCCCTTTTTAATTCGCGGCTTTTCATACCAGTCCACGTACGACTCCAAATCATCTTGGCAACATCGCGAGGGCACTACTGTTGTTCCGTAGGTACCGACACCGACCCAGCATTCTGTCCTTGCCCCTCGGTTTGTGCATTAGTCAGCTCGCCAGACGCCCACAACTGTCCGCTCACCGCCCAAAGACTTTTAGCCGGGCTTTGCCGTAGACTGAAGTTCATCCCGCAGACAGCAGCACCGCCCTTCTCCATTAATTCTCCGCCCGGACGGCGCTGTGCCCGAATTTCCGGCCGGCCGCTCCCTCCCCCTTCCCCGTTCGGATGGATCCCGTTATCAGACGGCTGGCTTTCACAGCTCGGGAAGACAGTGCCACGCCCTACCCCCTTACTCATTTCCACATCCCCCGCAAACGGCAATGAATGCGCAGCAGTGACGGAGTTAACTGAAGACCTCGAGAAAGGCCGAAGGACTGGGCAAGACAGTGATGAGATACAAGTAGGAACTACTTTCCGGGTGGTAAATGGGCCACCAACAACGCCGAAATCCAGCATTAGCCCCATGGTACGAAATGTCAAGAATGGATCTAAAATTGCTTCTGGCAACACCAACAATTTGAACATGGCGTCAGCCCTCATGGGACAGCTAGCATGACCTGCTTAAACAAAATGTGAAGCATATCCCAACACTGTTGCCATTTTTGCTCCTTAGTCCTTGCTCACTATAAAATATGTCTTAGGCTGCAGCGTATGCATAACTGTTTCTTAAACTGGGCCAACCTGCGCAGGTTGGGCACACTTACGGCACGCGGGCACTGGCTCTCGTGATCTACCCCCACCATCATCGACATCCTTCACAGGGTCGAGGGCCGTCATCGATCGGGAAACTGCTCAGCCTCGTCGCCCCCTCCCACACTCGGAGCTGTAACCCAAGGCAAACCGACATGGCCTTGGCCTTTATAGTCCGACCGACTGTCGGACGATTCTTTAGAAGAGAAGGTCATCTTCTTCGCTGGCGTCTCGGACGGCAAAGACTGTTCCGCATCGAAAACCGACGGCCCCTCAAGGATTACAGGGTAATGTTACGACGGCCACCACCTGGCTATATTTCGAGCAGTATTACACGCTGGGATTATGATAGTCACCGCGAGGCTACACTTTGAGCAGTATTACAGGGTGAGATGGTGATGAGCACCACGGAGCTATCTTTTGAGCAAGTTACAACAAAATCTGTTATCTGAACACGAAGCTCAGCTCAGACACAGTCACAGTCACAGCTCAGCATAAATGTGTCCCAGTTCTGGAACCCGGAACAGAGCTGTTGTCCACCACAATCTCGCTGCTCTATATCTGCTCTATGTTCATGTACCGGTACGGCCAAAAACATTCGGCGCGCAAGACGCAAAAAGATGCCGGGCACGACGAGCTGTGTTCAGCGCGTAATCTATGCCAGAATCGCCTTCCAGCCCACTCGAAATGTTACGAACCCGTGAAAGTCGTCACATCGACAATGAGTCTCACACGCCAATTCGTGGCTCATGGCTGACCAACAGCAAGCTTTAACCACCAAGTCGTCACACAGACAGTGAGTCTCGCCCAGCAGTTCGTGGGACTGGCTGGTGGCTGACCAACAGCAGGCTTTATCCAAAACCATGTCCCAGCGAGCTGTCAAAGCCTATGAAGAACCAGTGGCCGATCAACACCCGCGTGGAACTTTCACATACATCGTCAACCCTGTTCTTTGCCCGCATGAGCGCGATGAAAATCGACACACGCTGCCCGTGGTAAGGCCATACGACATTTTTTCTCAGACAAAGCTTCCAATCTCGGCACGGCAACAAACAATTCCTCTCTGATGGATATCCAATACGGCTGACGTCGGCGAAACGCAATCCAGCGACGCCAGACCGCGTGAAGCTTTTCAAACACAACAACCGGGGACTTGACATCGCTCAAGACGTCTATCGTACCATGCATGTCGCAATATATTGGGACGTCGCCTATTTATGCCGGGAGACGTCTAAACTGTACCGAGTCACTGAGATGGGACGCAATGCGTGGGCGCATCGCAATTCGGATGTTCCAGGCACCTGGTTCCATGGCGCGAAAGATAAAAAAAACACTCGAGAATAACGCTTGGTTGAACCGCTGGTACGTTACAGCGCATCGTGACACGGGAGCCAGAATTACGATGATCATCTGCATCCCAATCCACCGCCTGCCACGGCGTCAACCTCACGTCCCACGGCCGGCCGGCGCGCCGCGCTGCGGCTGGGAGACCAGGTGCGGAACAGAGAGCCGAATCACCTGACCCGCTGCGCTATTCTCCCGCGACACCCGGAATAACAATAGTCAGCGAACCACAGAGGGCGGCCCCAGCTCAATGTACCGGGTCATCCGGCCAGTCACACGTGGTAAGACAGCTAGACAACCGACGTCTCCAGTCACAGAACCAAACGCACTCAACGAATATTTCTCCGAGACCGGCGTAAAACCCGCGGCAGCCGTGGCCGCCGCAGTGCAGTGGACACTGCTGCACTGTTCGTCCGCTGCCGGAGGGCAGGGACAGACGAGTTCTCGGTCCGGCCGGTGAGCGTACTCCGGTGACGCGCTGAGACACATGAATGGTAGCGGTGCGTTCGGAGCTGGCGGCTTATCGATGCGCCTCAGGCATGATTTGGTACCTGAGGCGAAATGAAAAGGGACGATTAATCCATCTGCCACGCTCAACTCTGATAAGTCAAAAAGTTTCGGGACTGGTACTATGCTTGACTCGTGGAAGACGTCCGTAATGCAGCCTATGTACAACGTATTCAGGCTTCACCAGAGACCCATCTAATTTAAGGCCCATATCAGTCGCACTATGTCTAGCCAAAATAATCCAGTGCCTTGTGCACATGCAGCTTTCCTCTTACTCCGCTTGCAACCACTTGTTCGCTGATACGCAAGCACGGTTTCTGACGCTTTCATTCCACCAAGACAGCACTCTGCGATAACTGATGAGATACTAGAAGTTGTGGACCGAGGTGAATTCGCACTGCTTGTGCTAATGAACTTGAGCAAGTGTTTTGATGTAACAGGTCACGCTAAGCTGATTCAGAAGCTTGAACTGCACGGTGTAGACTGCGGCTTCAGAAATATCTGCCTAACTATAATCAATACGTTGGACTGAACTCGTCTGACAGTGTTCATCACGTGTCTGGACCAATAAAAAATCCAGTCGGAGGATACCAGGGCACCTGTCTCGAGCCTCTGTTGTACAGCGCCTTTTCAAATGATCTGAGCTTGTACGTGGAAAGCGATATCAGTATTGTTCAGTACGCAGATGATTCTCGGCTCCTTATTCCTGGGAAGACGTGTGATATTGCACTCATCACTCGACGGATGGAGGAGGCACTTGACACCGAATATACGTGATTCAGGCAGAACCAGATAAAAATGAATTCGGCTAAATCCAGGTTTGCTGTCTTGGGTACTAGGCAAATAGTTAAACATGTCGGCCGCATCACAATGAATTAAATGGCGCCGTCATTGACGAATGCGAACGCGTAAAAACCTTGGTTTCGCGACAGATCGATATATGAATTCCGAACCACGCGTAGACCGAATGTTAGCAATGTACTGGTCAGCTCGTTGGGCGGAGCCATGTTAAACACTGTGTCCCTCGTGATGTAATGAAAACTGTTGTTAGTGGTTTGCTGATATCTATCGCCATATATTGCATATCAGTGTACAGCAGCTCCTCTGCCCAAAACACGTGGCGTGTGCAGAAAGCTTCTAAACCTTTGTGCTCGGGTCATATCTGGACGCCGCAGGTGATCACATAAGCGATGCGCTGAGCCAGCTCGCACTGTTAACAGCGCATAACCAGGCCACGAACCACATACTACGTCCAATGAAGTGTGTTATGATGCACCAGGAACCGAATGGCCTGCGCACACACAAGATAATCGCCCTTCTGTGCCTCGCATTCACTATGAGGCAGGTAGCCGGCGGTCCATATACCGTGTGACCACCGCATATAATGAACTGTCAGCTGATGTGAGGTGCAACCCAACGGTGACGTACAAAACCCTGCTCAAACGGCATTTGTTGTCAGTGTCGAAACAGCTTTAGGAGTTTTACCGCACATGGCTGATTTTTCGGTTGTGTATTACGATTAGTAAACGTCTTCTTCCAATAAACCCTACTAGTCCGTGGATATGTTATCGCAAGCACAAGAATAACCACTACTAATGGACGCGCTTATAAATAAACAAATAAACACAAAAACAAACTCTTCTTTGATCGATCCTTTCCAATATCTTTCTTCATCAGCCTTTTCCCCAACGTAGCCGCGCCAGGACCACATACTTTTCTCCGCCAGCTGGCATTACGACCCTATCCTCCCCACGAATGCTCTTCAATCTTGCTCGCGCCAGTCTCGATCTCCCCGAAGTACCCACATCGACACCGCACGTGGCGGCTGTTCTCACGACACCCCGCCGGACCGCGCGTCACGGCTCACCGCCTACCCGGGGCGTCACGTGACGGTCGCCATGACGGAGGCACGCGCGCCCTCCCGCTCGGACCTCTCCGTCTCTGGGGAAATGTCGGCCCCACAATCGCCGGCTCGGTGGAACATCGGGCCGCTTTGTTTCCATTAGCGTCGACGACGCATTAAGCCTCGGCCGAATTTCGGCCGGGCGGCGGGGCGCAAAACAAATAGCGCTAATTAATGGATGCCCGAAATGAAATATACCCGGTTTTAACGGTCCCGTTAATCCTAGCCCCAGGCGTCGGGGCGCCGGCGGCGAGGGCGGCGGCAGGGAGCGACTTTACCGTGGGAGACGGCGGCCAGGCGACCTTGGCGACGGGCACGGTCAGCTGATCAGGAGGGCCGCTGGCGGCGGGGAAACGAGCGGGGTTTCCGTGCCGTGAGAGCTGGCCGCTTCGTGATCCAAAGCAAGCGCGTCACGAGTCATTGCAGCTGTGGCAAAGCGACAGCACATGCGTCAAGAGCAACAGCATGTGTGTAACGAAAGCCGTCAGGTCAGTATCGGGCAGTCGTGTAGCAAGCAGCGGGCTATAACGACCGTTGGCCTCTTACATTTTGATTTTGTGAGTCATAAAAGACGATGTACGATTGGAAACAGGAATGTCCCGAATGACAGCAAATTCGCCAGTCTTTTGCGTAATGGCCAGGCGCGTGTCCAGTTTTGGGGGAGTGGAGGTGCGACTAAAACAGCGTACATAGAACAGCCCGGATGAACATAAGATTCGAAAAAAAATCGAAACGGGAATGTCACATTTCACGGCAAATTCGTTGTTCGCTTACGTGTTGGACAGGACGCTGAGGAAGTGAGAGGTGGTTAAAAAAAAAACTGGTAATCAAGAGCCATCTGAATCTAGAAATTCCTCCGCAATTGGATTACGTCCGTCACGGGTCTGTACATCCGTTTGCGGGTTCCCGACAGCAGTAAGCCAATTTACTGACGCTATTTCACGAATGGAAGCGGCCGTCAGAGGCCGACACGCCCGTGCTGTGATTCGCGAAGGCCGATTCTATAGTCACGAAACGACAGCCGTTCACTGTGCAGTCCAGAGCCAGGGACAGTCCGCGGGCCGAACACCAGAAAAACCGACGGAAAGACCCCCAGTTACGTAAAACAACCGTCCGTCACGACCCCGGAAAGCCTGCCCCGACCTGACACTGGCGCGACGGAACAGTCTTGCCCCGAAGCGTGACGCTGCTGAAAACAAACACGCCTTGCCACGGGCGGCGGCAGCGTCACGAGCCGTTACCGGCGTCCACACGTCACGCGCTCTATTGCCGCGTGACGGCCGGCCACGGCCGCGTCACGTCGGTCACGTCACGCGTCACGACGGCCGGGTCACGAGGCAAACCGCCAGCTGTCGCCCCCTCCCCAGCCCGCTCCCACGCCCCGCGCCGACTTGAAAACAAAACAGGCGTGGTCCCGCAGCTGGCCCCGCATAAAGCACCAGCCGGCCATTAGCGGGCGGCCAGCGTGTCTCGGTCGGACAGGGGCGAATCCAGCACGGTGGGGGTAGCAGAAGCGGAGGTCAAGGTCATGTCCTGAAGGCATGGCCATACCTGCCCCCAAAATGCGAGTGAAGATTTACAAAATCACGGTCGTGTTTATGCGTGTGGATCCGATAATTAATCGTCCGATAAAAGTGCATCTGATAATTCAACATGGAAATAAGCGATCTACTTTTGAACGTTTTGCACTGTACGCCAGGAAACCTCGCAGTGCGGACCCCCTCCCCCCCAATGGACCGTCCCCAGATGGCCTCCTGAACGCGCCGCTGCCCCGACCGAGTCCGCCACCACCGGCCGGACTGTTTTCAAACGGAAGAGGCGTGGCCGCACTCGAAGGCCTCCACGGCGCGTGTCCTGGGCAGCCATTACCCGCCGCCGACAGCCCGGTAAAGGATCGCCCGGTAGGCGCTCCGCTGCGGTAATTGTCGGCGATATTCCGCGTGGATGACGAACGTCGCGGAACGGAGCGACCTTCTCGTTCCACCTTGATTTTTTAGGCAGAGTTGGCTCTTTAGGTCGGCGGCTTTGTCTGAGGCGAATCCGCGGAGTGGGAGGGACTGTGACGAACTCTGGCACGCTCGTAATAGAGGGGGGACTAAAATCAATTTTTATCTTCTACAAGCTGATTCTAATGTGGTTATGTATTCTGATTATGATTCTGGTCTTTATTTCGTGATTTTACCTTGTTTTAACCCTCCACACGAAGCATTTGACTTTTACCTATAGGTATGCCGTGCGGCGTACAGTGTACATTATACTAGCGTGAGAAAACGACCGTGTTCTGACGTCTTCAGATATATTTCTTACGAATAACTACTCGTATCTACTCTATTCCATCCCGATTCTGCTAAGTGCATCCTTGAAGTCGTTTATGTCCATGTTGACCTTGCAGCTGATCTTACTGAGATAGGTGGTGAGGTTCACAGCATACTCGGCTGAGGTTAGATTTCTTCCATTCTTCTTGAGACGGAATACGTCGCTGGCCTTCGGGAAGGACAGCGAAGAGTTCTTGGCATGTCTGACTTCCACGTAGAGCCTCTTGTTCTTGGTGATGTCCTCTAGGTCAGGGTTCTTCAGGAACTCCTCCACTTGCTCTGGTCTCGTAAATGGGCCTCCTAACTCGGTGAGGTAAGCCAGGTCACAGTTTCTCTGCTTGTCCTGGGCGATGCTTGCGAGTTCCCTGTCCTCCATTCCTTCCTTCTTGAGCTTTGCCTGTTTTTCTTCCCATGCTTCAAGGATAGCTGGTACGGCTCCACCCCTCTTGGTCATTTTCTTGAACGTGCCGGTGACTTCGCTTCCCTCCAGCAGTTCAGCAGCTTTGGCTTTGATCAAGGAAGAGCTAACTGACCTGATTTCTTTAGCTCCTCTGACCTTCAGCCCATAGTTCACGGAGCCGACGGCTCTCTCGGCATCAAGGTTGTGCACCGGCGCCTTCTTGAGCTTATCTTGGTCCAAACTCCTGATGTTCGTGTTGTTGTCCTCGTCATTCTTCGCCTCCCCAAAGCCAAACATCTCGCCACGCTGGTGCTTCCAGCCCGCGGCCAGCTTTGGGAGGAGGAGCTCCAGGGTCTTGCAGATTTCCTGTCTGTACTGTTCGATGATCTGGATGGTCGGTTCCAGGAGGGAGGGTGAGTACAGGCAGTGGTTGAACCTTGCTTTGGAGATGAATGAAAACGCTGGAGAGGCGAAGTCGATGAGAACCTCAGGCTTGGTCGTCATGAGGTCCATGTAGAGGGTGGGGAAAGCCTCTACCAGAGTCTCCCAGGTTGTGGAGGAGGAGGTTGTCAGGCTCAGGTAGGGCTCCACCAGGTGCACCCCGATGATGACAATCACGGCAGCCAGTACTCTCAGGTACTCCAGGCCCTCGAAGCTGCGGATGATGCAGGCCAGGCTGTTTGAGATGTTACTGAATTTGGAGAGGAAGTCTGATACGTGTTTGTCCAGGAACAGGGCGATGAGGGCAGTGTATACGAGGCTATTGAACCGCTCCTTCTGGAGTCTCTTGGCAGGGTTTTTGAGAGGGAAGATGAAGATGTCGAACTCTTTGGCGTAGTTCCAGGATTTATGGTCAAAGTCGTGCGTGACGAGCCTCATCAGACAGTTCATCCACTGCTCCACGACTGACTCCTGGACGTCGGAGAGTGACACAGCGAAGACAGAGAAGATCTTGCTGGGGCCAATCGTGATGTCTATCTGCTTACAGAACTTCTGGAGACACCTATTGAACATACAGGCGGGATGGACTTGGCAGATGAGATGCGAGGGGGTATGATCAGTCTCCAGAGCAGCTGACACCAAGTCATCAACCATCAGGTTGTGGGCAGTGGAATCCGTCATCGTGAAGTCGATGCGGCGCCAGAGGTCTTCAGAAGAGACTCCACTGACGGCACTCAGTATGGCCAGGATGGTGAGCTTGAGCTGCGCCAAGTTTTCCCTTGTCTCAGAGGAGATACTGAGGGTGGGGAAAGGGAAGAACTTTCCATCAATAGTGGCGCCCTGAACGGAAAAAGAGCCAGCACCTTGCTTCTTCGAGCCGTCATCATGATACGTGATCGTAGACTTCTCATCGCTTGCCATTATCTTCTCCACGAGCTTGCTCAGCGCCAGCGCCTCCCTCGCTTTTCCTGTCTCCCTGATAGATTTTTTGTCTGGCACCGTGTCTAGGTCGATGGTACTGTCATCATCATCAAATCTCTTCCATTTCAGGTTAAACAGCTCCTTAGCTATGATGATCGTGGAGCCGACGGCCTGCTCCTTTGACATGTGGAGCTCGGAGATGCACCTGTCTAAAGCAGTATAATATTCAGGTCGGACCTTCCTGATGCTGTGACGGACGTGTCGATAGCCGTCAGGAAGCTGCCCAGTGTTCTCTGCACTGCCCTCTTGTACAACATTCCTCTTCCTCTTCCTTGAGCTTCGTGACGAGTCCTCTTCCTCACTCGTAGTTTGCATCTCTTCGTAGTCCGCATCTTCATTTTGAAGAATGTTCTGGTTCATATCTGCATATTCTTCAGCAACTTCGATCATCTCAAGCTGGTTCTTCTTCTCCTGCTCAGATTTCTCCAGTCTCTTCTGAAAGCTTGCCATGTCTTTCTTCCTCCTGGCGTCCTGAGCCAACCATTTCCTATCCACAAATGCCTCACAGTGACTCACACGCCTCCCCCTTATTTGATCGTTCCAGAAAAGCTCTTCGTCGTTGGTCTCCTGAACCCCATACAGCTCCTCCTGCTTCTTCCTGAAGGCGACGTCCAGGGTCCTTATATCAAGTCCTTGCTCCAGGCTCTTCGTGAAGGGATCCACCTTCTCGTTCACCCACTGCTCCGACATTCTGTTCTTGGGGTAGCTCTGCAGTTTTTTGAATTCGTCATATAGAACTAGGACCATCTTGGCTACGTTCTTAGGGTGTTTTGGATAGACATTGCACCACGTCCAGTGCTCACAAAGCTCCTCCGCCACCTGCAGCGCAGCCCAGTCCTTGCTCATGCGGATGAAGGATCCCTTAGGTCTGGGTACCAGGAACCAGATCATTCTTTCCAACACCTCTCTTTTTGTAGGCAGTTTGGATGAGGTGAACGTTTCTCTGGCGTGGATGGTGATAGGACCCAGGCACATGCTCCATTTAGAACGAGTTTGGAATGGATTCATCTTTCTTCTAGGATATCCTGAAACGAAAGCAAAAAAGGTTTTACAGGAGCACAGGCTTTCGGATATTAAGAGTAACGGACGGCATAGGGGAACAGGAACAATACAGGGACAGGAAGAGGTGAAACATATTTTTAGCTTTTCTCAGGATCCATGATAAGGAAACTCATCACAAATTACAAACCTTCACGTCAAACCTTTACTTTGGTCAAAACTTCTTTTGCAAATAAATCACAATAGAATAAAGATATCGCAAAATAAAAAGCGCAATGTGTTTGTCTTGTCAATGCGCATCTAATGATATGCAACATGACCTCCACCGTGACCACTGGGTCAACACGTGACCTTGACCTGAGGTCAAATTTGAAATTGACCTTTCAATATTAAAACGTAGCCTGGCCGATGCGTCTTGACGAGAGGAACACGATGGGGTAACGTACATTCCTGTATCTCTATTAGATCAAACGCTATAAGGAAATACCCAAAGGTCAAAATTTGAGCTTTTCGTGACCTCAGAGGTCACCAATTATGGACCTGGGACCTTAAAAAGGGGTATCAGTCGCTTCCTCTCATCACGCCCAACACGCTCGTTTTGGTCCCGAGGCGATAGCTCAATTAGGGGCCAAACGCAAGGGGTGTCATACCCCCTATAAGTCCGTGTTAGGCATGGGACACCCAGAGCAAGGGCGAAGGTTTAACCCATGATGTGGAGGGTTAAAGCAATATGCGTATTGTATTTAAATGTTCTCACTGGCTTAAGGACACCTAACCACAAATAAATTCACTTGTAGAAAAGTCCTAGCTATGAAAAACTTCCCTAAGTCCCCCCTCTACTCGTAATCGTCAGCGGAGTTTTGCATGCAACAGGCCGGCTCGGATACGTCTGGGAATCTGACCCCAGGACAGGACCGAAACCCCGGACAACTTGAGAAGGATCTGAACGTGACGCGGACAGGAATGGAGAACAGGCCAAACGAGCGTAAGCCGTGATAGGGCATCACTGCATGTAACCAGGGAACTGCACGTAAAGGGTATGCAGAGAGCATCGCCGCTTACGCACTCTCTTTTCTCCTTCTCAAGAAGGGGAATCCATCATTTTGCGACGTAGACGCATTGGTGGCAATCAAAGTGGAAACTTCTGTGCCTAGGCGACTCAGACGGCATACTGTCGACAAGCCGTTCAACATGTCTGCATGGATGTACCATAGTTAAGACTGATTAAGATGAGATGATCGATTGCGTGGTGTTAAAAAACGTTGACTCCAAAGGATGAATACAAGCCACCGTGTGTAAAAAATAAGGCATCAGTATGTGTTTAACTCTATGGACTGCAGTTCGTGCCGGATACCAGAACAGCACACGCCGAGGAACGAACATCGTCATTGTTCTTAGAGCGTGCTTAGAATGATGGATTCCCCTTCTCAAGAAGGGGAATCCATCATTTTGCGACGTAGAAGCATTGTGGCAATCAAAGTGGAAACTTCTGTGCCCATGTGACTCAGACGGCATACTGTCGACAACCCGTTAAACATGTCCGCGTGGGTGTACCATAGTCAACACTGATTAAGATGAGATTATCAATTGCGTGGTGCTAAAAAAAGTTGACTCCAAAGGATGAATACAAGCCTCCCGTGTGCAAAAAATAAGGCATCAGTATGTGTTTAACTCTATGGACTGCAGTTCGTGCCAGATAATAGAGCAGCACACGCCGACGAACGAACATCGTCATTGTTCTTAGGAGTTTTACAGAGCATGCAATAAGCGCGCTTATTAAGATACACCATTACGTACTGAAAAAGAGACGCATAGGGCCAAGTTTGCGTTTCTCCATCCCGCAAATGATTTCCCACACGCAAACAAAAACTCACGTCCATCTTCCGGTGAGTGAAACGAAGCCAGCACGCTCCGCGACCAACACGCCACGTCAAGCCACATCATTCATACCTTCTCCCACACTGCAGATGAATAATCACGCAACATCTCGTGCGTAAATAACGACGTGCCTCTGGCACTGTACACGAGTCTCATCGTCAGGGTAACCCGACAGGAAAGGAGTCTAGAAATATGTCACTCAGACGACGCTACGTTCTCGCGTCTCCGAAGGCGTCCCAGCTATCGCATTAAAATCGGGTTAATAATGCATATGCGATGGCGCGTCTCCGACAAACACAAAACAGGCGCCAACCCTGGCGTTCACGCCACACTGCGTACAAAAAATACCTCGCGAATTCGATATTCCTGTGTGTAGCACTATTCTTCGACATCTCCCAATAAATCAGATCATTTCCAGACATCCATTCCATAAATCAGACGGTGTCCAACATAGCAGCTCCAGCGGGGGAAATACTGCCAGCCTGATGCCTCTTTGCTCCTCATACCGTTCTTCTGCCCCTTATGCATCACTCAGCCGTCACCTCTAGTGTCTTCATCGTTCTTCCCCAACGAAACTACCACCCATCCCACATCCCAACACGTCAACCACTGCGCTTGTCTCCGAGAAATCTCATCCGGGCGATACCACCACCGTCTATCGCGGCCCACCTCCGCTAAGACCGCCGCCAATACGGTTCAGCTCCCACACGGGCCCATCTCATCGGCGCCGGACGTCCGGGCGTACGTCTGGCGATCACCCCTCTCGGCAACAGTCGCCGCGTGGCGCCGAGTTCTCAGACAGATGGAGTCGCGCATCAGGGCGCCGAGACGCGGCTCCGGAGTCGGCGCGGCCGGCCGCCGCCTAAACCCCCGCAGGCCGGGCTCCGACCGTCGAACGGGCACCGAGGCAGTGGCGGCCACGCCGCTGATCCAATCCGAACCACACCATACAGTCAAATCAAATGGCTCCAGCAAGTCAAATGCGACTTAAAGGTTAAAGAAAACGCGCTTGCACGTACATATTCCATGTTTTGGAAAGTTTTTCACGATCAATGTGCATTAATTTTTCACAAATCAGGGCCGGGTAAGTTTGCACAGCATGGTTCAAACTCGGCTACGCCATTTCGCTAATCATTCATCCTGCTTCAAGCAAATCTTGGCTGGAATTCTTAACCATTTTTATTTTTATCCTGCGTTCAGCAGGTATATGCGTTTACCAGAGCACAGCTAGGCGGAAGGAAGACACTTTCCGTGGACTTACTTGGAATACGAATACTTTCAATTCAAGTGAGATGCACCGGAAGGGAGTAGATGTGTGACACTTAACCAATGGCTCATGTCATCGCCAGCCACGAAGGTCCTCGTCGGGGGGGGGAGTGGCCGTGTCTGATCACAATCCTACTCCTTGCAAGCGGAAAAGTGCTTGCATCTCCGAAGTGAGCACACAATGCATCACCACTTCCGTCGACAGATCGAACCCAGCTTTCGCCAACTCAACAGCAACACCGCCAGCGGTGCCGTCTACGAGTCAGAAGTCCTGCAGTCGAGCACCAGTCACTAGGCCAGTGGTGCTGTGGTGAGGTCCACGCAGAGAAACGGCAGCCGCGCCGACCAGGCCCCCTTCCCATCTATCACGTCCAGCCGGCCAGTCGGAACGGAACACAATCGTCCGCGCCTGGCAGGCGTGACGGGCGAGATGACGAATTGATCCGGAATCTGACTGCGGGATCTCCCGCTCGAGAACATCGCCACAAGTCATCAGAGATATCGGAACGTTGGCAGCGGAATCCTTCCGGCGAGGGATCGAGCCTGAACGGATCGCTTTCTGATCGGCCCTGGAATCGAGACGCCGACGAGGGTGCGCAAACGAGCCGTCTGTCGCAGTGTCAGGATTCCCCACATGGTCACTTCGCGCCATTCGTTCTCATGTCATATTATTTCACCATACGGTACAGAAAGTGGGAAGATTGTTGCACCAAATGAACGCCTGTCAAACGCCACATGAACGGCCATCAAAGCGTTTAGATTCGTGTTCGCCGCGCCACCAGACGCCGATTTCCGCCAATCAGCGCGACCATCTGCGACCGGCGTGACGTCACAGTTTCTAGAGCAGGTGTCCGCAGCGTTCAGACGCACCGTGGGTGATACAGCACCCGGATAAGCGCCCACCTGGCGCGGTCGCCTTTCAGGGTGTTTAGTTTTCAAACCACCGCCGGCATGGTCAGCCAGCTGTGATGGCCAGCCGCAGGCCGGCACAACTTTCCACGTGAGCTGGAGGTGTTCGTTGCGGAGTGCGGGACGAGTCTCGAGCGCCAAGCCGACGAAAACTGCCGGGATTCCCATTTTTGCCGCGCGCTGCACCGTAATCCTATACATTTCCAAACATTCGTGTCTCACTCCTACACAAAGAATAGACACCACGCAGCGGTTTTTGCCCAGGCATGCAACAGCTCCGTTAATGCCCACGTCTAAATTCATTAGAACCATTAGATGGCAGAATTCCAACAAAAAAGGTGCCCCGACTCGTACCTCACCATCATACCACACCACCTTCGCCGGCTGAAACCTCGATCAAGAGACCGGGCCGGGCGGCCGACCCAACCAGCAGGGCCCGCCGCCGAGCCGCCATATGCCAATAGGGGTCAGAGCTTTCCCAGCTGTTCCGGAGTCCGCAGGCGCCGGCTGGCGGGCGGAGACGGCGGCTGCCGATCGCGGCGGTGAGAGCAGACCGGCAGCGAGAGAGAGAGAGAGAGAGAGAGAGAGAGAGAGAGAGAGAGAGAGAGAGAGAGAGAGAGAGAGAGAGAGAGAGAGAGAGAGAGAGAGAGAGAGAGAGAGAGAGAGAGAGAGAGAGAGAGAGAGAGAGAGAGAGAGAGAGAGAGAGAGAGAGAGTATGTGGCAGCCGGAATGGAAAAATCAAAAGGAACATTTTCATCGAAAGGCGCAGACGAAACCGTCCGAGCTTTCTCGTACAACCCAGGCATCGTGTTTCGGGGAGCCCAGGTAAGCACAAAAGCGTCTTACCGTTATCCGGCCACTCAGCTGGCGAAAAAGTTTGCGAAACTTTCACGCACCGCACGGCCAGAATTGCAAAATATCCCAGCACTTCCTGGGCGTGTCCATAGAGAATACATCATTGCTTCGCCAAACTTTCCGAGAGTTCCGTATGCCAACGCCGACAACATTCTACGCCGTATGCCATCAAACTGATAATTTTCAGGCAATGAAAATCTGGCACTGTCAACAACAGTTATCACAGCTCCACACCACCATCAGCAGTTCGTCGCAACATCAGCATGGTATGAGGGAAAAGCCAGAGTCGTGTAAGAGATTTCTTCCCGTGCCATCGGCTCTTCTCAAAATCACTTGACCAGAGCTGCGCGGCGATGCTCGATCGTGTTGCCCCGAGCAGCGTCCACGTGGTTCGTGAACGCCAGCCGGAAATCTTTTCCGCGCGGTCCGCTGCATAAAAAATGACCACCAGTGTCAACTGTGAGCCGTGGCTTGAGGTGAAGCTCCGTAATTTCCGTATCGTTCAACCAGACAGGGAGCGGACCTACAGGTCGGCCGACACGTGCCGACGAACAGTCGACCGAACACCAATCCGACCTCTCGACGGCGCGACGTTCCGGGCTGTGTCAACGACCTGCCAGGAAAACAGCGACATGCACCGTCTGTCGGGGAGGGGGGGGGCAGGTGTGCGCTCCTCCCCTTTCTTTCATGCCGCCGCCACAGGTGCGCTGGATGACGCACAGACGCGTCAATCGCGTGACCTTCAGACGACTGGACAAGGTCAGAGCCCTAGGTTTGCCTGAGGTGGGTAATCGGCTACATTTCAGCACATGCAGACAGGGGTTTTTTGTCTGCCACCTGCCATACAGAAATCGCTTGTTGGGGATCTGGCGCGTCGACTGTCAGACCATTTCGTTGACGCAGACGAAGACAAAACGTTTTGACACATTTTGACGCATTTACGAGCTTTCCTCGGCTTTGCTTCCGCGACGATCACTCCACTTACGTTGCATCCCAGCTATGATTGTGAAGCAAGACTTCTCTGCACTTCACCAATCTCACAAATCCTAAACGAAAAATAACTGCGCGTCTCTCCATAAGACAACCCAACAAACGCAACCCACCAATAATGCACAGTCTCGCCAGACCCCTCCGGCATTCCACCGGCGCATCAGCCCCTCCCCCACACGTTGCACCTGCCGTCTGGATCGATTGGACATGGCGTCCCTCTCCCCAGCCGCAGACCGTTGCCCCCCATGCGTAATTAACCGGCCAGTAATCAAGGCCTCCGTCCGGTCAACAGTCAATACGGGAGCGGGGGGGGGGGACGGGACAGACCAATCACAGCACGGCGCGCGCCGGCACACGCCCGAGGGCATGCATATCGAAGCAGACTGGTCCAGTTCCCCAGATGGTTATTATCACGGAACGCTCCTGGTTTCGTATGGGGGCTCCATTGTCCTTTACGATGCGGACTGTAATGGCCATCGTCCGGTACAGAGCGGCACTGACGATTCCTCGGTAAACTTCAGACTGGCTACGTCCATATTGGATAGTTCAGTGAAGGGTCTGATAGTTAATGAATCGTGGGCTTGCGGTCAGCTGACGGCTATTATCACACAATCTTATCGATTCTTGTTGGTGTCAGCGAATGCATTTCGTCTGTCGAATTTCACATTACATACCGACGGATAAAAGGAACACTGGTAACCACTCATATTGTTATCGAGCCACGCGTGTTGCTTCAGAGGTTAAAAAGCCATTCAAAGCAACTCTCAGTTTCATCAAAACCTGTTCGTCAAGCAGGTACGGTGCTTTCAGCACATATCCCCAGCGCATGAGACTAACAGACCCACTATCGCTTCCGATCCAGGGGCCGTGAAGCAAAGAAGAAAAACACCTGCAGAAGGCAGACGGTGCTCTAGCGAAGCGTAACCCAGCTGGCGATAGAAACTGCACGTGACAGGTTTCACCGCGCCCGCCGGGTAAGACGGGTGAGGCGATGGGCCGACCGCGGGCGCCGCTGGCGTCGTAAACCCTGCAGCGTCCGCCACAGCGGGGCGGGGTCAGACGAGCCAGGAAGTCGGCTCCGGTGTGACGACACCAGAGAGGAAGACGCCGCGCATTTCTGACGTCGTCCCGCCCGTGCAACTGCGCGCCAGCAGCTTTGGAAAGGGCGGCCGGGGTCAGGAGGTCGGGCCAAAGGTCAGCCCGGCGACCGCCTCTGGGAATCGGTGACCGGATCCACCGCTTGGCAGTTGGCTCTTCCTGTCCCTGGCCGGGCGATTTCTCGTCTCCTTTCGTCACGACGACAGAGGACAAAATTACGGTGCACATGGGGCGACAACCTTCGCTTCTTGGACAACCTTTCGGCGTCAGAATACCGCCGTCGTGCAAATCGAGTACCGAGTCTGACTGAGCGCTGCTACACAAACCAGGCTATGTCTGATATCCATCTCATATCCCGCCCCACAAGAAATGTTTATTAGTCCAATCCAGTTTCGGTATCATAGTTTTTATCATTAACCCCCGAAGTTTCTGTACAGTCAAACCAACCCTCCTGCAAACACCACCGTACCGCAAGGAGTGGGTCAAGACAGCCGTCACCCGCTCAGCCGCCGCCGCCGCCCCAGCCGCGCGCCCCGACCGAGGGCTTCCGGCCACCGCCCGCGGCAACTCCGCCGCGCGCTCTGATTGGTCGTCCGGTGCACACCTGGGCTGCTGCCGCTTCTGCGGCGGCGGCGGCGGCGGCGGCGGCGGCAGTGAAACTGTAACAGTGTCTGCCGGGCGGCCGTGCGGCAGGGACGCGGCGCGCGCGGAACGGTGCCAGCTGAGCTCGGGCGCGAAGCGGAATGCCCCGAGGGCAGTAGCCGGACAGCTGGACGGACGCTGGACACGGGTGGAGGCGGATACAGGTATTGTCTTCCAGCATGAGATCAACGGCCGGTGTGGTCAGACCGCTGAACGACTGACTCGGCATGTGAAAACACCTGCGATAACTCCGCTCAAATCAATGAAGCTTAAAATTCCACGCTTACCAACATCTGGCAAGCTAGGTTTAAACATCCTGAATCCTGACGAACTGACGTGGGTGAGAGGATCCTAATGTGTACGTCAAGGCTGTTGCAGCAAAATGCAACAGTTGGTATACACAAATTAGACGGTGCGTTTAAAACCTCCTAACGCTGCTGCAAAACACAACCTTTTCACTGCCAAAGCCAATGTTTGGGTACCATGCCGTGAACGCTGGGAAGGCCATTACCATGGCGACCGACGGTTACGCTAAGCTGCAGCTTTACAGTTCCCGTAACTGATCGATCTCGCACTGGACAACTAGCCAAACGTCCACAACTGCCCGCCATCGACCCTCGTTCGTCGTTTCAATTCGTCCAATCGGCTCGTATTTGTCGAGCGTTTACGGAATGTTGAGTATCGAGCTGTCGTCTGCAGCTGTCTGAGGGACCTCCAACGCGGTGCTCCGGTCTGGGGCGCACACGGCTTGTCCCGAACCGCGGTCCCACCGCCACCATCGCCGAACGGCGCACGAAAACCTGCTTACCACGCAGCAGCAGACGCACGAACAGGGGCACACGAAGTGAGGGAGAGGTAGGAGGAGGGGAGGGACGGCAGCTGTCTGCATAATCAGGAACATGCGGCATCAGCCCTATGGCTTTTCCTGTAAGGGAACTGCTGAAAACGCCTCTCAGCGCCCGTCGCCTAATTCTGGACGCGTGCCACCTCTGCCGCGCGTGAATGCCCCGGGAGCTCGATACGCCGTCGATAAGAACGTGTTCGTGTCGATATGTTCGCCGCCGCTGGCGACGAACATCCGCCAGGCTCCGCGTCGCTGTCGAACCGACACGGCACTCAGCACAGGAGACCGACGACAGCACAACTTCTCCACCCTGCCACGCACCCAGGGGCAGTCGGAAGACACCGGCAGGGTCCAAACCTGATGGGGGGAGTGTGAAATGTGAGCACCGCCCACTTTTCAAATCACCCGTGATGATAACGGACACCGAACATTCAGATGTTGTTGTCGATGAACACTGTGCGTTGACACAGAATCACCGGCAGCTTTTTAAAACGAACACATTCATCGGCATTAAATTGGAGCAACGGCGTTCCCGCCCAGCCTTGTAAACGGGCGCATAATGGACTGCGGCAAAACCCCTCTGGCCATCATGTACTTCCTCCAGCACCCTCCCGTCACGGAGCAGACTGCGCAGGCAATCGGGTACTTCCTCCAGCACCCTCCCGTCACGGAGCAGACTGCGCAGGCAATCGGGTATTTCCTCCAGCACCCTCCCGTCACGGAGCAGACTGCGCAAGCAATCGGGTATTTTCTCCAGCACCCTTCCGTCACGGAGCAGACTGCGCAGGCAATCCGACAACAACCACACTCGCTTGTCTGGATTAAACGTCGGCGGGGATCAGCCGCCAGCCGACACGCGTCGTTTCCGACGCGACGTCGCCGCGGACGGAGGCTTCCTCTTACGCCGCGACCGGAAACCCGGCCGTCGGGCTGCCGTCCGCCGGAGTTCGCGGCGAAAGGGGCGACTGCTCCGGCCGCGCGTGCCGGCGACGCCCAACGCCCGAAGACCGCGCGGGAAACCGTCGCGGCGCCGTCGCCCCATGACGCAATCGCCGCTGCGCTATCCCAACGGCGCCATGCATCCGCGCCGGCGGTCGCCACTTCTGGGCAGCGTCGTCTGGCCGTGCCGGACATACCGAGGAATCGCCGCCGGCGGCCGGGGAGGGACCGGTCGTCGTCGCCGACGCGCCGACGCCGTCGCGGGGCCGCCGCGGGACGAGGACGAGGACGAGGCGGGCCGGATAACGCCCCTGGGGAATCGATGGGCCAGGGAGGGCAATGGGGCGTGCCGCGACCGATTGGGTCGCCGGCCGGCGGCAGGAAGTCGGCAAACGAGCGAATAAAAAGGCGACGTCCGCTCCCCAGGTCGGCCCGGCAGCCTTCCAGTCCACTGGACCGATCAACGGGATCGGAGAGAGAGAGAGAGAGATCCAGACACATCAGTATATCAGCAGATCCAGACAGCGCGAGAGTGTGGGGGCTCCGCCGGAAGCTGACGAGTTCCGGCGCCAGCGCGCGAGTGGCACCGCCCGTCCGGATCCATCATTGTCGCTGATGGAACTGCTCCCGCGGGTCGCGGCAGTTGCGTCGGACCATCGCGCTGCGCCCCGATCAGCCCGGAGGTCCCGCGGGTCCAACCCACTGGTGGGGGGCCGACCCTCCAGGAACGATTGCCAGGGAGGGGACGGGAGGATAACGGTACGCAACGGCGAAGCGCGCGGCATGATACTCGTATGCAGTGCGCGACACCATCTCGGAAACGATAAAGCAGGAAGCTGAAAGCCGGAGCTCGAAGCCGGAGCCTGTTCTGGAGAAGGCAGGAACACAAGTCAGGACGCCTCTGTGAAGGGTGATAGCGCAAGATAGGCAGCCCTAACCCAAGGTGCAGCAGTGCATGGCAAGAGGCTGTTTGAGGGGGCAAGGGAGACATTAGCATTATTACGACGGCCTGCTAGATAAATGACCAGGGAACTATACCAGGGAATTTCTGTTTGTTACGCGACATGTCACCCAGGGCGACGTCATAAAAATATTGCCAAGTCAGGTGCACCGAACAGCGGATACAGCGGTGAGCGCCAGTGAGCCATGCAAACCAGTAAAGGATATGTAATTGGTTGCACAAGGTGTTCGTGTGAAAGCCTATTTAATTGGTACATGCCGCAGTGGCCGTACGCAGTGTAGCGCAAAGTTATGATTACCACATAAACACCTTCAAATACAAAGCCCGTTGGACCAAGCGAAATTCGACAGGTCCGCACAATTTTTTGTGACTGGGAGGCACTGTCACGCTCGTTGTACACATAGATCAAATTCTCCAAAATACATACTTAGGTAGCCCATTTGAAACACATCCTGGTCCGGGTTCGTACTAAACCGTCATAAGAAAATGGCAAAACAGATGTTGCTGCACTAAACCCGACAGACCAAGGAGACCACACCAAGGCAGAACATACAACCGCTGGAGGGGAAATGCACAGTCGCGCTCGCAAGGTGCATTTCTATTCACAAACTTGGGAATAAAGTGAGAATGAACTGAGAATGAGTCCACTGGCCAAAACGGTGGAAGATCAGCTGAACCGCCAAGCCAGGTCGATATTCCTCGGGGTTCGCGCCTTCGCCCCAGGACGGTGCCTTCGAACGATTGATTCGACGGCATTGATTACGGCTTACGGGAGCTTCCGAAACGTGGTCACGAGGCGAAAGGTCTGAGCGAAAACAAGTTCATCCCTTCAGGTGGAACAACACTATCGATTGGTTAATACGCATCCTTGCAGGGCGAGGAAAACATCTATTATGGCAAGCGCGGCCCAATGACTGGTGTATGCATGCTTCCCAGCGCGGGATGATTCCGTTCCAATGAAGACAAGGACGTTACGCTGGAGCTGCGGGGGGGGGGGAAGAGGCTGCCCGACTTCCTGTTTTGGTGGCAGGCGGGCGTGCAAAGTGAACAACTCTGGCATCTGCGTCTGTCGTTGCTTGTAACATGCCCGCAATCTGCTGACGTTCCAGGAAGGCACTTAACATCCCACGCAAACCACTGTGGCTGACGATTCAGTTAGTGCAGAAACAACATGTCGTGCGCGGTTCAATCAGCGACGCAGCACCAGCGAGACAGGCGTCTGGCAGCACTACCCATCCCCCTCCCCCAACGATAATAGCTACTTTTTCTGGTTCCCTCTGCGCAGCCGTTCATTTACCTGCAAGAGTTTTAAATCTACCCCTTGCAATTCGTATATTCAAATCGGCACATCACAGTTCAAGGTTCATAAAAGCAAAGGAGGCAACCACCGGCAGAGATACTTACGTATCAAAAATCCTTCTGAGCAGACATGAAAAAGGTCGGCAAGGTTAGACCAGCGACGGCAACACCCGAGAAAACCAGGCCAAGTGGCCGCGTGCCCATGTGACCGAGATAAAACGACCGAAACAGCCGTTCGACAGGCAGCTCTGGAGATAGTGCGGAGAGATAATGGACAAAGCACAGACCACACAGTCGTTTTCCCACGCACGTCCAGCCGCTGATCGATTCCAGATCTGGGCAAAGAAAGCGAACACTTCGCCGCTCTCCAGACGCAGGGCAGAACGCGCTCACGACGCCGAGTCATTCACTAACGAGGGACCCACGATTGCCTGTAGAAAGCCGGCCCGACGGGGGCGCTTCATCTTTCAGAGGACCGATGGCCGCATATGCCAATGACGACGCGAGCCGTGGCCTCTACCGCTGACGGCTGGTCGGGAACTGCCCGCTTCCGGCGGCGGCCAGTCCGATTCTGCCGTCATCTTTAGAAGACCTCGCTAATACACGAATGTATGAAACCTGTTCGTTCAGAAGGACACGAATGTATGAAACCTGCTCGTTCAGAAGGACAAGGAATGTCTGCCGTCTGAGCCATCCAAACACCACAACACCTAGCCGTTTCTCCCACTCCTACCGCTGACAACTGTCCGCAGCCTGCTGTCTCTGGACAATGGTTCAGGGTTCTTTCACAACTCTCTCGTTTGCCAAGGACGCTTCGTCCATCGCTGCCTCTCTGGCCTGCTGGCGAACGACGAAACATGGCCGTCAGTCGGATTCGAATTCGGGACCTTGTCCTGCCGTGCGCAGCGGGAAACCTCTGGAGTCTGCTGTCGGCTGCCGTTCTGTCGCCAATCTGTCGAACACCGGCAACGGCTGACTGTTTATTATGGCTCAGGGAAGTTCCTCCCGCGCGGGCAAAAGGCTTTCAGTCTCCTGAGAATGGCAACTGCGTTTAGTCTGCCACCCCATAACAGTGGCAATGCCCCAATGTGCTCTCTGCTTGTTACCTATAACAATGTCAGTTGCGTGCTGAGTGCTGCGCACTATCTGACGACACCGCTACCAGTCGGCTGTTGTTTGCCGTGGCAGACAGTGCGGCAGTCTGGCGTCTCCCGTAGCAGACCATCCGCCAGTCTGCCGTCTGCTGCGACAGACAGTGTGACAATCTGCGGTCTCCCGCGGCAGACAGTGCGAAAGTCTGCCGCTTCCCGCTGCAATGCCTCAGTATGCTGACTGCTGCGGCAGACAATACAGCAGTCTGCCGTGTGCCGCAGCACAAAGTGAGGCGGTCTGCCGTCTGCCGCGGCAGACGGTGCAGCCGTCTGCGGTCTGCCGCTCTGGGAGCGCCGCGGTCAGACCGGCTTCACGCTCGGACAGCCACGCTGTCGGACAGCACGATCGCCAGCCGACCGCGACCGCGTCTCACGGGCTGTCTGTCACCCCTGAGTCAACGTCTCAGCTACTGTCTGTCTCCCACGAATCAGGTTTTCAGCAGCCGTCTTCCTCCCCTGAGTAAGTGTCTCAGGGGTCGCCTGTCTCCCCTGAGTCAGCATCCCAGCAGCCGTCTGTCTCCCCTGAGTCAGCATCCCAGCAGCCGTTTGTCTCCCCTGAGTCAGCGTCCCAGCAGCCGTCTGTCTCCCCTGAGTCAGCGTCCCAGCAGCCGTCTGCCTCCCCTGAGTAAGTGTCTCAGGGGTCGCCTGCCTCCCCTGAGAATGTGTCTCAGCAGCCGTCTGTCTCCCCTGAGACAGCATCCCAGCAGCCGTCTGTCTCCCCTGAGTCAGCGTCTTAGAAGCCGCCTCCGCTTGGCTGCCACTAGGTTTCGGAAGTGCAACATTAGTCTAACGCCGATGCACGAACAAAAACGCGTTTTTCGCCCACCCGACTCTGGCAAACTTCCGGCGAGGCCGCGTCCATCTTCTCCGCCCCGGCCTCCGCCGCCCTCGTCCCTCCCGCTGCCGGGCCCGTCTCGTTCGCGACGGCGGCCGCGGCGGTGACGGCGGGCGAGGACGCTGCCCGGGTATTGGTTACCACGGAGGCAGCGAATATCGGCCGCAGGAGATCCGAGCCAGACAGAAGGCTTACCGCCGGCGGCACCCGAAGGTCGCGCGGGCAGCCGGCGGCGGCGGCGGTGATATCTCTGAACTGTCGTTCGGCTCCATCTCGTTTTCACGGTGACTGATGTTTGCCGAAAACTGCGCTGCTGGATTACCACTGTTTCTGTTACATTTACGCGATTGGACGACAAACATTGGCAGACCCCAAAGAACGGTTCCAATGTCGGCAACATAACTCGCTCGAGAAAAGCAACCGCGGCAAGAAAGGTCAACTACACGTGACACTGCATGTAGCAGGCACGTGCGCGCATTATCCAGCACGTGCCATCCTACGTTCGTTAAACCAAAGGTAAAAACCGACCACCGCAAGGCCGGCTGGAAACACGCCACAGGTTAATCTGACCTCAAGCACGCCAAGGTCACGCACAAAGAGAACACACGCGTGTGGTCGACCGCTACGCCACACAGACCGGTGACAGCAGGGACCCCACGATACCACCGACCGCGACACCGCCAGAGGCCATATGATAGCGGGATCCCCCGGACCACTAGCCCGACATCACGCCCGCCCTGACGTGATCAGGCGTCACCGGCCCCGAGCGGGGCCGGGCAGACGCGTCCGTGAGATCAGGGGGCGGCACGGACGTCAGGCGACCGTCGGCGAGCCCGATCGGTGCTCGCTGCCAGAGGAGGCACGTTCCACTGGGGATCAGATGCAGCTGGCGTCATGACCTCCCTGGCCTGACCCGGGACAATGAATCATTGCGCAACATCAGGGCTACGGGCGAATGTTTCTCAGCTGAATAAACGTGTTTTATATTATTATAATAAATAATGTAATAAGTTTAATATAAGTAAATAAACAATAAATTAGTATAATATATTAGACATTATACAATATGTACAACATATTGTATACAATATTCAATATAATAAATAAGTCAAGCAAACAAATAATAAATGTTTTTATAATTTCACCGCGCGCCTCCTCGAATGGCGTGAAGTGTTAGCAGAGTTGCCACTCGATCGCACATCTGCCCCCGATATCGTCTGTAGGTTGGACTGCCCACCACGGCTCCGGAAGCGGCGCCCGAAACCGTCCAAAAGCCGCGAAGACCATCACGAACACGGTCAGGTGGCGACCAACCGTCCCAGTCCCGCGCGCCTGATATCGGGACAGGCGATCTCCGTCCGTGAGAGGGTGGAGGAGGGGGGGGGGACGGTCAGCGCTCAGACCAACGGCGACATCGTCAAATCTCCACCGCCGTCACAGACGGTCGGCGGCACTCTCGATTGTCGTGACGCGCCGGGCGGCGTGACGCCTGGCGCGGCGCCCGTTTTCTCCGACCGTCACGCAGGCCGTGATAATCCGCTGACGACGGCGGCGGCCGTCACGGCGCGCGCCGCGTGCCACGCGCCGCGTCACGCGGGCAGCGCGTCACGCGCCGGCGGCGGGCCGTGGCAGGACTGCCGCTGGAGGTCTCGAGGTGCCGGTGGCGGTCTCGGTGCGTCGCAGTCGCGGCGCGCCTGCGTCACGTCACGTGACGCCAGCGCGGGCGTGACGACTCCCCAGCCGCGGGGTCTCAGGTGTTCCGAATGCTGGCTGCTGGAGCTAGCACAACACGAGTTCGGCTTCGCGGAAGCGGGGCCTCGGATATCAACAGGGCGGTTCCCAATCCTTTCTGCAGTGTTATGGACTAAACCGTGCCCACGTAAGGATGCATTTTCTCCCGCAGAACTTTCGCTGTGACGTTCCATGATTGCGGCAGTCCCAATGAAACTGGAGTCCAGTATTGCCAGCGTGCGGCAATGAGCGTCCCTTCGCCGCCGATGAAGTTGCAAAGGTCATCACCCCGGGGAATGACAAAAGCAACCTTCTCAAAGGTCGCAGGCATGCTGAGCGGCCGGCACTTTCGGCAGAGTTTCTGCGTCGTCGAAAGCGTCACCGGGTCGATGAGCAGTAGGTTGATCGTCTTCCCTTCCGTGAGCGTCCATCTCGATCCCAAGTATTTTGACTAGTCTTTCGTTCTCCCGAGCGGCAGTGAAATCAGCCGCGGAGATGCACCCGGCGGTACGTCATGCTTTCCTCTGGCGCTGCGGAGAACATCTGGACCACGTGGACCGCTGGCCGTTCAAACCATCCTCGCCTCCGGTCTCTCCAGTCCGGAGATTTACGGCGCAACGATTTTATGGGATGGTGAACCCCGTGTCGCGCGCTCCGCGCTCGTCTTTCTAAATCAATGGGACCGTAGCTGCAATCTCCGAGAACGGAGTTTCCGGCACAAAGATGGATTGATGAACTAATTAATTACTGGGGCCTAGGGCCGCACCGGCATAAACAGTTCCTCGCGCGAGACCCGCTGGCCCCCACGTTCTTGACCTTCGCGTCCGTAAAGAAGCCTTTCGGACATTTCAGTTTCCCCAAATGCGCCTAACCCATCGGCAATCCCAGGACCCTTCTCGTGTCCCGCGGCCGACCTCCCGGAGCCGCCGCGGCCCGGCCCCGCCTCCCCTCCGTGACGGGCCAGCCGTCCCAGACCGTGACGCGGCGCGCCGGCCGAATTTCGAAACCGGACCGCAGACCGGCGAACAATGCAGCGCTCAGCCTCCTCCCCGCCGCCGCCGCCGCCGCCGCCGCCGCCGCTCAGCCGACGCCGGGTCAGGCTTGGCGGCGGCGGCGGCGGCGGCGGCGGAACGTCGGAGTCGACGGCGAGGCCGGCGCGCCGTCGGAGCCGATGAAAGCCGTGATACGGCGCACGCTCGCGCGGCGAAAGTTGAATAAATGATCGCGGATCGGGAGCCAATTTCAGGTCTGGTCCTGCTCCCGGAGGATGAGGAATTTTGCCGTCTCGAGGAAGGCGGACGGAGATGGATCAAAGTCTTCGGGTTCAGAATCCTTCACCCGGACGCCGAACTCACATCAGACGTCTTCGCCCAATTTTCCGTGTGCGGCATTCGCAGCGGCCGGCAGGCGACACCCAAAGTCCCGCCTAAACGCTCCATGACGTCGTCTTCTAGTTACCATCATCACCCCCATCTGCTTCAGCACGCGCCTCTCGCTTTTCAGAGCATGCAGTTTCGCTCCCGCCTGCGGCGGGGGATCAGCCTAGAGGTCATCTTCGAGGAGGACTACCTCCGGCCGGGTCAGCACGGGCCGCAGGAGGTCAGGGACGGGTCAAGGTCACCGGAGCACCTCCGGCATCGAGCGCCCAGCCTCATGACGCTCGACGAGGACGAGTGAGTGCACCGTTTGGACGGCGGGCGGGACGTGTAACGGTCTGTCACGTGGCGGTGGGTGTTTGTCATCGTTTTCACGTTAAATGCCTCTAAAAGACCATCATCCAACTTAAAAGACGAACAATGACTCTCATGTGTGTCCGGTATAAAAAAGGAAATGAGTTATTTCTCAATGGAATTAGTTTCCTAACTTTTTCCAGTTAAAGTGATGCGGTTTCTTAAGGATCGAATTAACGTAGGTCCACCTCCCAAACATACCAGTGATAACAAGCATCAACTCCCAACCGGAGACACACTCTCCTCTATGAACCGCAACCTCCCGAAAACGCCCATTTCGCGGGGGCCTTTCTCCAACGGACCCACCCGCGCATACCATCCCCCCACCGCCCAAGCGAGCGGCTCCGCTGCACGCGCTACCCCTTGCGGCGGCGGCCGGCCGTGCAGCCGGGCGGGACGCGCCGCCGCTGCAGTCCCTCCCTCCGGTGAGGCGGGAAAGCGTGACGGCCGGGCGTGACGGCGCCGAGGTGGCCCGGTCCGGTCCCGGGCCGGCCAGCCTGACCACATGCCCGAGAGATGCCTCGCGGACGGAAAGGCGGCCTCTCTCTCGCTCGCTCGTGCCAACTCGTCGGGAAACGTGATTCGGAACGGGCGGGGCTCACCGCCAGAACAGACGTCCCAGATACTCGCGTCGACAGCTGCGCCGATAGCCGGCCCCGCGCTGCTTCAATGGGAAGGTCTCCGCGCCCCCATGTCTCCTCCACCATTTCCCCCGTGATTCACTACTCCTGGAATCCTCGGCTTAACTAAACAGAACGTAACGTAGACAGAACACCCACAGAACTGAGGCAGTACAGGTCTTCTAACTCTTCCGCCATCCAACACTGACACCACGCATACTGCAACACCGCCAGCTGCTACCGGCAATCAATACAGCCGCCGGAGGGTCTCGTGTCGTGACGCCAAACGCCGCGTAACCGGCGTCACGTGCGATCGAGCCGGCTCCGGCGACACCGGTGCCACCCGGGCCCGGTCGTTCGCCCCGGCAGGTAAACAAGGCCGGGCTCCCCTTCCGTCCCCGCCACGGCTCGTCCGACCGCCGGTCATTGTTTCCTTCGCCGCCGAGCTTTTGTTTCACGCCGGACTGGACGGAACGTGCTGAAACGCCTCAGGACACTCGCGTTCTCGAGCCCGGCGGACGGTGAGGTGGAGAGCACCAACGGCAGACACGCACAGGAGTCATTTCCCATTTCGAACCGATCTGGCCAAACGTGCGGCGAATACTACGCGCTGCCATGTTTTAACGTTTTCATTTAGCTGGGTTCCGATAACGATGTCTGCGGCGTTCAGGAATCGTGACTGCAGACAGGTGTGGGCTGAAACACGAAACTTGCAACAGGGAATTCATAATTACGATGCGGGCGCGTAAAAAGCTGTGTTTATTGACTACTCAAAGGGCGTGC
The DNA here is from genome assembly GCA_030062745.1 of Capitulum mitella. Taxonomy (NCBI): domain Eukaryota; kingdom Metazoa; phylum Arthropoda; class Thecostraca; order Pollicipedomorpha; family Pollicipedidae; genus Capitulum; species Capitulum mitella. The sequence goes on from CP099853.1 coordinate 6,822,887, forward strand.
CAAAACGCTCGTCCATACCTAGCTAGTCCACAGCTAGCGGGTAACAACAGAATTGGCATGCCACGAGTAAAGGTTAAAAAATCATGTAATAGTGCTGTCGTATCCGGAAGACAGCGGTACTCGCACCAAGCCCGCACTGCGAGCGGACCACTGTAACGACCTTGCCGTTTCCTCCAATGCATTCGGTCCCGTTGCTGAACCATAAGGAAGCCGGGGACTGCACAGGCCGGGCGGAACTGCAACACGCCGTGCGCGTCACAGCTCGTTACTTTCCGGCGTGAGCAAGCGGTCGTGACGGCTCACACCAGTTAGTCACAACTGAGGCCCCCGCGCCGACCGGTGCACTGCAAGGGTCGCGCGGCCCCTGAGCCACCCGCGAGCTACTTCCAGCTCTGTCTCTGCTGGACGGGGGCGCTCTGCGACGCGCGTGCATTCTGGAATGAGCGGGCCGCTCGCCAGACCGTACGTCGCCAACGACGAGGCCTGAGGGACGCCTCGTTCCGGTGCACCTCCGAAACGCAGGCCGGCCGCGCCCCATTCCGGCGCAATGTCCGCTCTGATAAACACGAGGAGCCCGCGCGCGGCGGGGTTTGTACCCTGTACACCTGAACTGCCCGATTTCCTCGCAGAACTCGTGGACGGTGGACAATGGCTCCCTCTAGCACAAGGTCCGTGACGCGGCGCTGATTTGCCGACAGCAAATACATTACGTTGATGTTTCCGGATCTATTACACGACCTCTATCATCCCTCCGTCAATCAAACGTCTCTGGAGGGCGTCTGGTTTTGGCAGTCTCCTATTACCGCCCCAGACGCGCTGATATTCGGCCACATTCTGACGTCTGGCAGGCAATCATAACACGGACATCACCCCGCGTCCAGTCAGCGCTCTCTGTAACGCTAAGCTAACGCTAAGCGTCTGGAGTCCTGCGAATCCAGTCAGCCATGACCGGCGGCAAATCTAGCCCCGCGAACCAAAATACCCAGGAAAGAGCTGGGGGGCAGCTTTTAGCGGGTTTAGCGGCGATTTTTTCCTCCACGCAACGCCATCTTACTCATGTTTAACGTTCAGGAACTGAGGATCGTTTATTCCACGTTCCCCCGCCTAAGTTTGCGCCACACCTGACCCGTGGCCCGCGGCCGTGTCCGTTCTGACGCGCTCGCACCCGCCACGGATTCTCAGGGACTCTCAGCAACGTCGCCACGAACTTTCGTGAACTGTAGCGACTCCCGGGGACGCCGCAAGGTGCTCTCAGACTTTCGGGGACGCCGCCAGGGACTCTCAGGGTTTTCAGGGACTAGCAGGGGTTCACCCTCGGGCCTGTCTGTCGGTGAATCTAAACCCTTTCAAGGCTCTTAGAACTTTCAGAGACTCCCCGGGACGCCGCCAGCGCCTCACGCGCTCGCCGCCGCCGCCAGGGACGCGTACCCGGGCTGCTGGGACGAGGACGACTTCCGGCGCGGGCCGGCCACCGTGAGCCGGCGGCAGATCCTCGGCCTGGCGCAGCTGTACGGCGCGGGGCCCGCGGACGGCGCGGACGCCACGCGCCGCTGGGTGGACGCCCACTCGCCGCGGCGGCGGCCGCTCACCGTCGGCGACGTGCGGGAGCGGCACCGGCGCCGCGGCGTCGACTACCTCGAGCGCTACCGGCTCGCCGACCTGCTCGTCAACGACAACATCGTCATCGTGGACACGACGCCGCCGGCGGCGCCGGCCGCCGCGGACGGAGGACGAGGACGACGAGGACGCCGAGGACGCCGAGGAGCGGACGGAGGCGGACGGCGAGCTGCCGCCGCCGCAGACGGTGCGACGCGTCGCGGACCGGTTCGAGAGGCTGGCGCGCGCCGAGCCGGACAGCTACGTGCTGTGGCGCGACACGGCGCGGCTGTCCGGCATCCGCGCCAACCCGAGCAGCAAGATCCTGCGCTCGGACGGCGCCGCCAGCCCCGACGATTGCCACCGGCTCTTCCAACAGGAGCTGCATGAGCTGTTCCGCGTGCGGCGCGCCGCCGCCGACGCAGCCTCCGCGTCCGCCTCGTCCGACGCCACTGACGACGCCGGTGAAGGCGCCGGCGACGGCGACGGCGACGGTGACGGCGACTCGCTGCCGTCGTCGGACGACGCCAGCGGCGGATCCGGTGGCGGCGGCGGCGCGCGTCCGGTCGCCGCCGCCGCCCTCGAGCGCATCCGCCGCCGCGGCGTCTCGGTCACGTACCACGGCCCGCGCGGCGGCGCCGGCCGGCCCAGCCTCGGCCAGCTGGTGGCGGCCGCGCGGCGCCAGCCGGCCTACGTCGCCGTGGCGGCGCCGGCGCCGCGCGTCGTTGCCGCGCTGCCCAAGGGCGAGCGCTGCTGCCACACGCTGCCGGCGCAGCGCAGCGCGCCGCAGCTGGTGCCGCCGCCGGCCGGCCGGCCGCCGGGGCTCGCCGAGGTGAAGGCGGCCACGCTGCGGCCGCGGCCGCCGCCGGCGGAGGGTGCCGGCTGGCGTCAGACCGGCAAGTGCTACGTCTTCGACTTCAGCCACGGCGGCGCCCGGCAGCCGCCACCGGTCCAGGTCAAGCCGCCGCCGGCCTAGGTCGCGACGAAGAAGCGCCAACGAAGGCAGGCAGGGCGGCGGTCGCAATACAGCACGCGCGCGTGCGCGAGGACCAAAGCGGATCATCCTGATCACCATGACGGAGTACCCGAGACACGATGTCGGCGACTGTTTGCTGACCGGGCGCGGCGCCACGTCGATAACGCACCGGCGCGTGAGGACAACGGGCGACTGCCAGCGGCCACTTATCGACTGTGATCGCGAAAGGCGCCCGCAGACGAGCCGGCCGCGCATCCACGCGGAGATCCGAGGCCGTCGGGATCCGCAGCTCCGAACGACGGCCCTCGACGGGTGACGAGCCGCGCGTGCCGACCGTGCGAGCGAGTTAGTGATCGGACGACGGCGCCAGCGAAACAGCCGCGCTGCACACGGCGCAGAGCGGTTCAGCCAGCGGGCAGGCCAGCCTTACAGGGATGGAGACCGAAGCGTGTCGCGACGCCCTGTGACGGCCGTGCATGGTGCGTGCGTCATGGCCCGCCGTGACGCGGAAGGCAGTCACGCGGACAAGCTCCTGCCGTGATGGACGCGCCTCCAGGAAGCGGACCCTGTTGCGTTCCGCCGGAGTCACGCGGCCCGTATGTGCGGTCTGTGTGTGTGTGTGTGTGTATACGTGTGTGCCACGTGTGTCGGGTCACGTCTGACCGCTGAGGCTCGATATGCGGACCAAAACGGTGCAAGTGCCCCCTTCTTCCGGCCGCCTTCTGGCTCCATACTAAAACATTCCGCAGGGAACTTTTCTTCTTTCTCCGATTTCTGACTCTGTAACAAATCAATCGTGATAAATGACTCCATAAAAAGGACTTTTATAACCTGACTTCACGCGGACTGACCTCTTTGGGATTGCTTTAAAGCTCACTGACTTAACAGGATCAAAATCTGGGAAAATATAAGCCACTGATTTCGCGCGGACCGATTCCAACCGAGATGACTACGAGAACAGTCTTCCTTCCAGACCGACTCTAGGCGTATCTATGGGCGTATCTATGAGACTCATTCAACTGCACGACGCCGACTAACCGAACTAGTTCGAACCAACTGATTTCCGGACAGCCGGCACACACAAACTGACTTCCAATGGATGAACTTCGCGCACAACTCCCCGTGGATAGCCTCAGCTGATGCCATTTTCCTGCCGACTGACTCTGCCCTGACCAAGCCCCGCGAAATGGTCGCACGTGCGCAGGCTTCCCTGAGCTAACTTCGCACACACTTTTTTCATAAGAAAGCCTTCGGACACCCCTTGATCCGCGAAAACCGACTACGAACGACGCCAGACGCAGGCGCGTAGGGCGGCGGTCCCGATGGTCGGCGACCGACCGCCGGCACCGCCGCTCCGGCGCAGGGGGCAGAGACCCGCTGCCCGGCCGGGCAGCTGCCGGGCGTCTCCGGAGACGCCGGCGCGGAGACGCTGCGCCGTCTCCGCCGACGGAGCCGGCGACAGCGTATCGAGCGGGCCACGACTGACCGAGAGACGAGCCCGAGGCGGCGGCGGAGGCCGACGGCGAGCCGCGGCCCTGACCCAGGGTCACGGCTTACCCGACCCGACCTTGACCCTGGGTGAAGGTCGCGCGGCCGGGTCCCGTGGACCGGCTCGGCAGCGCCCACTGTTTTTGGAATGAGACGTCGACTGATGCGTCCGGCCCTAACGCCGCTGGCCGCGCTGGGAGAATAATACCCCAGTAAAGAAGACAAACAGCCTCGTCTGTCGTCATTAGGGCGATGGCCGTAAGTCCGAGGAACGCCATGCGACTTTTCCGGAGCGCGGGGGAACCAGCCCCGAGACCGCGACCAGTGGCTGCATGCCTGTGTGCGTGTTTGGCGCGTGAGCGTGGGAGCGCGAGAAATGCCTCGTTAGCAACGCAAAACGGGCGGAACGCTTTAGAACGCATGCTTTCGTCCGTCAATGACGTCAATAAAGCCTTCGGTCACATGCCGGTCCACCGAACCATGCAAACATCGCAGCCACAGGCCGCCGCGACCCCACATGTTGACGTCCGCTGGCCATTGAGCAGGCCATTGATCGGCGACCGGCAAACAACCCGCGACAGCACGCCGCACAGACCGTCTGCTCCCCGCAGCGCACGAACCGGAAACGGCTCACTTCCGGCGGTCGGCGCCGCAGCGCGGATCCCGCTCGGACGCCGTCTGGCCTGAAATAGCCCCGGGCGACGGTCCTGGGCGGGGCCGTCCGTGCCCCAGCCGTTCTCGGTGAACACTTTCGGAGGTCCGGCTCGTAAAGTGTCCCACCCGGCCGCCGAGACCGGAGGTAAAAGGATCTGAACGGTCCCACATTGCCAAAGGAAGCGCCCGCTCAGCAGCCGGTGCCAGCACGCGGCGCAGGGATTGGGGTCGACGCGGAGCTGACGCAGCAGCTCGGCCCTGTCTGGGTCTCCGAATAGCGCAGCCGGACAGAACAGGGACGGGGAGTGCGCCTTGTCATGGCGTCACCGATTACGCCACCGTCGTCTGGCTATAATACGGCATCGCCTGGCTCCGGGCCATGAAAACCAGGTCCGAAAGCGATACCCCTCTCGAAATAGTTGGACGTGACATGTGGAGCAAAAGTGCACAACTGTGTATTTGCCTGCTTCAAACTGAGCTGGGTCGCGACGAAACGCGCCGTAGTCGCCGGAACATGCCTGGCTCTTGATATGTTGGAGTTGGGAATGGTTTGCTTCTTGACGAATACGACGATGAGTCTTTCGGTGAATCTTTTAATCTTTTAACCGCGCGCCCGACTGTGGGTCGCTGCCACGCACGCTCGACTGGGGGGAGGGGGGTTGACCGCCCCTCAAACTCTGGCATTGTTGGTCGCACGATAAAAACAAGCACACCGCTGGAAAGCTCGTCACGAGCAGAGTTCGAAACTGGTCCTCACGTTTAGTTCTGAACAATATGTAAGTCATTTACCCCCATATATGTTTTCTCCTAGCCGCCTGCATGAGACCGAGAAACGGCCCCAATCTCAAGGGCTGTGACTAATAAAGTCTAGATAAAGGCAACAGCGGACAGGTATAAGTCCGCAGATGCCGATACACGCCTAATTTTCCTGATTTCATTAATATGGACACGGAAACGTTGGGTTAAAGACACGCTGATTTCCGTAACGGTGCAAGGCGGGCGCAGCCGACGAAGACGGTACGAAATTAACGGGAACTAATTTTGGTCTTCTTTTATTTTCGCGAAATATGCCATTCCAAGTGCTGTTTCTTGATCCTAGTGGTTCTTGGGATGATTTCTTATCCTTAAATTCTGGAAAAGTTCAGTAGTTATCAATCTACAGAACTGGCGGAGCTTTACTAGGTAATCTGTTTATCCCCAAAATAAACAATTTTTGAACTTTTTGGACTTCCTGATATTAGTCGCAACTGTGTGAGCCAGTTCTGCCAGTTTCTACCCGATCTGAGTCATTCATGGCCGATTTTGGTGGCAGTGTATTTTGACTCCTAACAGTTATTCGTGACCTGACCTCACGTCAGTGGTCGGAGGTCATTGAAACTTTGCCCATTCACGGAAACTGGATGTCTGGATCTCCCCACACTCAAATTGTTAAAAAAAAATCCGTCGGTTTTTAAAAAAAGGCGACTTATGTTGAAAACGGCTTTGAGCTGACATATTTCCGAAATATCCAAGATGGCAGATTTGTTGCATTTATCAAAATCTCTAACCCTGGAAAGCTTCATTGCAATATCATGTATCGGAAAAAAGTTACGGGGCGCTACACGTTTTTGGGCGTGGGTCCATTTGACCTGGCCTAGGTCAGACACCTTACTTAATCTGGGGTCAAAAATTGGATATAGGGTGTAAAAATGATCAGGCAAAAGGTACACAAAGTTCCGTGACTCTGCATTTGTTCGTTTCCTCGCAATCTCGGAAAAAAACTCAGGGGGGTCAATCGTCCCCCGCCAATCGGGGGTGGGTTCAATGACCGACGATTTTTCTGGCGAGGGAAAACAACAATTTATTTCAAATGACTGGATCACTCTTCAAGGAAAACATGCATACCATCATTAAATGCGAATCAAGTCGCTTCGTTGCAACTAGGTGAAACAACCTCCTCCCCCTGCACTGCCATAAGGCCCCAACTTTCCTTATGAATACTCAGATGACGTGGTTATTAAACTACTTAAGTCCTACCATACAACGCTAGGCATTTTAATTAGCTGGTATCTAATGTATCCAAGTTAGTTATTTCAGGTCTTGGAGGCATCCAATGAAGGCATTTGGTGGGACCAGATGACTGTTTTGCTCATAAGGCTGGCTTCTGGGAGTGCCAACACATCAGCACGCCAGGCTTCCGCCGGTCTTTCGCCGCCTCATCTCGACGCATTCAGGGGCGCGGGACCCGGCTGCATCAGTTGTCCGGTGACCAGGGCTCTCCAGCGGCCGACCCCGAGGAAGGGGGTTAAAAGTGGTGATGGTGCATCTACACGCCGCAAGTGTCCCACGGACATCATTCTTCATTCAAGAGACATTCATTTATTTGAATTTTTGCAACAGAACCTAGTCCAATCAGATTTCGCCCGAAATTAACGTCCAATATTCTGAATAATTTACGCCATGCCCCTTTACTGCACTGAACACACCCTGCCGTTCCCATCTCCCCAAAGATGTAGCGCCCCCAGCACGGTCGGTCGGATCTGTCTGCTCTCCGTCCGCGACACCTGCCGATCGCTGAAGGACGGAACTGGCGCGGGAGACAGGTAATGCGGCGCGGTCACTCGGCCGCGAGACAGTTTGCGCCAAAACTGGCCGCCGCTGGAGCCAAACGAAAAACAGACGCCACGCGGCAGTTTGTTCTTTTCGCGAGCATTAACGCCCGTGCTGTTTATGTTTTTCACGATGCATCCACGGCTGTGGTTCTCTGATGTCGCAGTTCCTCGTGCCGGCTGTCGATCGCTACGGCGAGGGAGAAACCACGAAGTTTAACTGGTGGACCAGTTTTCCTCGTCCCATAGTCTGTTACGCTCATTGTCTGTCTACACCGCCCTCGTGACACAAAATGAAAACGATCACCAATCAGCACTATCCAAGCAACTCTGACTCGTGGGGGTTTAAAGGTCTCCAAATGAGTTCTTATCACATCAGTGTAGGGGCTTTTTTAGCTTTGTGCGGCCGGTGCTGTCCTGAGACGAGTGTTTTCCACACACCACCAGTGTGCTCATGCTGAAACTTCCCAAGGCTAGTAAGGCCGCCACCATGTCAGCAGGGCCGCCGCCATGTTGATAGGGCCACCTCCCTAACAGCCTGCTACACCTATGAATCATTGCACAATACTGCAAGTGGAAAAATCAGGGAGAAGGAAACAAGGTGTGCCAACAAAAGCTAGGCATCGACGGTGTCCCCATGGGTCTGGGTCTCTTTTTTGTCCTCCAGATTTTCTCTTCCTTTTTTCGCCATGCGATATGTATGCACCCGCACGCGGCTCTGACAACGTCAAATGGCGCTGGACCAGGCCGCCAAAGGAATACAAACGAGGGACGCCGATGGAAAAACACCGTACGTACCATACATCTATCCACACCAGGACGCACCTCCACAGAGAAAAAAATTCATGGAGTTCACTCTTCCCCTTGAGACCAAAGGCATTTACTGTTTTTTTTTTGTGCGCAATTAACGGAAAACGCCATGTTGAAAGGCGTCTGCCAAGTGGTTGTCAAGACCCTCTCCTGTAATTTCTAACGGGAACGGCGGCCTGCAGCGGCTCTCATCCCCCAGTCGGGGCGCCTGAGACCAGCCCCGATGACCGCCAGAGCCCGGAGTCCATTGACGCAACAGCTCGGCGGATCCCACCGCGACCGGCCGCGTCCCAGCTCCGCGCGACGGCAGGACGGCGCGACGGTGACGAACCCGGCGCACCCCGGCCACAGGCGCTCCCTGTAACCCACCCAGCGGCAGCGACCCATCAGCGTCCCGGCCCGACGCGCTCCCTATAACCCACCCTGCAACGACGACCCATCCGCGCCCCAGCGCAATTAAGCCCATCCGGCTGACAACTCCACGCCTAACGCGTCGTCGCTGCCCCGTCCAGATAACCGCCATTAACCACGCCCACTCGTCTGCCGTCAACCCGAACCCGCCGGCCCCAGCTGCGCCGCCGCGGGCAACCGCCGCCGATGGGCCCCGGCCAAGACAGCGGCAGCTGCACGACGGACGGGAAAGCGATAGCGGAGACGGCCGTTGGTCAGACGGTCGTACAGCACGGCACGCGGACTCGCGCGGAAAATCGTCCCCGCTGGCGAGACGTTTTCCCAGACCGCCTCCACGTGCGGCCTGAATGGAGACGGAGCAGGCGTACCACCATCTCACTTCATGGACAAATCGCTCCAATTGCGACGGCCATCGCTGCGAATTTGCTTGGCACTGCTTTGGCAAAGAGTGAGAAAGTTCGCCGTTGACGTCCTAAATCACCGCTTCCATCACGGTTATCGCTAACAATGCCAGCGTCAAGTGAAGCACAAGGCGACCAAATGCATCCGGCCCATCCACACGCGGGTGACACCGGACACATGACAGAGAAGATACTTTCATGTCAGACCGAAGCTGATGCCGCAACACACTTGTTCCGCAGCAGTTGCAGGTTCGCTGCTTTTTTCTAACCCCCACCAGAAGGTGCTTTAACCCGATCAATGGCGCACAAGACTGACGTCGGCAAGCCATCCAATGACAATAATTCAAGAGGAGTGCCACCAGCAACTGTTGGCAGTCCACCATTTCGCCAGTGCATGCAAATACACCTGTCCCAAGACTCATGATTGCACTGGGTCCTACAAAACATATTCAGTGAGGTACGACTTCACCCTACGCTCCCCAGCCGACTTTAACGCGAGCCTCGGGAAATTCAGCAGAAATTGTCGGCGAAAAATACGCGGTCCGGTTTACTCGGAGGCGAATTCGGAGCAGTTTTTTTCTCCCAAATGCTCCCCAATCAAGACTCTTTTGGACCCAAATGCGTGTTAAAGACACTCGGCACAGAGCTAAATGAATCGTCAATTACAGCTGTAAAGAAAATTGCAGCGCTGAAAATCGTGAAAAGGCTCTAGCCCCCACTAGGGGCTAGAGTGGGGTAGAGTTCAAAATAGCAAAGGCAACATAAAGAAGCCTCCAATGCTGAACTGAGGCTGCAGGGCGCAGCTGCTTTTGACAGCATGCTATAGAAAAAAACTATCGAAAGAGCAGCACACATGGACGATTCCATTCCGCAACAACATCTCCACATATCTCGAACTGCATTCCACGTCGGCTCTGTTGCCTGGCAAATCAAAACCCTAGGGTTTTCGAAAATGTGGTCCATCTCGTTAAAATTACACGTCAAAAATGGCACAAAGTCTAACAGTCCGATTCAAAATCAAAGTCACACCAGTGAGGCTACATTTGGACGAAATAGACTCTCATTCCAATGAAAAGAAACAATGTTGGCACAACTTTGCCACACAGCAAGCACGCACTAATCCCAACAACAAAAGAGCAGAAGAGTTATCTCATCACAGTCTCCTGAGGTTGCTAACGACCGACATCGTTACGAAGTCTACTTTTCTCTCGAGTCTTCTGCCACCGGCATCGTCACCCGACAGCTCGTGCTCATCGCTAACTAACCACCTGGAACCAGTCATCTAGGAAAACAGAGGATCGTCGCGCTGCCCAGCAGAGCTGCCTTACAAAGATGTCTGATTCGCACAGGACCGGCTCCCACGGCTGCCCCCACGAGGGCTGTTGGGAACTGCAAAGAACCCGTGGCGTCACGCGTGACCGCCGAATACAGCGTTCGGCTTTCCATGGCGCCTGTCAGTTTCGTTAACCCTGACGAGTCACTGACGCAGAGTTCTGTACGCACTAGTTCCATCCAATAAATGACAGATTCTGTACGCACTAGTTCCATCCAATACAGGGCGTATCTTGATTCTGAGAAGCTCGAGGCCAGCCCGTGGATCTGAGAGGATGTGCTTTTGTTCCCAATGAGTTCTTAACAGAAGCGACTGTAACACAAATAACAACAGCGTGCGCCCATCCCTGCTAGACGTCACAGTGCAGATACCAATGGCATCATTTTCGAGGAATACATTGACTCGTTCAACTGGTTGCCATACTTTAAATAAGTCTCCATATCTGCATCACCCTCGCGAGATGGACGCCTCACAAAGCATTGCAGTGGATAAATGGACGTCTCCAGAAAATGGGGGGGGGGGGTGAAGATCAGTTTTAGGGCCTGGTCTAGTGGACTTTTTTTAAGATTTCACTCTATATTTTGAGAATGTGGCGACATACCCAGACTGTAATATAAACACCTTCATTCAATATTTTACATTTTTTGACGTTTTGCCAGTTATGAATTTCTTAGTGTATGACTGTAATGTCATCGTGAACATTTGTCGTGTTGCTTTTATTCGTATTTTTACTGTAAACGTTGTTTTCGTTTTTTTTTACGGAAATGACTTCGTCTGTCACTGCCTACAGCTCGTTGACGATATTTCCAACAAAAGAACATCGCCGGCCCGGCCAATGGCCGGCCATTCCGCCGGCTTCGCCGTAACCCGCCGCCGTCACGTGACCACCGCAGCGGCCGACACGTCGGTCGACATGTCGGCAGCGGCCGACACGTCGTCGCCCCGTCGGGCGGCGGCGACGGAGGCGGCCCGCTCGGCGGCCTCCATCGGTCCCGGCGGGACCCGCCGGCGCCGGCCGCAGACGAAACAGGCGTCACCGCTGACCGATCGGCCGGCGCGGGAGCCGGCTCGGACACCGGATCGGCCCGCAGCCGGCCGGCGCCGGCCCCACGGGTGTCCACGGCCCTGAAGTGGGACTCATGCAGCAGGCGGCGGCAATACCTGCCCCTGCGACCGCCCACAAAGATCCCGGAGGGAAAGCAGACTTCGGAACTAAGGTATCGAATACATGGCTCAAAATCTATGTTGCCAAACCTGACCCCAGTACAGGTTGTACAGTCCTGGATCCGGCGCCCGATCGTCAGTCGCAATCGGACGCGACCACAGAGTAGCCTGGTCGTCTCCAGGACAGCAGACCACGGCCGCTGCCGAACCTCACACGCTCTAAACAAACAACAGCGCCCTCGATGACCGAAGATTCGCTGCACATTCCATTTCAGTGAGAAAGGCCGCTGTCTGTAATAACTGCCTGCCTGCAAAGATATGCGATTTTATGCAGGGTATATTGTGCGGCTGCTAATACCTGTGATTGCCTGTGGTTGCCACTACATGTTATTTTAGTCTGGTTTATTTTTTACCAACAACGGGCATGATTCCAGATCCAGATCATGTTATAAATGGATAAAACACATTAAAGACACCGGCGAGACATAGAATTAGTCAGTACACTGATAACGATGAACAGCGTCTACACACAAAACCTGGTCCACAACACTCCAGCCGTAAGATCGAAATGCAGTGATGCAGAAAAGGTGGTAACTACCTGTGGAAGTCACTGACCGTGACAGCCAGCGGCAGCCAATGCGTCCGCGACTACCTACGACGACTTCATTGACTGGTGACAGTCTGCGAACCGTGGAGAACTGTGGTGACGTTTGCAATTTCTAATGACCCCTGTGACCTGTGATGACCTCTGAGACTTACCTTCGCAACCTGTGATGAGCAGCCTGCGTGACCTGTGATCACCTGAGATAACTTCTGTGTCTTGTTAAGAGTTAGGACCTTTTACTAAAGGCTCCAGAATATCAGAAATTGTGGCTATAACTATTAGTGTATTATATAAAAAACGGCGAGAGAACTACGAGAGGAAAAACGTTTGCCAAGTCACAGGACATTAGTTATCAATTTTACTTAATCCTTCCGTTACCTCAGGAAATCACAAATGGAAAAAAATCCTTATTTGCACATAACGCTCAAGTGACGACGGCCGCCAACCTCCGCGGCCTGTGCCGTCCTTTGTGACCCGTTACCGCCCCGTGACGCCCCGTGACGTCGCCGCCCACCTTCTGCGAGGCGGGGCTCGATGACTCGTCGGACGGCCGGGTCGTCGATGTGGACGGGCGGCGGGCCGACGGTCGGCGCCGGCTGCGACTCGCCGGTCAGGCCGGGCGGCCGCGCGCTGCACAGCCGCCGCTGGTAGTACAGCGGAGAGACCTGCAACACGGGCGACACGCTGAGGGCGCTGCGTACAGCGGGGAGACCCCCAGCACGGGGAACACGATGAGGGTGCTGCTGTACAGAGGCGACGTCTCCAGCATGGGAACACCCTAAGGGTAGTGCTGTACAGCGGAAAGATCTCAAACACAGGGATTTAATGGGGAAAATGCTGAACAGCAGCGATACCTCCAACACCGGGAACAAAATAAAGACGTTACTCAGCAGCGGCTAGACAGGAAACACTGACCTAGCTGAAGGTGCTGTTGCACGGCGACGAGATACAGAACAAAGGCGTTTACGGGGGGGGGGGAGGGAGACACCTTGCTGATGCCATTTCCCGGGATTGGGGGTCAAAACATGGAACAATAACAATACGCTACTGACCCCGCTGCACGGTGAGACGGTGGCGGGACCTGCGGTAGAACAGCGTCATGCTGTTGCTGGTGATATGGTGATATGGTGATACAATGGCGACACCATGCAAACGGACTGGCGGAGAAGAGGAGAAGAGACCGGGCGACAGAGTTCCGCGGTTTCAAAGCGTGTTCAGGTCCACTCGCGGACACAGGAAAACCGTAGTTTATCCGCAGAGCAGCCGCGCCGGACGCAGAAACGGCGAGAGTTTACCGGCATGTAACACGCACGGCCAGCCATGGCACAACGTTCGCTAATGAACAAGTTACTTCACGAGCACAGCGTCCACCCAGGGACAAACTTCGGCCATTTCACAGCACGTCCGTTCAGGAGCACATCAGAAAGGCACACTGAGAAAGAGAGACCACCCAAACCCACCAGAACATCACAGCATCACTTCGACACCTTCATCATATCACCGGACACTCGATTAAACCGCTCCTGTCGACACGCCACGCACACAGGACCGCACAGTGGGCGGCACAGCGGAAGAAACGCAGACCACCGTCGGCACTCCGACTGAAAAGGCGGCCACGAGACCGCAGCACGCCACATCACGTGACGGTCGCTCGGCGAACGCGGCCTCGTCAGCTGACCCGTGCCGGGGCGTCGTTAAGCGCCGTGATCGCCAATGTTGCGGCCAGCGCGGAGCGGTAATGGAACCGCGTGACGCAGGACGTAATGGCCCGCGGAAACGGTTGTGGCACAAGGACCAATAACAACACCTAGGCGAACGTCAACGAAGGCAAGCAAAGGCCGAGGGACAGGCCGCAAAACAGATAGCTGTCTTTTATCCGTCAAACGCTGAAAATGTAACAGTTTCCTGTCTTTGGCAAGCTTGTGATATACAAACGGCACTGTATACTTTATTTCGCCAAACAAGATCCCATTACGCGACACGCGTCTAAGAAGGCGAGCCCGCTTAGTGCTGTGACTACCAGGCACAACTCGTGACAAAAAGGTCCCCTGTTCGAGTCCGAGTAACGACGACGTTTGCCGCTACTGCAGCAACTGCCAGAACGGCCTGCGACGCGAAAACGACCTCGATCGCCGGAAACGTCGACAAAAACCAAACAACCCGCCGATCCCGTCCGACGGGCCGACGCCTCCGGAGACGGCTCCGCCAAGAGGAGCCGGCCGACGAGCCGGGCCGCACGGCAGCCGGCCAAACAAGCGGCATCATTAGCCGGCCCTATTGGCGCGCGGCGCGAGAACCCTCGGGCGGCCGTGGTCCGTCCGTCCCCGACGGCCGGAGCACGGAACACAGAGCACAGACGGCCGTGTTCCAGAGAGCCGTCCGGCGTCGACCGCCGGGACGGGAGCTCCGCCGACTCGCTGTCGGCGCGGGGAGGCCGGGAGACAGAGGTCCGTTCTCCGGGGTGACGAGGTCTGGGCGAGGAAGGGTCAACCAAAGCCGCCTGGGCAAATAACATAAAGATAATTCAGCATCCACCCCGAAATCGTTCTTTCTGTCCTTACTTGGTCACTTGTTTCATTTTACCGTAGTTCTGCATTTAGACAAAGCTGAATTTCCGTAAAAATAACAAACATACGTACATGCTACACTAAACGCGACAAAGTTAACAAGGCAGCTTTGGCATGAGACTGCCTTCCGTCTTTCGCCCTGGAAGGGCACTAATTGTGTCTCATCTACCGGCGTCTATGAACATGGAACAGGTCACTCACGTGTAGGTAATCAATAATTTAACGTCATCGATCACCCCAGACGATCTTCGGATTATTTTGTTTGCGAAATGTGATCAAAAATTCGCTTTCAAATCCCCATCCATGCGGGTCCATATCAAAAATACTAGTAACAAAGTAACATCAAAGATGGCAGCACTACCTAACACAGGTTAGACTGTACCGCATGGCATCTCGCTCGGAACGGCGATCCGCCTAGAGCTGAGTGGAGCAACTATTGCGTAACTGGTGCGATTGTTCACCATGCACCATCTTCGTCAGACGGCCACGTGTCTCTTTAGCCGTATCATCTTCAATGCTCAAGACTTCCCGCATATTGTTAAGCGCTACACCGTGGAAAAACTAGAAGTGCGAAAGGACTAGGAATATTAGTACAGCTTATTCATTATTTTACATATTCGTGCATTTCTTCATCGCGCACTCACTCCTTCATTCCAAGCTGAAAAGTATGCCCACGGAAGCACAAATTGTGCGAAAAACGGGATAACATGCAAAAACAAGACGCAGGTTATCAAATACGCCAAACATATAGGATAACCCAAAAATATATTTAAAAAAAACAGGGCGGTAAACGGCAGTCCATGCTCAAGATCAGCTTTCCACTCGGGCCCGCGATGGGGCCAATTTGTCTTGAATCTTTCATGGACCATTTGGAGGGTAATGTGAAAGGCCAAGGCCCCGTTAGAAATGGTGCACTGTTTCAAAGTCGAACGTCGTATGCCTATCTAGAGCACTGCAGACTTTAGCTCTTTGTCATAACCTAACATTTGTTTATTGGCCGCTGCAAGACAAGAAATGAACAGTGCCATCAGATGTTTTATATCAAGTTAAACACACAGGCAATGAACTGATAACTGGCCAGAAAGAAGAATCTTTACTGAGCCAGCGACATACGAAGCTTCGATGCGCCTCACACGGACACAGAGCACACGTAACAGCGGGATATGGCAAAACAGTGCTATGGCGCGCTGGCCATATTACAAGCGCCACGCAGTTCGCTCAGTGAAAGCATGCAAACGCACATGGTGCACGTAAAAGTAAACAAAATATACATACCTAACTTCGACAAGGATATCACGCATTTCAGTCGAGGGGAGAGGAAGCGTCTGACAGACGAATAAATCGAGCAATGAACTGGTATCTAAAACCTTAGTGATACCCAATAGTTATTACGACGACCACACATTCAGCTTTTTCAGAAGGAACGATTCTGTGCAACCATTTCGATATCAGGCCTGGCCAAGCATTCACCATTTCCCGAAGGCAGACAGACCGATCAGCTAACAAAACGACCGCAGGAACCGGCGAAATTAACTTTTCCTCGCGTTGCTGGACTATGCAGGCAGAAGCGTCCACAGAAGCGTACCGGAAAACAATCCAGTCAGCTGGCCGGCCGGGCGGCAATAATGATGTCATCGACGTTCAGCGCCCGCTCCTCTCTCCCCCTGCATTGCTCGGCACACAGGACTCCGACAGGACCTGAACCGGAATCCTGTCGAACCGTAAACAGCCACTCCCGGACTTCAATTCCTACTGCGTTCGGCAGCGGCGTTCTCCAAGTCCCGAATGGGTTTCCGTTATGACATTGCCGCAGGGGAGCGCTTTTGACGGTCGGTAGACGGAAATTGAAAAACGGACAGCACTTTCGAAGCACAGTAAAAGAAGTGGCAATGTCCACCTCTAAAGTGAAATAGGAATCGCCAATGCGCCAGAGATCCACAAATTTGTGCGAAAGAACTTTAAAAAATTGGGACAACTGGATATGACTCCTGACTGTTAAACGAACGTCAACGCAACCGGATCACTTCGAATGATCCTGATGTAACTGTCCAACCTTTGAATTTCTGCGGGCGCAGGGCGATTACAAGGACTCCTAACTCTATCCAAAATGAGATCTTCCAAGACAGACGAATTTGGTCCTCCACACCACGCCATCTCGACAGCTGAGTTCACTCTCCAGCTGATTACAAGATCGTAAAGGTCAGAGCCGAGGCTCATCACCAGTTATCAGCCGGCCAAACGTTGGCTGACATTAACTGGAACTGAGAAGCCTGGGTAGAAATACGTCTGAATGCGGTCTATCAGCCCATGCTGCCTGTGACAATGAGGTGGACAAAGGTTCATCATTCTGAATATGGTACATCAGCCCATGCTGCCTGTGACAGTGAGGTGGACAAGGATTCAGTATAACACCAGATGCACTAACTATTCCGTTATTTCCCCACAGTTTTTGCAATGCTGCGTTCATTCGGGAAGTAGTGTCAACACAGGTGACCCCAGCAAACACGCTGTACAACCGTTTCTCACGCATTCAGCTGAAAATATAGGGACAAAGGTCGTACATTTTCAAATGTAAAGCGCATCCCCATAACTCTCGGGGGGGGGGGGCAGGCGTGAAATCACCTTTGCATGGAGTTTTCAAATTGATTCCAATGATAACTGATGATAAAACAATTGATTTTATATGATCAACATGGAGCAGGATTTTAGCTTGGATGTAGAAACCATATGATCCAAAGTTCATTCGCCCCGAAACTCTTCCTTTACGGTGCTAGAACAGATCATGTGAACGATTTTGAAGGAGAGTGCCAGATGCACGGTGACGTCATAGTACTAATGGCCACGTTTTGTTGATAACATCGGCCGGCCTTGGCTAACCTCGGCCAAGACTACTGACTTCGCTGTGGTCGACTTTGGTCTATCAGTAGACGACCGACTGACGCCCGACAAGACACACGACTTGACACAAGACTAATCGGCTTCCGACTACGACGTTAATGGTCAAGCCTGACTGATGCGTCGAAAAAAGGAGCCAGAAAACAGACAATTTGTTGCAGTTGCCAGTGGCTGCCACTCGTGGCAATAATGACGGCCTGAGTCCCGAATCATGCTAATGAAATGCTCCGCGTTTTCGTCAGTATATGTCAAAGTGATGTTGCAGATGTCCGTGTAGAGCACATGCAGTTCTCAATATGATGTTGCACGAATTGCCATTGCAGCGCCTCGTTTGCCTACATTTGGTTCATCGTAACTCCTAGAAGCATGACGTCATATCACTGCGTGTCTGACGCCCCTCGTAAAAATGGCGTCATGGTGCTGAACGCTTTCTTCATCAAAACGTTTACATTTCCCGGGCTTCATGACGAAAACAAATAACGGAATCTTTATCTGCGTACTTAAGTCGTTTCACATTCTTTGTAGTATTCCCACTAAGGAAAACTATTCCCTATAATCTATGTATTTTTCAACAGGTTAAATCGATATCCATTCGTGTTTCACTCTACCACAGCCTGCTGAGTTCGATGTAAAAGCCGTGTAACTATTTTACCGGCGAAGGCTTTGAAGGCCAGTTGCTCATTCGGAAACCCCAATAAAAACGAACCTCTGTGATGCAGTCCTTACAAACATGCCGGACTAATGGACGTCTTGTGCACCCACAAGGAATGCACATTTCATGCCCAAGATTGCCGTCCTTTCTTATGTCAACTCATGACAGCCACCACGCCTTTAGCCCATCAAAACAACTTAATGGATACGCCAGCAGCAAACAACAGGGTCGTTATGTACTTCTGACGGTACCGTTCATCCTGCCAACTTCGTCGAAATGGCAGGGTCATTCTTGCTGCCTTTTTCCAGTCCGCCAATATCTGTCCGCCAGTGGAGTGACAGATATAATTCATTATGTCCTTATACTCCTTCGCTACAGCACGATGCTCGGAAATATCACTCAGAAAGTGGGTAACGTTTGTGCGCAAAAAATAAAATAGGACGCCACGGAAACAGTTCAAGACGGCCAACACGAGTATAACAACTGGATTCAAGCAAAACGCGTCAAGAAAACAATAGACATTGAAAGGGAATTACGGATTAATAAAAAAAAATCATAAAAAATACGAAGGAAAAAATACAAAGGGAACTCAAAGGCGACATCCGATGGTATCTGAGACACGTGCCGGCAAAATTTAGCGGCAGCCTCATGGTATATTGCAGCAGTACCCACCATATTCAGACCACAAAATACCCCGACATTTCAGGACAATTTCAGCCAACGCAATATCCTTGACCCTGCCGTGAACGAAACAGCGACCGGCACGACCTCCGCAAACACCGACACGAAATCACCACCGGACCCCGGCCGGGAGAGAGCAGTTCTGCAACAGTGGACGGTCTCCAGTGACCGGAGCGTGCTGCCAGCTGACCCCGCGGGCACGGCTGGTTCCGCCTTGAGCGGGCTCGATCACGGCTTTCCCGGGGCCGCGAGGGCCACACAAACGCCCATCAGGCACGGCCGGCAGTCCTGACCGCCGCCGCCGGCAGGGCCGAACCCGGCAGCCGGCGGCCGGCGCTCTGACTTTGGACGCTGGGGTGGGGGAGGTTGGTGAGCTGGCGTGTTGGAGTGCCGGGTGGTTGGGACGCTGGTGTGCTGGAATGCTGCGGTGTTGGAACGCCAGGTTGGTGAGATGCTAGGATGTCGCGAACGTTGAGAAGTTGGCATGCTCGAAAGCTGGACTGTTTGACTGCCGGGAGTTTGGAATACTGGTAAACTGGACTGTCCGCGCATCGGACTGTTGGCATGCTGGTGTGTTGCGATGGCCGCATGTTTGAGCATCATGTTGCCGGAATGCTGGTCTTTTGGAACGTTGGGATGTTGGCGTGCCCGGGCGTTGGCGTGCCGGCATGTTGGAATATCGGGACGCTGCAGAGTCAAACAAACCGGCGCGATGGTTTGCTTCAACATTCAGGCACCAGACAGCTCGAATGTCAGGATGTCGAGATGTTCGCCGAGGCTGGCATGGCAAGCGCGGAAAAGCTAGCAGTCTGAGAGGGACATACAACTAAGAGCGTCCAGAAGCAGAGACCGGAATCATAGAGCAGAAAGCCTGATCCCCTGAGTCGCAAAACCAACAGCTCACGACACCGGAGTCGCGCAGCGACAACCGACAGACGAACACTGTCATTCGTAAGCCGGAAGCCAGACCCGGGACGGAGAGCCGGGAGTCCCCCCCCCCCGGCCGGCGGAGCCGGAACTGGCGGCGGCCGCCGGCCCGGGCCGCTGGAGCCGCGCCAAGCCCCGCCGCCGACCGGCCGGGGTCCAGCGGCGAGCGCTCCCACGAAACCCGCGCCGCGGGACGTTCAATTTCATTCATTTCGGCCGGCGACGTCCCTGGCCAGCTGGGGGTGGAGGCGGACCGGCCGCCTGGACCGGACTAGACCGGCGCCAGCCAACGACAGGCGACGCGACCGCCGGGACCGCGACAACATCGACCGGCGGGCGCCGGCGGCTCCTCAGATCGACCCTTCGGCGGCACTTCAGCTCTGCGGCCCGCTGTTCAGCCCGCCGGGGCGGCGCCGCGCCTGCCGGCTGGCTGGGCCGCGGCCGGGACAGGCGGACAGACGGCCACAGTCGGGCGGCCGGTCCCGCGCCGCGGCGACAGCCAGCCACCGCGCTGTCACCGCGGCGGCGAAAAAACGCGGGCCCGCTCCGCACGGCGGCAACAGGCGCCTGAAACACGCGCCGCGTCCGTCGGCGCGAGGAAAGTGGGCGCGCCAAACTCGTCGGCGCGCCAAAACTTACCGAAGAGGCAGCGACGGCAGCAGCCGCCACCGGGAGGGCGGTGGGAAGACCTGTCAGGCGACGCGCCTGGGCCAGGCGAACGGCCAGAAACGGTAGCGCCGGCCTCATGACTGGTCGAGATCACAAGTCACCAGAAACCACGAGAGATCTCTCAAGTCACCCGAGATCGCCAGAGGTCACCACAGGTCCCCAGAGGCCACTAAAGGTCGCGAGCCGCCCGTGGTCACAAACCACCGAACTTCATCACGGACCACCAGCAGTCACCACAGGTCACCGAAGGTCTCCGACTCCAACGAGCTACCGCTGGTGGCCAGAACTCCCAATCCACCTATAGTCGCAGATCACCGCCGGCCACAGGTCACAGGTCACGGGTCACGCCGCCCGACAGGAGCGTCTTCCGCCCGCCGCCTGTCAACGCGGGACGAACGCCACACCTTCAGCCATCAATAAACCCCTTCCAGGCGCCGCTCAACGTTCAGCCTGCCCGCGCTCCGACTCTCCGGGCCGACTCCAGCGTCCTCGCGACCGGCCACCCTCAGGCGTCCTCCGGGACGCGGCGACCTTTCGTCAGCGTCGCCAACCCGATTAGGGACTTCGGCACGTCCCTTCTGCCAGCCGCCGGCCGTCCCTTGCGAGAAGCCGGCCCGCGGCGGTCCCTGCCTGCCGACGGGTCAATCGGGCTCCGCAGCCGGCGCTGCTGGATAATGACCGTCTCTCCGGCGTTCTGCCGGTCCGAGGGCTTCACCGCCGGACGCGCGGTCCGCCGCCGGCCTTCTCTTCGTCTGCTCGAAGGCGGGGGTGGCTTCTTCGTCTCCGACAGTGGCCACCGGCCCGGCGCCGCTCCGTCCGACACTGTCGCGCCGACAGTCCGCCAACAGTCCGCCGTCGGCCGCCGCTCAGCAGACACTGTCAGCCGCGTCGGCCGGCGGCCGGCCGGCGCGACGCGTGCGTCGACGCTGCGCCGACCGGGGGGGGGGGGGCGCCGCCGGCCATGGGCGACCCGGTGACCCCGCGCGCCCGTCGGCCGGACGCAAATACCCCGCGGCAAGGTCGGCCGGCCGTCCGGGCAGCCGCAGCCGGCCCGAGGCGATGCGATCAGCTGACTCCGTCCGTCGGGCCGGCGCGGGGTCTGTGAGGACGCAGCTGGCGCGGGAGGCCGGAGGTGTCGATTTCGGGCGGCGCTGGGAGAACCGCTGCTAGAATCACGGCCTCGCAGAACCTCGGCAGCCAAAAGTGGTCACCAGCCGGACCTAATGTTTCATCTTTCACCGAGCTTTTTTGTCGTCCTTCGAGAATGGAAAACACGTTCATGTGCCCGTTACACATTCAGTGCGCGCCGTATTTTCGGCGCTATACTAAGTGATATTAAAAATGCAAGCGTTTTATTGAATAATAAGTATCACACAACACATCAATCTTCGATTTCGATTATAGGCACGAATCAGCGCAGATGTCTCCACCACTATTGGCAACGCAAGGTGAAGATCCATTCCCGGAAGGAGCGCCAAACACCAAAAAGCGTCTCCGCTCGCAGCCATATAATCGGTTTAGCGTACAACCATGAGAACAGCGCATAATCAGACAGTCGGTTCCCACTAAGCGAGGAGTAATGTCTTACTTGATAGTGCACCCGATGGAGCAGAGGAACAACACCGAAATCATGACTCATCCCAGCCGATATCCAGCTCCTGGTTCCAGTCCACGGGAAAATATTGGATATTTCAACCCTTAATTTTAGCAGCATTACGATGAGTCTTTTTCCAGAATACGAACGCCATCACAGGACGTAATGGTATGCGCGCAATCACGCCCATTTCCGCAGCCGGGACCCCGAAGAAAGCTTTCATCGTGCCCACCCGGGCGAAATGCAAACTTCTGAAGAGTCTCAGTATACCTCCCAGAAGTTCTTGAAGTGTTCTCCGCACCTCCTTCAACGTTCTCTAGTGGCGCTGTAATTTCAAACACACCGAGAAATCATACCACCTACCATTCAACAAACTTCTCGACGTTTTTATCCGAGTGAGAGCTAAATCATTAGTTCCACCGCAAAACTTACACTCTGTGGACCACACAACGTCTCTGAAAAAATCTGAACAAGTCAAAACAGACAAAAAAGCATCCATTCCATCGCACTCACAAAAGCTAACTAGCAGTGCAATAAATCCTGCAGTTCAATTAAAAAACACAACAGCGTTTCCCACACACATGCCAGCTGCTCATACGCATGCGCCCACGACACCCAGCCGAACAGGGCCTGGGTCGTCAGAAGTAGCGGGCGGGACGACGACCTGCACGCGCCTGGATCACGCTCCGAGGCTGACAAGTGACGTGTTTGGTGCCGCGCGCCGCGCTTTACAATTCTGCCCCGCCTGACGTAAGAACCTGTTCCAGCTGCAGCTTGAAAAGCTGACTCAAGCGTCACTTGGACTGCGGGCGGCCTGCTAACGTGTAATTTTTAAGCCCATGGCCTGTACGGCGAGGCGTTTGTCGGTATCTTTTTATATCGATATCACCGTCTTTACCAATTCTCTGTTTTCTTTCCTGCGCAGGCTAATAGCCCATGCACTGAGCAGAGCCTAAAGTTAACAATACCACGCCCCCGACAGGGGAGGGTTGACCAGACCCCCTGAGCTTTTCCGAGACTGCGAGGCAATAAAGGAACGCAGCGCCACAAACCTATGTGTACCTTTTGCTTGATCATGTTTACATCTTGTATGAAATCTTTCACCTCAAGTTAAGTCAGATGTCTGACCTAAGCCATGTCAAGTGGACCTATGTCCAGAAAAACTGAGCGCCATGCAGTTTTTTTTTTGGAAAACATCACATCACAATACAAATTTCGGGGATTAGAGGTTTTGGTAAATGCAACAAATCTGTTATCTGGGATTTTTTTGGGGAAGTTTCCGAGTCAATGACCTAAGGTCAAGCCCTACATTTTTTTCAACACATGTCGTTTTTTTCGGAAATCGGCGGAATTTTTTTTAAACAATTTAAGTGTGGGGAGATGCAGACATCCAGTTTTCATTCAATGCGAAAAGTTTCCATGACCTCCGACCACTGGCCTGAGGTCAGGTCACGAATAACTGTTATGAGCCGAAATGCACTGTCATCAAAATCGGCGATGAATGACTCAGATCGGGTAGAAAATGGCAGGACTGGCTCACACGGTTTCGAAGAATACCAAAAAGTTCAAAAGTGTCAAAAAATCACACATTTTGAAAACAAACAGGATCTCGCGCATAAAAGCTCCAACGATTTTGTGCAGACTGATAACTACATTTAGGCCTAAGAAACCATCACAACCACTAGAATCAAGAAACAACAGTTGGAAAGGCTTACTTCGCAAAAAGAAAGTAACGCTACAATTAGTTCCCGTTAATTCTATACCGCTTCAGCTACGGCGTCCAATGTGCAGTGGTGCGGAAACCGCCGTGTCTTTAACTCAGTGTTTCCGCGTATATATTAAACAAAGTCAGAGAAATCAGACATGTGTCGGCACCTGAAGACTTTTACCTGTCCGCTGCTGCCTTTACGTAGACTTTGTTGGTCACAGTCCTTGAGATCCCGGCCGCTTCTCGGTCTCATGCAGTCGGCTATGAGAAAACATATATAGGACGTAAATGGCTTATTACCAAAACTAAATGGCTATTAACCAAAACTACAGATGAGGTCAGTTTCGAGCTCTACTCGTCACGAACTTTCCAACGGTGCGCTTATTTTAACCGTGCGACCAACCGTTCGCGAGATAGAGGAAGCGGTCAACCGCCCCCCCCCCCCCCCCCCCAGTGGGACGTACATGGCACCGACTGCCAGTCGGACGCATGATACAATACATTATACTACAATCACTATCCCAAGCATCACAGTGATAGCATATGACAGCTCGTCACGACAGCAAAGTACAGTCTGAACATATTTTACTGATGAGTGCAATACCGCACTCTAGAATTCTGACGGCGATCCCACATAAAAATGCAGCCTAACACAGCCCCAGTCACAGCTCAGTGGGCATTTTAATGCGGCCCAAAGAAATGCAAGATCCATTACGCGTTGGGAAAAAACACCCCCTCCAGTTAGTGCCATATACACCATATTAGTGCCGCTATACGTGCGTCCGGGGTGAACTCTGGGCACTCCAGGCGGCGATGGTCAGGAATTGCCGGAACTCCGAAAGGAAGATAGCCAGAACTTGTCGACACTCCGGAACGAAGTTGGAAATGGTGTTGTCCTTTGGCGTTGAACACCAAAAAATATGCACTCCGAAAACGCTTTTTTGACAAATTTTTAACTGCACGCAAATTACTGTCCCATTCATTAAGAAGCAGGTATGATGTCAAAACTGACTTACGCCAAGAACGCCAACTTATACGAATATTACTCATTGCAGGATTTTGTACTCCAGAACGAAAATATACTCCGACGCCAAGAACAGAAACCGAGTTTCCAACCCCGCTCCGGGGCGTTGGTCAGCTTTCAGCACACGGGGCGGCCATGATCACGCGTTCCTGGCACTCCGAGGGGCCCTGACCAGCAGTTACCGGCACTCCAGGAGCGATAGGCGCGACTGCGGAGCTCCATTCAGGCCGCGACGGACCAGCCATCAGCGCTGAGCGATCGCTCGCTCGGCAGCCGCCCACATGACCGACGCCCGACACCTGAAATCCCAACGAGGCCATCGATCGCCGACGGCTGGTAATGCGGCCGGTAACTGCCTGGCCCGAGGTACTCGGACGACGCGAGATCAGTGGAACTGTCTGAAACATGCATGGTTGCGCCACGAAATGTCAAAGTCGTTTTCTGTCGTCAAACGAGAGATGAGAAGCATCACAGAACCGGTCACAAACGGAGGCAAAGGCACCAGACAGATCAGCTACCAGACGAAGTCGTGTGACGTTTGTTGATAAAATAGAGTGCAGAATTAAAAAAAAAAACTCCCAGAAGGGGTCTGAGCTCGTTGGCCGGCCGACTGTGTCAAATGTCGACAGGAACGCCCAGAGTGACGTACAAAAATCCCCGTGACATCATAGAGCAAACTCCAGAACGCTATGACGTCATACCGTCCGCAGCACTCCGACGTGATTCGGACACGCGACCTTTAGAATATGGCATTATCGGCCCGCGTCGGCCCTCAGGAGCCAAAATTGCATCTCGTTCCAAAGCTATGACGTCATGCTGAAATTTCGCCACCGAGGCCTCCTGACCCGGTGAGACGTATCGCCGTCTGACTTATGTGACGTCATGATGCAATTCAAAGTCGCGTGGTCGAGAAGCCGTAATGAGTCCGAGGAGAGTCCCAGCAGCCTCCGGCTTCTAGTCAGTGACCTCATGGCCAGCAACGGCCTTTCAGAAATGTCAACGTTCACCCAGAGCCAGTGGCTTTCTGGCGGCTCAACAGGACGTTGACGGCGTTCATGCGCTTCACACAAATGAAACGACGAACTAGCAAATTAAATACAGCTCCTGACCAAAACGTACCTTGGAATCGGGACGTCGATGCGTTCTGGGTAATACGAACCACCGGAAACGTAAATGTTATGTGTTGTCATGCGCCCATATCTGTCCATACTGATATAGCACGATGTGAATCGCTTGGTTTCCTGACAAAATATGCACAGTTTTAAGAAATCTGCATTATTTCGACACGTTCCACAGTGTGCTCGAGGCTTTGTCCTGCACAATGGGGCTGTTTTGAACCTCACCTTACCCACTAAAACTGTGAGCAGTATCGGGCCGCCTCAGCGGGATAAATCTCCCGGATCCTGTCGGGCGATGACCTTCAGCCGGTTGTAGGCCAGCAGGGCTATCTGCCCCGTGCTTTGGAACGAACCGGGCGAGGTGCAGCGCTTTAAGTCAAGTATCTCATCGCTCACGGTGTTATTATTGTTTCTCTTTGCATGCGCGAATCAAAATGTGGGGTGAAGATAAGATATCGGACACCTGCACCCAGAATCTACATACGACTAGTAAAAATGACTGCGTCTTGGTTGTTTTATAAGTTACACGCATCAGTAAGATTTTACACCACGGCGTACCCTATCAATGTCCGGAGATAGAGTCTAGATTTAATTATCTCTCACGTCACCCGAATTACACCAGACGAGCGCAGCCACATCCAGCTGTTCAGAAACTGGCGGAACGCATCGTCCTCCGGCCCTGAAGTGGCCATTGGCAGGTGTTTCTCGGTTCTTTTTCGACGCCACCGACTGCCAGGACCACTGCGTGTCCCAACCTCTGACGCCGTGCGTGGGAGCTATGGGCAAAAATATCGCCGCCGGCCACATCCGAGCCGTGGAAGCTTTGGTCCCAAGAAAACACGCAACCAAACGCCCCGTCATCCAGCCGACCACTCGCCAGACCAAAACCCGCCACAGCCTCCGATATTTCCTCTTATCCCGTCGGCGTTAACTCCACTCCAAATACCCACCGCCCGAAGGAAACACCGGAGGTACGGTCTGGTCCCTGGCCCCCTGCTGCCGGAGCACCAATACGCCGGAGCGCTGATACGCCGGAGCACTGATACGACGGAACACTGGCCTCCGCCCGCCAGAGCACTAATACGCCGGAGCACTAATACGCCGGAGCGCTGATACGCCGGAGCACTGATACGACGGAACACTGGCCTCCGCCCGCCAGAGCACTAATACGCCGGAGCACTAATACGCCGGAGCGCTGATACGCCGGAGCACTGATACGACGGAACACTGGCCTCCGCCCGCCAGAGCACTAATACGCCGGAGCACTGATACGCCGGCGCACTGATACAAAGGAGCACTAATACGCCGGAGCACTAATATGCCGGAGCGCTGATACGCCGGAGCGCTGATACGCCGGAGCACTGATACGACGGAACACTGGCCTCCGCCTGCCAGAGCACTAATACGCCGGAGCACTGATACGCCGGAGCGATGGTACGCCGGAGCACTGATACGCCGGCGCACTGATACAAAGGAGCACTAATATGCCGGAGCACTAATGCGCCGGAACACTGACACAACGGAGCACTGATACGCCGGAGCACTGATAAGCCGGAGCACTGATATGCCAAAGCACTGGTCGTCGGCCAGGACCGGGATCGGGACCGTCCTCCAGGGACCGGCCTGGTGCTGGTCCAATGGTCCGATGGTCCGGCGGTCTGACGGGCCCTCCCCACGGACCGCGAACACCACACCCGAACGGGGGCTAAGAGCGCGAGAACGCAACAAAACTGGGTGCAGGAGTGAGGGGGTATGCTGGAGACATTAATGCCGCACTGACGCCAAAATAATGTGCTCGTATGTTGGTACGTTCTTCATAAGCTTGCAGGGTACTGGGACCTTTCCAAACCTTTTTGAGTTTCTGTTTTTGCCACAAAAGAATGGAGGGCGTAAGGATGCCTTCGTTCTCCAGCGCTTTGTTCGTAGCCGAAGACAAGAGCACTTGTTGTGTGACAAAGGCCGTCTTAAACAGGGACATCGACAACATTTTTAGGTTTTTACACCACTGCACTCATCCTAAACGTAGCTGTATGTGTTAACAGCATTCCATTTTCCCATCGATCAAGTCGATCGACTGGAGTGTTGTGAAATAATCAACTGTTCATTTTCTTCGAAGCTGCCATTTCAAGCTTTACTGTTACGAACATGGACAGATACTGAACTTCTACGACTGAAATGTTAACTTTCAAATGTCAGTCTTCTAAGATTTCTCCTCAAAGGCCCACAGGTTGGCGGCTGAACAAATGCAATGCTACTGGAGATTCCACGAATTTCAACTCCCTTTCACAGAACTAGGACCCAATATAAACAGGAATACAGCGTTTGTGCCTCACCTAAACTGCTCCAGAACTCCTTCCGCGAAATGTCATCGCGTAAAAACGACCGCGGAATTCCTGAAACATCCGCAAACACAGCAGGCAGTATTCGCAGGAATGGTCACGTCCTCACCCATTTGGACATTTCCTGAAGGGCGTCACGAAACACGCAAACGTCTTTTTTTATTCAGCCCGAACGTGTTGAAATGGGTGGCGCTGGAATTAGAATCCAAGCTAACCCGAGTTTGTTGCTGGAACCTGACCCCTCTGTCCAAGTGTTCCAAATATGGAGTAATTTCGCCTCAGGCGCCGAACCAGACGGCGCTGGAGGATTTTATCTCGTCGTGCAACTCCACAAGGCCGCCCCGTACGTGGCCGACCCTCTTTTGGTCTCAGGCCACAGACAAGTGCCTGTTTTGGGTCTCGAACCCATTGCCTACCACGCATCGGACTCTTGTCCGGCTTGACCTATCTGGCCGCTGGGGTAAGCCAGGCCCGCGAAAAGCACTCGTGGAATATCGTTCCCATTCCCATTTAACGTGCTTCCAAGACATTCTGAAAGTTTCCGTCGGAAAGATCATGTCTGGATACACATTAAGGAAGTGGGACACATGGAAATGTACACAAAACATCCGTATTGTAGCAAAGAAATATGTGTGCACATTATTCCTCGTGCTTGCAGATACTTGCTAACACGCACAGGGTATTTCTTGTGAGCTTCGAGGAGAACTGGACACTGTAATAATTTATGTTCGGAACAAAAACTCACTCAAAGCCCAAATGACCGAAGGACGTCATTAACAACGATGTGAGCACGATGCTAGGGCAGACCCCATGCTCCCAAGGGCGAAGATAAGGGGTCGTATTCAAATTAAAGGGATGAATTTGTGCCCCGCATTAAATGGTCACACCATGCGCTGTATCGGCCGCAAAACTCGTCACACACGCAGACGGCGAGTTGTGGTTACCGACGACCCGATTACGATATTTAAAATAATCGCCTCGCCTCGCTCCGTACTGGGGAAAATCCTTCGTAGTCAGCCTGCATGGCGAACGGGCAACGGGGCGTCCGTGATGACAAAATGGGCTGTATGTTATCTCAACAACTGCACAAACACAACTGGAGAAGAAACGCTGCGAGTGCCTGTGTCCCGGATGTTCTTTACAGCGCGCTTTAAACGGCAGAGCGGGGCTCAATCTCCCAGCGGCACCTCGGAGCGCTCAATGTGGCCGGAATGGCGCCATCGGTTGCGGGAAACGACCATATGAACAGCACTGCCCGTCCAGCGGCACGTAGAAAACAGCCTCACAGCCCCGGAACGACGACCCGGCCCGTCTCGACCGTCTTCATCGGACGCGCGAGGCCACACGAGCGCCGGGTAACCTTCCTTCTCATCATCTCGCGATTTCCCGCAACCAGGGCAGCAGATACCACGTCACGTCACACTGGCAGCCCACTGGGTACAGATGTGGTGGAACAGCACACAAGGCGCTTCCATGATCTCATGTGACGCTTAAAGCAGTCGCTCAATCGTTGGTAAAGTTTTTTTTTTAGCAAATATGGATGGAAGATTCTGAGTTCTACAAATGCAAATATAGCGTCAAAAATCGGCATGCATGCCACAATGGCGTCGGTGGTTTCAAAGGGCCAAAACCCATAAGGCTCTCTAACGGAGGTGCACAAATGCAGGTGAAATGTGTTTTTCTAAAGTTCAAACAGCCTGACTCACACATGTCTCAAAAACTCAAAAAGACAACTCCACGTTTCGCCAATGCGGACACACCACCACCGACCGGAACCAGAGGAGCAGCCGAACCGCCGGCCGGTTCGGCAGCCTGGCCGCCGGCACCGCCGACCCTCCGACCACCCGACGCTGCAGCCCGCACTGCTAAGCTCACATCGGGCCTGTTTACATATTCATAGCGCCGGCCGCGGCGTCCACTGATGCCCCAATTAGCGATCCACCGCCGCTGCGGAGACTGCAGATCAGCGTCGGTCCTGTGAGGAGGCGCGCGGCAGGGCTCACAAGTTCTGCAAAACGATTTTTCGGCTTGAGACTGGCTTTACCGCACGGAGATGCGAGAGAAAAGGGAAACGAACGCATAGGACAAAGAAATACGGAACACAGAGAGAACACATAAATGCATGAATGAACAGGTGGCTGGCGTTCGAGATATTTACCGACTTGTTCAACTGCCATGGCCATCTCGTGTAGGAGTCTGTTGCGCCGGCTGTTGCGGGGGGGGGCGAGAAGTTGCTACGTCACGACTGTCGGCTGACAGGCAAGCACAATAACCACCACAATCCCTTGCTCCCCGAATGTATGAAACTGCGACTTAGCTAGCGAAGCAGCCTACAACCAGAGAAGCAGAGAATGAGGGACGGCGGGACCGACAAGAGGGAATATACGACAGAGAGACGGCGGACCAGATCGACAGAGGAACAGAACAGCACACGACTCTCAAACAGAAAACGACGCAAGCAGACTTTCCTGCGGCAACAAACGGGACCGCATCTTCAGTTCACCGTGGGAACTCGCGGCTGCAGTCGCCGGTGATGCAGCGTGCGGGATTTAGGCACGCTCTCCCCCATTCATGGCCGCTGGTCCGGGCGCCCGTGAGCCCCCGGCGGGAACGCGCGGACAAAGCACAGCCGGCCAAGAGCCGTGGCGATGGTGTCCGTGGTGAGCCGTCGGCGGCCGTACAGCCGGCTGACGGCCGCAGAGCGCGCGCCACGGGAAGGTGCTGGAGAGAAGACGGCGCCTCTTGTTGTCACGTGACAAGGTGTGAATGACGGCAACGTTTAAGATGGAAAGTGGAAAAGAAGTAAACAAAAACGGAAACAAATCAACACGGCTAAAAAAAGATATGGAGAAGAAAAACGAAAACGAAAGAAGAAGGGAGCCTTTTCAATGATGGTAAATGATTGTCAAGAGCGTGAAGGTTGTCTCCTGCCATTCCTCACGTGGGGAATTTTGACGTTCGTGGATGCGTTAACCGATTTTCATGGCCGCAGGTCCAAGTTCCTAACAAAACACGCGAAAGCGCAAGGAATTAACTCAACTTGAACTTCCCAAGTTTCATACCAATTCACATGTACATAAATACCGTGTCTCAATTCACGGCCAGTTACCCTGATTAAGATTGATCCGAATATCTTATACGTTTTGATAATAAATAACCTCCTCTTCATCACAGCCACGACTGCAGACTGCGGATGAGCTCATTCCAGTCTTAATCTTGCATATGCATTCACTTGCATTTTCATGTGCATTCAATCTTGCATTTCAACAACAAACAATGCACCTTGTAGTTTCCTATCCAGGTGAGGACAACCGGGACAAATATTTAATGGAAGATGTTGGTTGCCATGCCCGATTATAACATTCATAAACTGCCATGCTGCAGAAACATGCCCGGCTGTAAGAAGGTTCAAGTCTTAACATAGAGGACGAGGCTGTGACGACTGACTGACAGCAATGATACCATATACAGTTGCCCTTTTCTGTTAAAAGACTGACAATTATTCATCTTCCATGCTTAAAGCATGAACATCAAATACGGGGACGGCACAAGGGAAGGGGGGGGGGGCAGGGGGCAGCTGCCCATCACATCGGGCAACATTTCATATTAACTGCACGGCGGTACATGGAAAGAAACAAAACCATGTTTGCCCCCCCCCCCCCCCCAGAAGTTCCGCCGCTACTGATCAAAGATTCAACATGACTGCTGTGTCACTACGAATTGCAAATCTTCTTCGCAGAGAAAACGGCCTGTTCCTCAAGGCACATGGGGGCAATGAGCAGTTCTGAATGTTTAACGACTTCAGCCTCTAATGGAGCAAGGGAAAATCAATTTGGTTAGGTTACAGCCACTGGCCAAGGGGAGACCTAAGGCCTGCAGCTGCCAGCCGAAGGTTGTGGTCGAAGACTGCATGCAAGCCGTACTGGTCCTAAAGTTAGCAAATTGATTTTTCACTCGGGCGAA
The DNA here is from genome assembly GCA_030062745.1 of Capitulum mitella. Taxonomy (NCBI): domain Eukaryota; kingdom Metazoa; phylum Arthropoda; class Thecostraca; order Pollicipedomorpha; family Pollicipedidae; genus Capitulum; species Capitulum mitella. Next base: position 6,855,049 of record CP099853.1, read on the forward strand.
GCCTGACAGCTCCTGCAATGACTCATTAGGTTAATGGTGGCCACTATGCGGGCGCAACAGTGAACAGATGCATCTTTTTTCATTTTTTTCCTTTTTCTCAGCTGCTAAAACACGTGGAGCCGAATTATTCAAGGCTTTGCCTGTTTGCCATCCCACTCCCCAACACAGATGGCTGTTCGGTGTCTGCCCTCAGAGGCCCAGCCCCGAGCTGGGCCTCTGATCTTCGATCTGATCTATCGCGCCTTGAAGAAGCAAATTACGTCGCCCTGCTTCTTCCTTTTCATTTTCCAGCCCTCTCGTGTCCTCCTGCACAAAATAGAAAACACTGCGGTGCCGGCACGGCACCACCACCGGCATAAGCCGTTAAGCCGTTCTATTTTTCACATTATGTCCGCCTCCCGGTTTGCGTTCATGGTTAGAAGACACGACTGAGCTAGAAAAATAATAAGCACTCAAAATATTTTCATTCTGTTGCATGCCAACATTTTTTCGGTATATCATGATATATATATATATATATATATATACCGGATATTGGATGATATCATGATATCCCGACTCAGTTCCATCAATATGTATGATTAACAATGATGTTGAGATTATATCGCTTGGACAATATTCGGTTGAATGGTATATTGTCGACAACGTAGCGCGCTGTGCTAAAGCTAGGTACGTGCCAACCACCTCGGTACCCCCCCCGGCGCTAACCATCCTTTAACATTTTCAGGTATGTAGTGTCGGAGAAATCCCTGAATCTGGGAATGGTGAAGATTGGGGGGGGGAGGGAGGCATTAGGCCAATGTCAAATTATTCTTAAGATGGGAGAACAGCTGCCCTATTCTCGAGTTCCAACGCCACGGGGTGCCAGATCAAAGCCGTTTTTCTGGTACATATGCGGGTGCGTACTCTTGCACTGGACTGGTACATACACAGATTTGAAAGTTGCACTGTATGTGCAGCCAATTAAATGCACAAGAATCACTTGGTTCATTAATTTCATGCTAAATTAGACCAGTAATTACGTCAGCTTAGCCTCAAAATGCCCTGAAGTGAGGTGATCAAAGATGAGTACCGTCAAATGCTAAGATTTATTAGGCTGTGGGTGCGCAAGGACTGTTGTGGGTGCCCACTTCAATTCTGTGGGTGCCAAAGCAGCCACAAAGAGACAGGAAACCACGCCCCTGGTTAACGGTTTGTTTGATCCGCTTGCCTTTATGTACCCTCTAAGGCATCGTTTCCGCATCTTGCGGTGCAAAAATTTTCGATACGTTGCCATGGTAACAAACTATGATGTCAAAACGAGAACCTATGTCAGTCGTTTTCGCGCGGCAACGCGACTGGTTGACAACGGTCTCATTTTTCTCTTACCGTAAGACGGCTGCAACGCACAAATGCAATAAAATAGATATTCATCGACTTGAAATTTTGCCTTCTGTAAGACCATATATATGTTTTGCAGGCTAATGGTCACTGCCGGGATTATTAGGGGTGTAAAATGAAGTCATGAACTACGGCGGGAACACGTTACTTTTTATCTCTGAAAATGCGATTAGCAACAGGTATCACAAAACAATGTAATATTTGGATTGCTTGAGCTGTAAGGTATCGAATGACATAAATTTCGTGCAATTTATCGCTTATGTCATGAAAAGAGGGCGGAATGCAGCGGAGGCCCAACTTTTGCTCCGACGGGCGGAGCGGCGCCGGCCGCCGGTTAATGAGCCTAGAATTTCACGATATGTCGACAGCTACACTGTGTGGTGGATATCGACTAAAAAAATGTTTTAACACATTCCAGTCACGATTTTTGGACAATATGAGGTCATACCAGGCCACTGCCCTGCGATAATCCTAGATGGCCTAAATGATCCTGGGTGACCCAAAAGGACCCTGGATGACCCAAATGACCTTGGGTGACCTAAGATGGCTTTAGCATGTCACTCGACACCAGTCGTGGTTAATTCAGATGCTATATTTGACTTCAGCATGTACTGTTATTTATACCAAACGCCTCTGTAGCTCAGAGAACGCATTTAAACCGACAACCCAACTGGACAAGAAATGACCTAGCATGATCTGGATCGGACTCTGGATGAAATACAATCACGCGGGGTACAGACGGACTCATTTATCATTAGTGGACATTACGTCATCCGTTTCGCTTCATTACTATTCATTCTTTGGTATTCCCCATTTTTGACTTTTGACCCGACTCGGTAGGTCACCTGTTGGCATGGGATCTTCAGAAAGGATACCTTCTGTTGTATTGTAACTGTTATTGTTAATTAACTATTATTATTATTTATATAATACTATATAATATATATTATATATACATAATTTATATAATATTATATAATATTATTTATAATTAATATAAGTAACTGCTATTGTAACTGTAATTGTTACTGTTGTAACTATTCTCTACTTCATAACAGTCGCGAGATCTCGTCACGCGCGACACGCTGCTTTTTCCGCGACGCTCTGGGACGCACGGTGTGAAAATGGCCGGGGAGTTATACCAGCCCCATCCTTACCTGATAGGTCCGTGTTATGCAGATACAAGCGAGAATTAAAGCAATTAAAGTACAAAATATTCTTAGCATGAGAAGCAATTAGCATTCGGCGACGTTACTGCTACAGAAATGGGGCCATTCGTCACACAACAAGTGGCTAATGAGAATCGGAATGGGGCCCATTCATCAGCGGAGCGTCAGGCAGGATCGAGACAAGATCAGACTGAAGAACACCAAAGCTACCGCTGAGTCCAACTGGGACAGAACTACTTCTGAACATGCAAGGGTTTGGCGGCCTGCACAGACGGCTGTCAGCAGGCAAAGCACAATTCACAGCATCCATTCATGACACGAATATTTTTGCGTGCCGCAAGGCTTCTTCTGACTCTGATATTACATCGCAAGCGCACGCCACAAATACACGCCCACTGTCATGGAAGACATCATCAACACCACATCAAAAGTAGGGCTTTTATGGTCCAGACTGACTGCATGATACAAACAGCTGTACTTTCAACTAAACTGAACACATCGGCCCTGCGAAACTACAATTGCATGTTCTTAAATCGTTCAGGCCGAAAAACAATCAGCCCAAGCCAAGGACGAACCACGTCAACGAACCAACTCAACCCCTGCTGGCGAAGTTTAAAAAAAAAAACCCGAAAGTCGATCCTCTGACCGGTCGGCTGATCGCCCACCTGATCGGCAGATCGCCGACCTGCCCGCGGCGGGCGGCAGGGTTCGGCCGCGGCCGGCGGCCGTCGGTTCCGGCGGACGGCGCCGAGCCCGCAGCGCGGCTGCCGCCGTCCGTCGGGAGCCGGCTGCATGCATATGGAGCACGCCCGAACCGGCGGCCCATTCCGGCGCAGTCGCCAGCTGCGGCCCGGCCGGACGGCGTACCGAGGATACCGAACACGGACCAGGAGATAGGAGAGAGAGAGATGACAGGGAGAACGCCGGAGGACACAGATGCGGGGCATAGACCGAGCATCCTGTGCCGTGGCCGGTCCGTCACCGCCCGCTCCGCTCAGATTGCACGGTTGAGGACGGCCGAGCACGCCGTCAGCACGCCGAGCACGCCCCGCCCGGCGTCCCGGCGGCCGGAGAGCACGGCCGTAAACCGGACCGGTCGAGCCCGGCCGAGCGAGCGAACCCCAGCGTGGTCCGACGTCCACGGGGAGCGAGTCATTAGGCGGATTTAGAGGTCCGACCGAGCGATCGAGGGAAACATAAGTCTCAGCCCCAGGCGGACAGCGAGTTCGATAAACCTCAGCATGTTTCCCGTACGCCACGCATCTTGTCAAGCAGCTCAAACCAGATGTTGTTTTTTTTAGAGGAAAAGAAATGGCTGTGTGAGCGTCAACTACTCCCTGCTCAAATGTTTTACTGCTACCCATCTTTCATCGTTCGTAACACTTTCACACCACTTGTTTCGTCTTTATCTTTTACGGGTCCATCACCCTGACTCGGAGTTTAATAGCCCACGACGGCAATACAACTCGATGCAATGCAATACAATATTTTGGATAAATGAACACAAACATGAAAGACGCTGTGGCAAACCAGTTAGACTGGACATCAATGTCCGCATAGGATACTACCATGTCGAGCACCATGCACTCTAAGCTATGCAGTCACCGTCGACAGCTCAATGACCCCGACTTCCAGCCACGAGGCGAATGACGTAAAAACGGCTAGGGCACGAGGACAAGACAGGAGGACTTACCGAAATCCACGCCACATACTTCAAATCACGTGACAACAGGATTAATTGCGGCTCACAGGGCGGACGTGTCGTTTTCTGCACCAGCATCCCACGTTGTCAACAAGAATGGCAATCATACTGCGACACGACTTTCATTAAACTTTAGCCACGTACCCCGTGTAAATTAATCGGAACTTTACAACCCTACGTCAAAGCGAGACTAACAAGTTCTTGATAGCAGCAACAGCCTGGATCAAGCAGGTAACTCCTAATGGTGTCGACATAGCACAACACCACTGCATGGCGCTACGCCAAACAGGCCCCAATCTCCCCTCCAATGTTGGCATTTTGTGTGCTTTTCTAAGCTTTTAGACCTCAAGACATTTTGTTTCTTTTTTTAACTTTTGGACTGGGTGAAATCAGTTTGTTTGTTTTCTAATAAACAAAATGTGTAATTCGCCGCACCGTCATCCAACTCCCCCATCACATTAATGCCTGTTAATGGTCATGGTTTATTACACATCATGATTACCAATCTGCTGCCCAATCCCGGACATCAGTGCAATGTTTCTGAAGCCTCAGTTCAATGTGCATCATGCCAACATTGTTCTCAATGTTAGCCTTTCCACAAAGAGAAATGCACACGTTACTTCGGGTCTGTTCTCTTTTTTTCTTATTAACTTCACGTCGCAAACGTGAAATCTAACCTTGTTCCCTTCTCAATCCAATCGATCCGCCACTGGGACCGCCAGAGCAATCGACTTCATCGTTCCGCCTTCATGTGTGAATATTTTATATTTGAATATTTCATCCCGCCCGCCATTCATGCATAGCCACCACACATCCATTCCCGTCTAAAGAGCCGAGCTGGCGTCATTTGAGACCAAATTTATCGGTAAAGTGGAGCGCAGTATACAGCTTGAATGTCGGCATCGGATTTCAGACGCTGAGATATGCCCGAAACAAGGCGATTTTCGATACATGGGTGTCGAACGAAAGAACGATGGACGTCGCAATTCATCAAGGAGAAGCTTTCACCTCACGTGCGACGCAGAACACGCCACAAACATGACGAAAGCCAAATATCGCCGGAAATAATCTGCCCAACAGCATGACCATCGGCGTGACAGACACCGATGGCTGTCGTAAAGACACAGACCAGGCCAGGCGGCCACAGACATGATGTCCAAATACACCGACAAGGATGCCACGAATTCTGCAGACCGCAGACATGGACGGATGCACGAGCACCGCAGCGCCCGCAGATCGATCCGTCCATCCACAGCTGTGGATGACGAATACTAGGCCTTGATTTGGGTCTGAGACTACTCGGACTCGAGCCCGGACTCACAGGCTTTTTGGCCCCGGACTCATATGAATCGACCCGAAAATCCCCCGCAATGGGCTCTCCGTGCGTGCACGCCATCCGCGGTCGCCATGACGACAAGGACCGCCAAGCTTCCGCTGAGAACGGCTCCCGAGCGGCGGTGATGCTAGGTCTCTCGTACCCTTTGAACAATGGCTGGTATTCGGTGTTCGGTGTGCAGAGAATCTTCAGTTTTCAGTTACTTCTGCCTCGATGAATCATAAATGCGAAGCGCGAGAACAATCAAAGCACGACTGCTGGCAACGAATGAACTTTAACCCTATTCCCGGCAGGGGGGGGCGGAATCTGCCCCCCCTCGGGTTTTTTGCTTGCCAATTCCAGGCTTTTTACCGCAGCTTCACGAAACTTGGTGACTTTTCCTAGCTATCTTTCTACGTGCCGTGACAAAATTTCAAAATTCTATTTTGCTCAGGGGCGGAGCCAGGCAACGTTTTTGGGAGGCACCTCAGGCTATTTTTGGCCATGTTGAGGGTAAAAGGAAAATGCCTGCCAAAAGCACAGTTTTTAAGATAGAACTTAAAACTTTATATGGATGTATAGTTAAATAGTTGGGCAAGGTGCACACAGAATTTCGTTTATTTGAGGTCAATTTCCAAGGTCAGATCAAGGTCAAAAGTCAAAATTTGTTTTTTTGCAATAATTTTGGCGCCGTTTTTTCAAATGCAAAACCCGGAATATATATGACGTAGAAGGGTGCCCTCTACTTGTGTACCAAATTTCAGCTCGATATCAGGTCGGGTCACGGAGCTATGACCTGAAATGTCAGTGCGCGTACCTATATCGCAATAGCCAAAAAATGAATTTTTTGGAATAGAGTGAATTCAAACGATTAAAAACGTTTACAGATAATACTGAATGCACACGACATCATTCCAAGTGACCCCAAGGTCACTGGAGGTCATTTAAGGTCAAAGGTCACAAGTTCTTCTGAAGAGCGTGTGACCATGACAGTTCCCCCTTTTTCATGTCCCTGGCACCGCCTATGCTAACATTATACACTGTAATGCGATTTGTACTTCTTTAGCATAACATGACTAGCAGAAGCCAAAAAAGTGTTTCTGCCTCTTTTGTTCATTCAGTTGTTAAAAAACTAATCCTCCTATTTTTGAAACCCTGTGAACGCCCATGAATTTTCTCAAAATTTCAGATTTGCATACCCATGGTAAAAGCCCTATCCATAATCTCTCGATTCATGCCAGTTTCATCAAAATCGGTCCATAAACAACGGAGTTATAAGAAGTCCAAAAGTACCCCCCATTTTGACATTTTTGCCCCCCTGTATCCATACATTTCAAAATTTTGAAAATTTCTTTTTATAAAAATGTTGTTCACTGACGGCAAATCGATTGCCGTTTGTTGCGATGAAATCGGATAAGTAGTTCTCGAGATTTCAGGGGGGGCCGAATCCGCCCCCCCTGCCGGGAATCGGCCATACCGTCTAGCCCTCCGGGAATAGGGTTAACGAATGGAAGAAGCTATATAGAACAGATTAAGAACGAACTATACCGAACAGCTTAACAGCAAAGCGAACGAAGCCGACAATTTTCTCCGTGTCATACAGTCCAAGATTTACAATCCAATCACCGCAACCACGCAGCTGCTCACCATGCCGTGATTCTTGTAAAACCCTCTCGACATCACCTTGGCACTTCCACTGAAACGAGCCGATCCAAAGGCCGACCGGCGGGTCGGCCCTAAAACCGGGAAATATCCCGCAGACCTTCTGATTGTGGGAACACCCGTCGCCCATCTGGCGTATGCACAGGCCCCGGTCACGACTCTCTCGTAACTCCGACGTAGGCCGCGGCGGTCCTTTCAATGCGGCATGCCAATGGCCTGCGCTGAACGCAAATTTCCGGAGAGCTGGTTTTACGGAGACAGCGTGCCTTTGTTCCGGTCATAACTTTGCTCTCATAACTGTCACCCTCCGTTACTCTGCATCGGAAAAGCGCCCGCACGAGCCGACGGTAGGCGACCATGACTTTTGTCGAAGCTCAAGGTCATCTGATCCGGCTCATCTGTGCTCGAGGCATAGCTGACGATTTACAATCGGACGATGATCCATGCAGCATCGGACAACCTACAATGTCATATAATCGACAACGCAATACAGTCAATACCTGACAATCCTGCCGGGCATTAGGCTCTACACTTCGGCACATGTGGTATTCACAATTGTCTTCAAGGACCGATGTAGCGTTTAGGGCAGTCAATAAATCGTGAGCAGAAATCAATCAGAAATGATCAGTGACAGCGCGTCCCTGAAAACCGGTACAGCTTCCCCACAGACAGACGTTCATGCTCTGGACACCTATATCGCCCGTGTTGACTGAAAGAGGTGGAGCCAGGAGCAGAAGGCACTTCTCATCTGGATTCCTTCCCTCCGTATCACTTTATGTCCTTTCCTCACTTCTAGTGAGGTCACCCAGGAATGCCCGACGTCGAATGGTTACCAAAAATTCCCTTTCTCCAACTCTGGATCTGCCGCTGCCCATCACTTCCTGCCCCGCACCGCAAGTGCACCTGGAGCGGCCGCGGCGGGCACACCAGCTGCGTGCGCTCGTGCCCCACGTGTGGCGGACTCCGGAGTGGGCACCTCAGACTTGGCACGCTCACTGGCCGTCCGACAGCGATCGAAGGTAAATGGGACCACATATGGTGTACGTCCCGCACTTCCTGACGTCCAGGGCTCGGTAAACCGTGTGCGCGGGGGGAGACGTGCAGGGATCAGGCCGTGCAAAGGTCGTGGCAATACCGCCTGCGAGTCCGAAGTAAGACAGTTACAAACTGTACTCCACAGCTTCTGCCCAGTGTAGCCGGAAAGGGCAACTCGTGTCCTGTACAGTTACGTGCTGGGATGTCTGTTTCCAGCTGCCACTAAGTGGTTGGATTCCCCTAACATATTCAGCATCATCATAAATTCAACAGACCAGAGATCAGCAACCATCAGCAATGAATCCATATCTGGGTTGCATCAGGTTTTGAAGCCCGTAGAGTTTCTGATGTTTTTAAACTGTAACGATCGGAGAGTGCGTCCGCCAACATCCGGAACACCAGGGTCAGCCACAGGAGTACATCGCACTCCGTTGACAAAGGCAGTGCACCATTACATCTGAAGCATCTCCCTGGGATGGCATGGGAGAACAATTATGAACTGTTGTGAACGCAGGGAATTTCTTCAATCGAACACACTATTACTTACACGTCTTTTGACGTAACGAGGCGCCGAAACGTCCGGGCAGGTCACAAAGAATCGGATGGCAGACCATACAACTGGGGCATGCACCAGTCGCCCCTTTGAAGGCGGCTTCGCACACCACGCCTGGGGCGCCGTGAGCTTCGTGGGCACCGCCTGCAGCTCACGCTGCGTGCTGCGCCGGCTGAAATGCAGCCGTCTCGAAACGAAACGAAGCGCCTTGCCGCTCCTGTTCGGGAAATCAAGAGCGAGGATCAGTAGCGGCCGGAAAGGCATGTTCTGTTTCAAAGGCGAAAGACGGCAAGCCTGTGGCAATAAGAATGGAAGAAAAATACCAGTCGTCAGATGTGACTCAGCAAACGAACAAACAAGAGGGCAGAGCTGGGTGTTGCAGCGAGACAAACGAGGGAAAAGGTAACCAGTCTGTATGGTAGAAGGACAGCACAAATGAAAGGAAAGTAAAACATAGATGAAAAGAGCAAAGGTACGTTGCAACAAGACGACCGTGAGGAAAATTGGAAGAAATAAAACAGGACCACAATGGCGCGAGAGAGAGAGAGAGAGAGAGAGAGAGAGAGAGAGAGAGAGAGAGAGAGAGAGAGAGAGAGAGAGAGAGAGAGAGAGAGAGAGAGAGAGAGAGAGAGAGAGAGAGAGAGAGAGAGAGAGAGAGAGAGAGAGAGAGAGAGAGAGAGAGAGAGAGAGAGAGAGAGAGAGAGAGAGAGAGAGAGAGAGAGAGAGAGAGAGAGAGAGAGAGAGAGAGAGAGAGAGAGAGAGAGAGAGAGCTGGTTGCTGGGATGTGCCACTGGACCCGGCCGCGACCGAAGGCCGCGGGTCCGCAACTGGTGGCGCCGGGCCCTGTCAGAGGGACGGCCGCCGCACTATCTGGCACCAGCACACAAGGCCACAAACGGAGCAGCCCGAGCGGCGGCTTTCAAAGCCCGTCCACCGCCAAACCGGCAGCCAAACTGCGGCCCGACGTTCAGAGCGAGGCTCCAAAACGTTCCGACATGTTGCGGTCGCCGACGGCGGCAGCTGCGCGAGAAATTCCTCTCGGTTAATGAACTTCACGGTGGTATGTCAAGGCAGACTCCTCACGACGTACGGCGGACGACATGTTCCATCCACAGGAGAAGACAAGCCAACACGCATTCTGCTGCTTCTGCAGCGATCGTCTCCATCGCGCCTCGTTCAGCTGTGTTCGCCTAAAGAAAAGGCAAAAGAAGGAAATCATTCCTCAACACGGTCTGCTGCAAACGGCAAACCCAGTTTCCTGCGGCAAAAAGGCGATGTCGTCAGCGCCGACTCGCTCTGTCCGCTTGCCACCGCCGGTCCGGCACCAGGGACGTCCAGAGAGAGGTCTGGCTGTCTCACCCAACCAAGCGCCGTCCTCGGCCGCACCACAGCTGCGTCAGCCCCGAACTCCGGCCGAGTGTTGTCCGAGCCGCCTCGGGACAACCGCCTCGGGCGATGGCCGCCGCCGGCCGCGCCGTCGGCATGTTCGGGTCTCAGGTTTCCACGACGATCCGCAGTCGGACCCGTCAAGGAATGCTGGATCTCTTGGCGTGACGTTTATACTTGTTTTTGACGACCTTGCTTGTGCCAATATTTCTCCAGATTTTTCGTTGAATCGGCCGAGAGAGCTTCAGATTACTACATCTGCATTCCACGTCACGCACTTGTCAATGACGGCATTCACACTAAACTAAGTCACACGTTTCACAGAGTACGTCAATGCTGGGCTGAACAGAGAGCAATCCAGTGAGGCTGCTTACAACTCTTAGCCTTATTCATTCCTTTCGAACGGAAATGATGAAAAAGAATAATGCAAAATGATATAGACACGATTCCATCACACTGGGATGTGCTTTGCACTCGGAATATTCTGGCGGACTAAACTATCGGCGTAAAAGCTTTCGTGTCCCATTTGCTTGGGAAATTTTTCACAGTTTCAGCCGATGGAATTTTGCAGACGGTCATTTCAACTTAAGTACCGCTTTCTGGAAACGGTTTGGTCAAAATCGAAAGAAAAATAGTAGCACTTTCCACCGACACTTAGCTTAAAACGACGTATTAATGCTGAGTTCAAGCCCCGGATAGCGGTACGGGGTTATGACATCATCCCCTGGGCGGTAGGCTCTGCCCGCCGTTGGGGATTGGCCGACCGCGCATCGGATCATTTCCGTCAGCGTTGTCGAACAGGAGAGTGGCGGACCTTCGCGGGTCCAAAGCCCCATACCACAGCAAATGCTGAGCGTGGGGGCCAGACGACGGCATCCCCGATGATGGAGAGGCGATAAATGATGCAAGTAGTAGGACGGTACGCTCTGAAATGTCCCTATTACTATTTCGTAAATTGTAGGTAAGGCGCTCTAGGATTACGAGGCCGCCGTGGGTACTCGTCAGCGTACCAGGGATGACAGGGCCACCTTACGATTTAATTATTTACCACAAAACTGGTAAGCGGCGCTTCTTCGCCGGATCAGGCAGATACCTCTGGTAACAGGCGAGGTCGCTGTTCTTTCCAGCCGAAGTGTTCGACGCGACATACTTCGGTATCGAATAATGCAACTTGCGCGCCAGCTTGCACCTTCTTAAAGCGTATGTTCCACCTTCAAACGTGTTTCGAACTGACACAGCCACATTGTAACCTGACGTTTTGAGCCTGAATTTGTATTTGCATTTGCCTTTGTATTTGTGCTGCAGCTGAAGAGTTCAACGGACAAACGTCAGCTGGGTACTCCTGCGAAAGCGGTTGGATTGATGTCGATCAGCACACCGGACTGATCGGACGGAGACAGCACACCTGGATGGAGATGCAAGCTCCCCCCGACCGATGACCCGAAGCCCAAACGCTGCTAGTTCGCCTGAGCTTTGCAGCCCCTGAGATGAAGGATGTCAGCACTATTCAACACGACATCTGACGCGATTTTCCTCTAAACATGTCGCAGTTCAAAAAGGCACGAGGCATCGGAGGTATTAACCACCAGCCGACTGGCACACACGCATGTCTGTCGGCTGACCCATACGTCCCGTCTGCTGGCACCCAAACGTCCCATCAGTTCGCGTCCCATCGGCATGGCCGCTAATATGATGTTTGGTAAGCCGTGATGGGAGGCCGGGTAACCTCTGCCGGATCATCCCCAGTAACATGCACTTTTAAAGCACGAACTGCCATGAAAAGCGCTTTTTGTTGTTTTTCCATCGTGACCGAACCTTTTCCAGAAATCGGTGGTTACGCTGGAACAGCCATCCAAAAAATTCCGCCACCTTTGAGTCATAACTGTGGAAAATGGCGCAAAAAATAAGACAAGGCAGGTAGGTTTGTCGCCAACAGTAGATCTGCACCAGCGAATGGCGTGGGAATGCACTGACTGCCCAGAAGTGGCTGATGTAAGGCTGATGCAAGAACACAAGGGTGATTGTTGGTGCAGGCCATTTTTCGATTCGGAAAATAGAAGTGATCTTCAGACGTCGTGTCTAGAACTACAGTCCCGGTTTTGGTTTGGCCGGTGCATGTCTGGCCGGCCGGTCCATGTTTGGCCGGCCAGTTCAGAAAAAGTCAGGTGGTTCAGGTTCGTCCCGCCCAGGTCCAACCACCGGTTCAGGATGGGCCAGCCGGTTCAGGTTCGGCTGGTTCACTTCCGGCCAGCTAATTCACATCCCGGGTCGCGGCTCCGGCGTATCAGCTATCGAAAACAACGCGTCGAAACCGACAGTGCGGAACAGCGTCTCAGTACCACGATCCAAAAGAGCACAGAGCGGCCGAGAACAAAGTCACCCGCAACACCACCAGCCCGAGAGGGGGCCACACCAGCACGCAGCTGGACTGACGGGTAAGTACAGAGACGACGCAAAACCAAGTGTCCGCATTCAACGCGTGAACCCATGCTGAGTGCGTTCGCTGCTCGCTCCTCGTGGTTAGAGACAACGCGCACCCCTAACGTCCGGCGCAACACTACACGACTGTTCGTGAGGCGACATCGCTGCTGCAGGCGCAGCAAGCCTACGTTCGGAACGCTCGCCAGGTGCGGGCGCGCCAACTGAGTGGTCACGAGCACTCGTTCGCAGGTCTGGTTTCCCCGTGACGCTGCGACAGGCCGGCGAAGGGCCGGCACACCGGCCTCGGCGACCGCGCCGCCACGAACATGACGCAACTCACGACGACGCGAGACCCGTCCGCTGTGAGACGGGTTCTGACGCCAGCCCGCGGCCGAACTGCGACCGCGGAAAGTCCGCAATCCATTCAGCCGCCATTGGAAAGACCAAACCGTTGGAGCGTGGTTTGATGGGAATCACAGTTTGTTTTGCGAGCTTCAAATACACCAAATGTGTTGCCATTTTGCGTCTTAAAAATTGTACATGTCTTAGTACTAAGAGATTTTGGTCACGTTTTTCGTACAAAGCTATGATGTGAAGACAAATATCTAATAATTCACCAGCCATGGTTCTCTCGCGTCCACGAACACAAGTCGCTTTTCGAAGAGCTCATCGTGTTCATTACTCAACAGCATTGCGGAGAGATTTAAAAAAAACTCGGGAGACAAGACCTCTCAAGACAAGCCCTCGTCCCGCTTCTGCACATCTCTGGATCCAAATACCAAAATACATTACCACTATCTCGCAAAAGTCAACGAGGTCAGAGTTCACTAAAGGGCACAGTTTCATAGCCACAAAGGCGACGTCACGACGAGGCAAGCTCATAATCCACTGGCGCTGGGTATCAGAGTTCATCACTGCACGCTGCAAGCTGTGTTTGATTTATTCGTTTACCGAAGTCCCAAACGGGATGCTCTCCAGCGAAAGACAAACTCGTAAAGTAGTCGCACAAGGTCTGAAAGGGAAAGTTTCAGGTGCATTCGTGGCTGAACTAAAGTCAGATTGCTAAAAACCGAAAAAGAAGCATTTCTTCAGCTGCGTCGACCGTCTCTTGTCTAGTTGTTTTAGATGTATTCAACACGACGTGAAATTAGCATGTTCGCAGTCGCCGATTTCCCAGTACAGCTCACGTCCACCGCAATAATGTTCCGTTATGAATGCTGCTTCTCGGTAGCACAATGCCCAAAAACAAAGGTATTTAATAATGTTTTGACATGAGCCCCAATGAACGTCAAATATTCGACGCCATGTTTCTTCAACCCGTGTCTTCAAACATTGTCTCTCCATCACTCTCACCGTTCCCAGACTTAGAGGAAAATCTCGGAAGCCATCTGAGAGCAACCCAAAACGACGAGACAGCTCAAATCCGACCTGTTCGCTGAGTCTTCCACCGCCAAAATACGGGTTACGACGTCAGGCATTACCGGCGCGCGTCACAGCCGGCGCGTATGACGTCACGACCGAAACGGTTTCCGCCCGGTCACGTGTCCGCCGACGGCCGGGCGACCAGGCCCCGAGGGTGTTCTGCTTCGCAACACCGCACAGTACCGTCCGCCCGTGTCACGTGAACGTGGCCGCCGCCTGCAGACCCATGAAAGTCAGGAATAAATGTAGTGCCGAGCTAGAGCCCAAACGCCCAACACGTGACAGGCGGGGGCCAGGAGAGAATACCGCGACGGAAGAGGTTTCTCGCACTCAACTGGCGAACGCTGGTGGCCTGGCAAAGCGGGCTCAAGTCGCTCCGGCGTTAGCGCCACCTGGCAGTCAGCTTACAGCTGGCTAAGACAGGCTAATACGGACAATCCTACGCCCGTTCAGTTCTGGCACATCGCACACCCGACATTCCCGACCTGGGCTGAACCGTTGTCGCTGACGTCAGGTCCAAAAAAACGGGTCGCTTTCGAGGGCAGCTGGGTGACGCTATCGACTATCCTTTCAATCGCCGGAATTCACCTCTTTGGTCTCCATTCGAATGGAAAAACTGCGCTCCCCGTCAAGTGTTACGTAACAAAACACTAGTAGATGCTGCAATAAATGACACACCCTACCTTGGTTAATTCACTGCACTCACGCTGCAGCAGATGGACGTGTTATTGGCTACAATTTTCGGAAAATTACTCTAACCCTAGTAATGTTTCGGATTGCTTTAGTGAGTCTGTTTGGTTTTAAGCATAAATCAATTTTCCTGCTTCAATGCGGGCTTCTGATGGCTGTTTTTCCCAGACACAGAGAGGTACCGGGCATGCTGGTTTAGGCTACACAGAGCAGGAAGAAGTTCAAACTCCTTGATTCCTGCTGCAGGGAAAAATATTTACATTGAAAGGTATAAAAAAGTTATATGAGCAGGTGCCATTTTGGGTAGCGAAATTCATCAAATGAGGTGTCTGATACTCCACATCACTATCATGATGCATCTCTCATGATAGCTCTCCAACACTTTGGCTCACATAATTACAAACAATACACTGTACCACTGCCAGATTTTCTACCTGCAATATGATCTGATGACTAAAACTGCTCCTACCCGAATCAACCATTGCAGAGAGGACATCATTTTGACTTCCACAATGAATATAGGGTTTATGCCACTAGCATAAACCCCATGTCACAATCCTATATAAGGTATAAACCCTATCACAACCCTGCAGGTCATGACAATGCACCAATACAAGAAACAACATCCCCAGCAAATGGAGTTTTGCTGGGCTGCACATCACATCTACACCAAGTGCTTATTTTCTGGCAAAAAAATGGTTAACATCATATATGAGAATATACTAAGACAAATACCTGTGATACAATGCTGCAAGTCATTTCAAGATGCAGAATATGAAAAATACCAAATAAAATCATCACTCCATCTGCCACTGACTGCCAAACCACTGCTCTCTGGAATGTGCTTGGATTCTCCGGGAACTAATTCAACAAGGGCATTTCTGAGGTTAAGGTATTTTGCCCTTGCAATCTCAGTAGATGTTCTACCTGACACCGTCACTTTGTCATTTCATTTATTTATCAACGATTTTGTAGATGTTATGATAATATATACCTTATGCAACATCCGTATATAAGTATATCAAGGCATAAAGAACCAAATTTTTACCAACTTCAATCACAATGTCAATTTCTACACAGCACATTAATGCATTCTTCTGACAAAGTCAGTGTAAGAGGGACAGTGTTACAGGTCCTGGCCATACATGACATTTTCACCAAGTGGGGAAAAACAGCATCAATGGCATAAAAATTATACAACAAATGGTTCTAAGTTAAATACTTGTGATTTGATTGGTGCATAATATCATTTCAACATCAAGAAAGTGGAAATTACCGAAAAATGTCACCACTCCATTCGTTGCTGACCGCTGCGACACTTGTCTGTTTGACACAAGGACAAGTGCATACCAAAACACCTTCCTAAGGTGAAGGTAATTTGGGCCTAATGACATCATCAGTATAACCTAACTTAATGAATAATAAAAAAAGATAACTAGCCCAGTCCAACCTGACCTAATCCTAACCCAAACCTAACCTAACCTAACCTAACCTAACCTAACCTAATCTAACCTAACCTTACCTATTTCATCCCATGACCTAACCTCTGTAGGACAGAGCAAAGTCCAATCGCACCCTTTATCGGCATGAGACCTTAGTATCCTACACCGCCCTCTGGTGGGGTTGCACCTTCGGCCCAACATTACGCCCTGTGAACATCCGTTTATCAGACTGCAGCCTCTAGTATCATTTACTGATGACATCATCAAACCTGATGCAGTACACAGGGCATCCTTGGAGGGAAGGCAGTGTAAAAAGATGGCGCTGCCCATTATGGTCATGTTTGCTTATGGTGAAATACAATTCCATTTCCTTTGAAAACCATACCAGTAGTGCCACCATTTCTTACTTTCATTCAAAAATTATGAGCTCTTCTGTATTGTATGTATAGTAAAAGTGGTCTATGAAAAGGCAAAAAAGTACAGTATCATTACTGTAACAGCTTGTTTTCTGCACAATATAAAGAGCAAAAATGACCTGTAAGGAGTTGAAAACCTGATATATCTTGTTTTACTGCCCTACTTTGCAGTACCAATCAACATGCTTAATCTCACTCCACTCAGCTTTCTTGCACAGCATGATACAACAATTCCAGGATGCCCTTTCTCCATTGTGGGGACAAATAGTAATTATTATTTAAACAAAAAGTGTGATCTTAAGCAAGGAGCATGAAAAAATGCAAGAGCTACAGACAAATAACATCACACACAGCTTTCATTATTGAATTCATAGCAGGAGCACACACCTGAAAAACTTTCCCAAACCCACCTCATACATTTGGTTCCGTGTTAGAATGCCAGGTGGATTTACCACTCCCCTTCTACTTTCTACATGTCTGCATGGTCTGAGGCAACATATCATTTCTTAATGCTTGCACCCAGATTTCTGACCCAAGGGGACAACATCATGCTATATTTGGAAGCAAGGATGCAGGAAGTGGGGCAAGAGAGTGGGGAGGCAGGGGCAGCTGCCCAAATTTTTAACATTTGACATTGAACCCACTGGCAATGACTGGAGGAACCAACCCAAAATGCTTTTCTGCCCCCCAATTCCAAAAGAGTTCCAGTGCCCCTGTATGGAAGCACATGCATGATGAACACTTCTAACTATTTCACATGCATGACTCTCCCTTACCTGTCTGAAGGCAACAGCATCAAAAATGTTCTGTCTTGACAGAGTTCTGCAGACCTGTCTGATGCCAGCCATTCTCATATTCAGAAAAATATGGATTTATCTAATGCAGTGGACAATGTGGAAGGTACCACGAGTACAATTGAGCAAATCGTGAAGAAATGTATCACACTACAGTTTTTGATAATGGTGTCCGTTCTCCAACAGATTTCGGGACAGAAACACTCATCAGTTACCCAGTTTCAACACAAAGTCCACACAAATCGCAGCAACGCACTTTTAACCGAGTATCGCCACCAAAAACGATTCTTCTTCAGGAAGCACCCACACGCAACCACGACGCACACGGATTACCGCTAAGCAAACAATTCGAAGTGGTCTTAAGAAAACGCCTCCCGCGCTGGTATTGTCACTGATAAGTCGCATTCACATGACATGTTCAGCACTGCCAAATTGCACATCGAATATGGCAGCAAAAGCAAAGGATTTTTGTCTAGCAGCATGACTTTCCGTGCAGGGCGCTTGGGCAAATTCGACCCTACCAGCATTTAATGGTAATGCTGTTATAGCGTTCACCTAATCCAAATTGGCAGCCTAAATCCAGTACCACGACGTTCTGCCTCTACTGAGAATCGTAAAAAAGGGAGACATGTTTAACCAGACGTGGAATCAGGGACGTAGCTAGGGAGGGGGGAGGCATGGGTGCCATGGCCTCCCTGAGCCGAGCAGTCTACACTAGATGTATAGCGATTTCGCAGGAATACGTAATAGCGACCATAAATGCATTGCAGAAGCAGGCATTATATGTTTTCCTGTACGTTAAAGATGAGGTAAGTTACTTGAAATTGCTTTTTCCTACAACTTTCGCTGTATACCAGTGGCATATGACATAACTTGACATTTGACCCCTCCCTGAGCGAAATCCTGGATACGCGCCTGCGTGGAATGTTAGCAAGTCATTTCCCAAGAGCACATAATTCACGTTTTTCATGCATATACTGCGTGTTTGGGGTTCTAGAGGGATAACTTCAAGCGATAAGTACGGATTTAAGTTTCCTTTTCCACCGGCCCGTCTCGGTTTACCCCTCCCCCACATGATTCAGATTTCTTCAATCCAACGCCTGGGAAGAGCATGACGAGAGGAAACACGCCATTTCCACCATAATTCTCGAATCTCCCAGAATAAACAACCTCACTGCAGTCAGTTTTATGCACCTCAACGTAACATCACGTGCGATGTACGACTGACAACTCACGACTGACAACCAATCCATCCACAGCAGTAACATTCCAGCGATGGCCACTATCCCCATCACACACCCCGCCAGGCATCCCGGTCCGAACAACGTCACTCATCGTTTGTAATGGCATCAATATCATCCAAGCATACTAGGTCGTAATGCATTTTCGCCTGTCTTCCTGAGGCATGTTCCTCCCGACAGACAGGAAGTCACAGAGACTGGTGTCAGACTGAAATCGCCGGCCACATGTCGGGTCAGGTCAGGTCGCGTCAAGTCCGAATCCTCTGGCCTGTTCTACCACTCCCATTGCATGCATAAAATACAGGCAGAAATATGTACGCTGGTGTCCGCCATCAACCCTGTATCGCAGGGTAGGCGCTACCGTTCAGCCAACAAACTACGACTCGATCGCTGGTCCCACTATGACCTGTACGCGTCAGATCCAGTCCCGTGCAACCCTGCCGCGGCGGAACTCGCCTCTGCCGCGGCCGACTTCGATTTCGTCGCGGCAGACTCCCATCCTGCGGCGGCAGACTCCGATTCTGCCGCGGTAGGCTCTGACTCTGCCGCAGCAGACTCCGATTCTGCCGCGGCAAACCCACCCTCTGCCACGGCCGGGCCGGCGTCTCCTCTGTACGGCGGCAGGCGTTCGTGCGGCGGCACACGCACCAGGTGGCGCGAGTACAGACTCGAGGCGGCGTCCACGCGCAGTGTGGCGCCGCTCACGTACGACGCGCCCGGCGACAGCAGGAAGCAGACGGCGGCGGCCACCTCGTGCGTGGTGCCGCACCGGCGCGCCGGCAGCTCGGCCGCGGCCGCGCCGAACACGTCGACGCTGTAGTTGGCCGCCGCCGTCGGCGAGAAGATCACGCTCGGCGCCACGGCGTTGACGCGCACCCCGTCGGCCGCCCACTCGACGGCCAGCGTGCGCGTGAGGTTTTCGACGCCGGCGCGGCTGGCGCCCGTGTGCGCCATCAGCGGGAAGCCGCGGAACATGTCGGCGACGACGCTGACGACGGCGCCGCCGTGATCGCGCAGCCAGGCGCGGTACGCCGCTTGCGTCAGCGCGAACGTGCCGGTCAGGTTCGTCTCGACGACGGCGTGCCAGCCGCGGCGGCTAATGTCCGCCGCCGGGCTCAGGAACTGGCCGCCGCCGTTGTTGACGAGGAAGTCGAGTCGGCCGTGGCGCGAGAGGACCGTGTCCACGGTGGCGGTGACGTCCTCCTCGCGGCGGATGTCGCAGCGTGTCCAGTCGCAGCGGCCCGGCCCGGCGGCGGAAAGCGCCGCGGCGGCGGCCAGCAGCGGCGCCTCGCGGCGCGCCGCGATCATCACCGTCGCGCCCAGCTCGACCAGCTGCTGCGCCACGGCGCGGCCGATGCCGGTGCCGCCGCCGGTGACCAGCGCCACCCGGCCGGCGAACAGCCCCGGATGGAACAGGCCCGCCATCTGCCGGCCGAGACGCCCTCTGGTGGACCGCGCTCCGACGCGGGCGCCGCGGACGCGTCGACGGCTGGAAAACGGTCAGCACGACGTCAGTCGCCAACAGGGAATCGGCGCAGCAGCAGCCACGCACCCACCAGGTGCCAGCAAGTGAATGTCCACAACACAACACAACACAACACAACAAAACAAGACTTTGTTTACATTAACTTAACTTTCACGTGATATATCCATTGTTACCTGCACATGATAATGAGGCGGTTACCAAACCCCTGCACCCTGACCATTTCTTTTAGAATTTAGATACAGGGATGATGCAAAAATGTAACAGGCTCCCTTCATATTTGAATGACATGTAGTTTGACCTCTTCAAGTCCACAGACTTTGCTTTACAGTGACCTGGTGTTAAATTTAATTGGACCCTGTAGTCTATGACTGTTTTCCTCTTAATGGGCCAAAAACAATCAAACATCTTGATCCTGCTGCTAATACCAAAACTGGTATTAGCTATCAGACTAGACTGCTGACCACTGAGGACAGAAATAACTGTCAGCACTGGAATCAGTGTGCATAAAATTACCTGGAAGTTACTTTGATAATATATGATCTGTGACCTTTTACGGCCTTAAATCCAAAATGTTGTCAAGCACATGTCTGAAACAGTCCTTCATCACAGACTTACTCCATACTTTATCAGGCCTTTAAGGCAGCCATACTGTGCCCACCTAGAAAAACAGGTCAAAAGTCCTCCAGAATGACTTATCATAACTCAAAGGCTCAAAATTCAGTTGCATTTTTGTTTGCAATGATGCAGCAAGATTGTAAAACAAGCAATTCCAAACATTGCCCCTCCCTATTTTTGAGGGTCTTAGGGCTTAGGGCTATTTTAGAGTTCAGATCCTTTTCAAGCTTTGAAATCCATTCCAGTTTCTTCAATTCATCTTCATTTTAAACCCCAATTCTACACCAATCTGGTAAGAAAAAAATGTACATGTCTGTATGGTACATGGGAAATATTGACAGCTGCCTTCAAACAGCCATTCTAGTTATCAAACAGCCATTCTGGTTATCAGATATGTGATACATAAAATGAAATTTCAAACATTTAGCACTGGCTATCAACATTCAGCACTGGTTGAAACTGTCCTAACAAAACAAAAGCCTGGACCAGAACATCCAAGAATGGAAGATGCCTGGGAAAGGTCTGAAAGGACTCCAGGGATTCCAATTTGTGCCAGAAATCCCAAAAGGCCCTGGAAAGATTTAAACATTGCAATGGAATGTGATGGCACAGTAATTATCTGTTATCTATAAAAGTAGAACAGAACAAAATGACCAAACCAGTGTTTGAACTGAAAACCTTCCTGTGTTGGATTCCACATGAGTCCAGTTAATGAACATTGGAATATACAGGGATGTTCAGTCAAAACTTTGTATACCTTTGACATGGGGCTTTCCATACCAAAGGAAATTTGGAATGATGGAACATCCAGAAAAGTGGGGAGCCTGATGTTTTTCCCCACAAGACTAATTTTAAACTCCCCAGAAAGTGGGGGCCATGCCCCGCCCCATTTCCCTCGCATGTGGGGGAAATATTGATATGATATTCCATACCAATCTTTGGACCCATTACTGTTTCCTTGTTTCATAAACTTATGTCTTGTAAATATGTCACCAATACTGGATTTCTGGTTGCGATGAATGCATTTCCCCACACCAAACTTTGGCCTCATTCTACACCCAAGGGTACTGACGTCCCGTCCTCTTCCACCTCACCAGGGGGTGTCACAAGTATTATCCTAGACTTCTACGGCCTTGAGTGTTAACGGCCATAGAAAAGCCCTTTTTGCTAGCAACGACTCCCGCGGTGACATGACTGGGAGTGAGTCGCTGGGTGTAAAACGTCAACAATCCAGTGGCCACATACAACGGTTAATTGTGATATGGAGCGACAGGTCCAGTGGCATCGTGGTTTCTGCGCTCTTAAGATGCTGTTCGCTTGCGTACTGTAAAAAAGTTGTTGCCATAAATGATAGGAGTTATTGAGGTCAATTCTGTTACCACACCACGCTGGAAATTGATTCTGACAGCAGTTATTGAAGACAGTTTGGAATGCTCGAAAAACCAAATGCCCATGTGAAAGGATTGGATTTTGCAGTGACTTGACCCTCATGTTGATATTTGTAACACCCGATGTACCAAGGAATTTTCATTTTTACTGGTTTGTGGTTGAGATCTGGCAGTGGTAATGGCCTTAAATGGGATTGGCAGCAGCAGGCATGATTTGAGTGGTGCCTTTTGGCTTACCATTACCTGCCAATATTGCGATGTTTTTGTCACATTTTGTAACAACATTAGAGGCTTGTGAATGTGATCATACCTATTGCATCTAAGTATTGGTGACATGTGTGGTATCCTTCATTTTGTATTTGAGTTGACAAGCATTGATGCCAACTAATTGTGCTTTGTCCAGCTGTTCATTGAGGGTTGATGGTAAATGTAAATACCAAGAGCTCAGCTTGTCACTGTTTTGACTTCCAAAGGAAGAAGGCTGTATTAACCATAGCTAATGCAGCAATTTGCCTGGGATACTTTTTGAAGCATTATGTCTTATGAAGAAGACTGGTTGCTAGTATCAAACCTGTGCTGAGATGTGTTGGAGTGCTGTCCAAAAAATCTTCCATAATGCATGTCAAGATATTAGATCTTTGGCCAAGAGTGGATCCAGAACACTGTTTCTGCCTGTCTGAGGGGGCTAGATTCCAAAAAGGTGTACTGGTTTTCAGAAACTCATTGGATTCTGCATCATTTTACCTCAAGGACTGTTTTAAAACAAACTTTTCCTCATAAAAAGTGCTTAGATTTTCCTCAGACCCAGAAATGTGCCAAATTGACTGTTTTTTTCTGTCTGAAGGGGCATGGCTCCATTGTTCCCCCCTAGATGTACTATTGTCTGACTTGGGTAGCAACTGACATATTTTTTGGGATGTGTTAATGCCAGCTTAGCCATTAGTTTATTGCCATATTGGGAAAGGTTTGCCATTCTCTTGGTATGACAAGCTTTTGGTGCTAATTTGCAAGTAGATATCACCTACCAATGCCAGTAGATACAGCGCATGAAGAATAATAATTAGTAGCATAGATATTCATGTGGCCTGTGCCAGAATGCAGAATTGGTCAAAATAATGCATCATTGATGCTAGTGAAGATGCATTTTAATTTGATATGCCTCTGAGTTGTCTGCAGCTTTTCTATCTGGAAACAATAGTTTTTAGTATCTTAAGTCAGTCAATCAGGGATTCAGTCAACCATCTTGACAATGTTTTTCATAGCCTCACAGCAGCATATATTTCTATCAGTGCTTGCTGAGTGCTCATGTCTCGAACCAGTAAGCATGTCTGGTTGGTTTACTTTTTGTTGGGTGTTTTGTGTATGCTTTTTTTAAACAGTTTCTTCTTTTCCTTACATTTTATTTTATTTTATTGTTATTATATATATTATATTTTATTGTATCAATCAGTAGAGATTCACTAGTCTCAGTATTGCTTGTGCACAGTCTTTCATTACATCTGGAAAATGTAATGCTAGATTTGTGAATATGAAGCAGATTAATTGTAATTGCAAGTCATATCTAGGTAATTTATCATATGTGGGAAATGATGCATTTTATTAGGTATGCTTAATTTATGAAAACAGTAAAGCATGGAAGGTGCAGTGAGACTCCTGAGTGTTGCCTCCTTCCATGCCACTTGTCTTGTTGTCATGTTCCTTTGTGTGGTTGGACTGTTGGTATTGATATCTGGATTGTGCAGCTGCCATTGACATTTCAGACAGATTTAATACAAAAAGTTTGAAGCTGCTTGCAGCCTGCATGAGAGGTATCAAGGCAATGGGCAGTTAATTGATGCATGCTGTTATAGTGCAAAAAAACATCACTGAAATTTGTAAATACAAGAACAGGTAGTGATAACATGTAGTTGTTTATGTAACTACATGTACCTCGTATCAGATGCTTGTAACTACATTTGTAACTACACGTGCAGCCGCCCGCTCCGGCCTCTCCGACCGTACCGGTCAACACACCATCATGCAGGACCCCAAGGCAGGTCTGTTGGACCAGTTGGTGACCGTCATGGTTGTTGGCTGGCGACAAAATTACCTATTACCCAATTAATTTAATAATAAATATATTGTTAAAAATAAAATATTTAATAACGAATATATAATTAATAATAAAATAATAAAAAATTGCGCATGCCCAGCGGGCGCATATACTGGCGCAGCAGCCGGTGCCTCCAGCCCCTGCGACCGTTCGTGATGGCCTCGCGAGGTGGCGGCAGAGATTGAGACAACGGCGACGGCAGCTGCCTCTACTCTTGCGGCCGCCACGGCGGCGACGGCGGCATTAAGGGCGATGGCAGCCGCGACGACGGCCCTGACGACGTTGGATATGGCGACTGCGGCGGCGTTCGCATCAACGGCGTTGCGTGTGGCAGCGGCCGCATGGGCGCTAGAGCTCCGGCAGTGCTGCCCGCGAGGCGGGCTGCGGACTGCACTCAGACTGCGAGGACGCCAGCGGCCGCAGAAACTCGGTTAACTGGTCCGAGCCAGTGCATCGTTACGTGTAAAAGGTACGGCAGCAGAGTAGCAGCCAGGCCAAGTAGTGATGACCGGTTTCGTGGGGGTGACTTCATTGTTATTGATTGTTGTTTTGTTCTGTTTGCGGTGGTGTGTATGATCGGAAGTATGGGTTGGTCTCCTCCACGTCTTAGGGTGAAGTGTTTTGTAGCCGTGACTGCGCTGGGCTCGGACGCCGGCGCCTGCGGCCCGCTGACCCGGCGGGCCTTCGCGGCCGACCGGTTGGCGGTATCTAGCCTTGGGCGGTGGTTGTACCACCCCACCTGACATGTGCGCTTGTCGGGAGGAACCGACTACAGTCTCAAGAGAGAGCCCAGCTTTGAGGTGTTCCGGTCTGCTGATGTGCTCGGAGAAGTGTCCCGGCCTGCCGCGCCACTCTGAGACGCTATGGCCTTATTTAGAAGTGTTGGAATAAATGACCGTGCTTCTCGTCTACTTATTATCGTTATCAAAAAAATGATCCGAATGGTTCGTTACGGCGCTTTAAAGTCAGAGCCCGTGCTCGGCAGTGCTTGTACAAACTGTCATGTAACGGATCGCGCAATGCCAGCCTAATTGCATAATTCGGAGACGAAAGTTTAACGTGAGGACATGACCCACACAATCGCGCAGTAGTCGGCGTGTTTTTCTATGGGTCGCTTGGAGGGTTAAGTGGCCTCCAGGAGCAAAAGTGAGGGCCGGGACGATTGGAACCCACCTAGCCAAGGTGGTCAGCGGCAAGAGGCGCTTAACCAACTGAACCACCGACACGACAGTCACATAATACATGCACCTTTCCCATGGATGATTGCTTTCATGAAAACATGGCATACCGCATGATGTGGCGTCCGTCAAATTCAGGGTGAATGTGAAGCACAATCGTCCGGCTGTCGAGATCTGGACTACTTATTCAATGCCCATGGCGGGCACCGACGGAGTGACGTCACACAGCAGCTTACGCAGTGTAAACAAATCGCTTGGTGACCATACCTCGTATAGAGGGCTTTGCTCCTCACGGTGCAGACGACCGTGGCGGTCGGGCAGGCGTCAACTCACCCTAATCGCCCGTCATCCACGACAGTGGCGCCTCAGACGACGACTGGTAAATACATGAAACCGTCCGCTCGCTAGTGCATTGAACCCGCACCATTGGTGGATAAAGAAGGGAAGAAGGCGACCATACGTTATCTCGAGCAACCCAGGAAAGGTAACCGGACCAAGGGTCGTAGGTGAAAGGTTCGTTTGGGAAAAGGTTCATAGCCAAAGGTTCGTAAACGAAAGGTCCATATCAGACAAGCTCGTACCGGAAAAGGTTAATTTCGGATTTTGATCCGGAGGCGCAACCCGGCGCCGAAGGCGCGGTACAGGATACCACAGGCCGCAGGCCGGTAAAGGTTGCGATCGGACTTGGCTCGGTCCAGCAAAGAGGTTAGGCTAAGTTAGATTAGGTTAGGTTAGGTTAGGCTACGTTACAGTTTTAGGTCCGTTCCTTTTTCGATTTCAACCTGTTAAAATATAAACAGCTTACGAACCTTTGGTTAACCCGCGCACGACCGTCGGTCCGTCCCGAACACCGGCGACTGGGGGGGGGGGCAGTTGACTGCCCCCCCTCTAACTCACGAACGGTTGGTCGCACGATAAAAATAAGCATACCGTTGGAAAGCCTGTCACGAGTAGAGCTCGAAACTGGTCTCATTTTTTAGTTTTAGATAATATGTAAGCCAATTTACGCCCTATATATGTTTTCTCATAGCCGACTGCATGAGACCGAGAAATGGTCTGAATCTCAAGGGCTGTGGCTAATAATGCATAGGTAAAGGCACCAGCGAACAAGTAAATCTCCGCGGATGCCGATGCACGTCTAATTTCCTCAGATTTGTTCAATATATACGCCGAAACGTTCAGTTAAAGACACCGCAATTCTCCCGTCAGCCGTCACTGTGCGCCGCTGCCGTATGCGGTACCAAATTGACGGGAACTAATTTTAGCGTTCCTTTATTTTCGCGAAAAAAGACGATCTATGTAAATTTTATTGATCTTTGTGGTTCTTGTGATGGTTTCTCTACTTAAATTTTGGAAAATTGATTAGTTGCCAATCTACAAAGTTGGCGGAGCTTTATTCGCGAGAGCCTGTTTATTTCCAAAATATGCTACTTTTTCAAACTTTTTGGGGTTCCTGGTATTAATTACGTCTGTGCAAGCTAATTCTGCCATTTTCTACCCATTCTGAGTAATTCATCGCCGATTTTGACGGTGGTACATTTTGGCTCACTACAGTTATTCGTGACCTGACCTCAGGTCAATGGCCGGAAGTCACTGATACTTTGCCCAATGACGGTAACTAGATGTCTGCTTCACTTCACACTAAAAATGTTATGGAATATTCCGTCAATTTCAGAAAAAAACGACGATATGTCTTAAAAATGGGCTTGACCTTAGGTCAATGACCCGGAAAATTCCGAAAAATCCGAGATAGCAGATTTGTTGCATCTATCACAATCACTAATCCCTGAAAGTGGTATTGAGATATCTTGTTTTGCGAAAAAGTAAGAGGGCGCTAAACTTTTTTTGACATAGGTCTGTTTGACCTGGCCTAGGTCAGGCACCTGACCTGACCTGAGGTCAAAATTTTGACACGAGACGTAAAATTGATGGAGTAAAAGGTACACAAAGTTTCGTGATTCTGTGTTCGTTGGTTCTCTCGCAATCCCAGAAAAACCTCGGGGGGGGCAGTCAACTGCCCCCCCCCAGTCGGGGACGGGTTAAGAACCTTTCCTCCTTACGAACCTTTTCCGTGCAAACGTTTTGCAGTGCGAACCTATCCAAGCACACGGTCCCTATTGAGATATAACATAACACCGCGCTTCGCGCGACCTAACCGCTTTCTTGGACACAACCAAATCCAATTGCATCCTGTCATTGGTCCAAGGCCGCTAGTAGCCAACACCGACGGACCGACGAACTCGGCTTTGTTCGGGTTCGTTCGGCCCGGCCGGCCGAGGTCAAGGGGTGGGCGGCGCTGGAGCCCGGTCAGGACGGGAAGGGGCCTCCTCGGTTCCACCTGGCCGGGCAGAAGGCGCCGCCTGTCCCGTTTAACACGGGGTAGCCCTGGCGCCCCGCGTCCCGCTTTTTTAGGGCTGGGCGTCCCTAGTTGAACTCCGAAGTGGGTAGGGAGCCCTGGCGCCGAACGAAATCGCTTATCGCATGGATACCCACCCTCCAAAATCCAGCACTCGTGCTTCCCGGCCCTCAACCGAGCCCGCGTGATGCGTCGACGACGTGACGTGACCACCCCTCACTTCCCGGTGGTACGGCCTGCAGTGAGTGAGAATCATGGAGGGCCTGCCGCGAAAGCTCAACCCCTTCCAGCGGGTGCAGGCCTTCTCCAAGTTGAGTGCACCGAAAGATGTGATTGCCTACACGGAAGGAGGAATTGAGATGCACTTTGAAAAAGACGACGAGGCGGAACACCTTCTGAAGGCCACTAGGATCTCGCACCGGGTTAAGACCGTGGCACAGTGGAGGTGCCCGTCCGAGTGACTCTTCACCCCACAACTTCTGTAAGAAGGCGTCATTACCTGCCGGGACATGCGTGGCGTTTCCGAAAAGGATATTGCAGACGGCCTGACAAGGGATGGAGTTGTGGGTGCGAGGCGCCTCCGGAGGAGAGAGGCCAACCCAAAGACACAGATGTGATAAGGCTGACATGTGACGGTTGTGACTCCGCGGGTACGTGTGGGATACCGTGCTGTTCCCATGAGGCATTATGTACCAAACCCGTCGCGACGTTTTTAATCCCAGATCCTTGGACATTTCCCTGACAAGCGCTGAAAGGGCCAGAGATGTGCTAGACGTGGAGAAGGTGACCATCAGATCCAAAACTACGTATCGACCACTCTTAAATGTGCGATTTGCGATGGAGAACACGGCGCGGCTTTTTGCCGTTGCCCCGTCTTGGCAGAGAAAGAAATTCTCGCCTCTGATTACAAACAGAGTATATCCCTGAGGCATTCGACGCACCAGTGCCACGAGACCCGCAGAACTCAATCATATCGTGACGCTGCTGCCCGGCCTGCGACCCCCAAGGACGAACTCCTCCCCCTTCTTTCGACCTCGTGATAGGAGGTCTGGCAAAAATGGCAGCCGTGGATTTTATCGCCTTGATTCCTGCGGTCGCCGGAGCGGGAGGTGGCAGTCCTGCCGTCCGGGGGAGCCGGTCGAGGGTCTCTGCCACCCGACGCCGGCGCCGTCGCGATGGCCGAGGGGACGCCAGCCACCACCGGCCACCCTCAGCCAAGCGGAGGAGGACCGCCTCTCGGCTTGGCCCCATCTCAAGAGGATGAGGACTGAACCCTGGTCCGTCAGGGCGGACCTGGGGCCTGCAGGCCGTGCATCTCGCGACGCGCAGCCCAGGAGGCTGTTGTCGGTGGCGCCCCTCCCCTGTCGCCGTCCCGCGAGGAGGCGATGGGTCCGCCTGGAGCTCCACGGCGCGATGTGGGGGCGCTCTGCCGGGCCGCTGGCCGGACGGGGAAGCGTCCCCCGCCATGGCCGGTTTCGCCGAACAACAGCGGTAGCCCTAAGGTCCGGAGCAGCTCGGCCGACGCGGCCCGGCGCAGCGGAGAGCTGTTTGCTCTGAGGGTGCGGGCCGACGATTCGTCTTAATTGGCGTGACACGTAAACCATCGTGTCCTGCCTTTTAGCCCTTCGACGACCGGGCACATTTCAGCTTTCATTTACCATGACAGAAACCTTACAGCGGAACTGTAGGGGCTTAGAACCTGATGCCGAGAATTGCGGGCCCTCATCATCTGGCATGTACCGGCAGCAAATTGACTCCAGGAAACTAAGCTGTCGCCAGCGGCAACGACAACATCAAAAGGCTACACTATGCGGTAAGGACATGCCGGCGGACACCGTAGCTCACGGTGGAGTTCTGCTACCTGTTCATAACAGATCGCCGGCGAGACGACTGGTTTTTCAAACTGATTTCGAAGCCGTGGCGGCAAAAATTCCACTTGGCCGCAGTACAAGTACCATCTGCTCATTGCACTTGCTCCCCGGTGCTTCATTGCCATCTTCTGAACTGAGACACTTGGCATCTGAACAGCCTGCACCAGTACCGATGTTGGGTGGCTTCAACGCTCAGCGCACGTGCTGGGGTGGCGATAAAACAAACGCGCGAGGCCACTCTCTAGAACGTTTCATTCACCAGGAATCACTGTGCCTTTTAAACACAGGGACAAGGACTCACATCACGCTTCCGTCGGGACATACATCGGCCTTAAACCTGAGCGTGTGTAGCCCACAGCTGATAACTTGTTTTACCTGGAGTGTATCCCACAGCTCGCTAGGCAGCGACTGTTTTCCATATGGATGGAATATAGAGACAGTGCAGCACTTGCTACGAGACCGCCGCGATGCAATTTTAAAAAAGCTGACTGGGGAAAGTTTGAGACACGGCTTGAGGCAGCGTTCGCTGCTGTCGCGACAACGGGTTCCGAGTTGACCGTGGAAAACTTATTCACCATGCTGGTACAGTTGGCTGGGGGATGCTTTCCTCGAACCAGAGGTACTCCTCGCCGAACTCCGGTCCCGTCGTGGACGCAGGCGTGCAGAGATCCCGTCCAAGCGGGAAAGCGAGCTTTTCGGGCTTTCGATCACAGTAGTACCACGGCTAACTTAATGGACTTTAGACAAACGCAGACTGTCGCCCGCCGTACAATTAAAGAGGCTAAACGGGCGTGATGGCGAGCGTACATCAACACACTGAGCTAACACACGCCCGCATCCCAAGTCTGGCCACGTATCAAGAAAATTAATGGGCACTTCTCCTCGAGGCCTTTGCCAGTGCTTCATGTAAGGAACGAAGAATACTGGACGCTTCAGCGGTTGCAAATGAGACCGGCCAAGCATTCTCCGAGGCCACCCAAATGGGAGATGTGAGCCACCAGTACCTCTGACATAAGGCGCGATGCGAATTATATATGGTCAACTTTTGTACATCGGAACAGCAATCGTACGACAAACCCTTCAAAATGGAAATAACATCACCGATCGAATCACTACGAAGCGTAGCAGAAGGTCCCGACGGTATCCACAATGACATGCTGAGGCAACTTCCTCCATGTGTAACCTGGATGCAGCTTGCTGAACCGATTGTGGCAAACTGCAGTTTCCGATTTTTTGTGGCGGGCGGCCATCGAGGTTCCTCAATTAAAGCGCGTCAAAAATGATGCAAGTCCTCTGGACTATAGACCAGTCTTGCCTACGTCATCTCTGTGTAACTCGCTGGGGGAAATGTTGAACATGAGACTGTCTTGGTTTTTAGAACGACACGACGCGACACCCGGGAACCCCTGGCGTGTTTTTATACCCGTGATTGTCTGGGGGTGTTAAAAAAGGCAACCCCTGTTATCTCAGGATCTTACCGTCGAATCTGAACCGGCCTATCACCAATCGATAGCCCTTGTCTTGCGATTCAGAAAATATCTAAAAATCTGAGTTTTGCGATTCAGAAAATACTACGTAGTTCTGTTCACATGAATGATGACGTCACACGAAAAACGCATAACACGACGTCAGAAAAACTGACACCGTATCATCAGCAATACTGGTCTAAGAGCCCTCAACTGGGTTTCAAACCACACGTCATGGTCGTCCGCATCAGAAGGATGCCAAAATGTTAAAAAAAAATGTCGGGTCAAGTTCAACCTAGGCCGGATGAAATATTGGTCTCACTGAACGTGTCAAAGGTCGATGTCTACTCGCAGCCATTTCGATTCACGTGGAAAAAAGGCGAAAGCGAAACCTTCTGATGGTCGGTTTTGCATGACCTGCTTTCCATCCTTCAAGGTCATTCTAGGTCAGGCCAGATAGGATTGTTCTCTCTTCCTGACAAAGAGCAATAGTAACTCGCCGGGCTTCTTAATTGCGTCAAGTACAGAACTGAAATGAAATCTCGTGATAATGAAATCTGCTCTGTCTGCACGTTATCGAGTCAAGGTCAAGCCAGGTCAGGAAAGATAGTCATTTTTTAATTTCCTGACTAGGAAAAATAATTACTTTCTGCTGCTACTGAACGATCTTCCAAAAATGTTGTACCTTATTTTGTTTTGATATTCACCTATGAGGTGACCTGACAACCTCACGTGGCATTTGGTGAACATTATTAAGAAACGCACATAAATTTGCCTGTCTGGCTTGAACGATGGGGAAGGTCAGTAGCAACCACTTCTATCACCCGTAATGCAAATCAGACCAAATGTCGTTGTGCATTTGACGTAGCATGACCTGTAATGTTAATTTGTCACGGTTTCATGTTCTTAGTAGTACCGTATCCTACCTAAATCCAAACAAGCCATGCATTATATTTGCAAATATTATCAAAAAAAGAAACGAAGAATGTTCGCACAACCGTCCAAAGAGGCGAAAACATGCATGCAAGAGTTTACGTATGACGTCATATCTCCATAACTTGACGTAGCATGGAAATGGCTTTGATTTCAAAATATGTAAAATTGATTAATAAATAGATATTGAACGTATGGTTGGGCCGGCTCTTATGGTTCAAAAGTTATTCTCGAAAAACCGAGCGATGCCTTATTTGACCCCCAGGTGGCGCCGGATTACCGAACGCCCAACGCGGCTTTCTGAGGGGCCGAAGGGCCGCTGACCAGATTTTATCACTGGATGTTGCCATACGCGCTGCTTTTCACGGAAACAGACACGTTGGTGCCATCTTCTTTGATTTAGAAACGGCTTATGACACGACTGGGCGACATGGCGACAACGTTATGAAGATCTTCAGTCTCGGCATACGGGGCGCTCTGGGCACCTTTCTGAAGGATTTCCTGGCTGAAAGATTATTTCGTGTCCGAATACGACTCCACCTCTCAGAGAGATATGGACAGGTGAACGGGGTGCCGCAGGGCGGTGTTTTGATCGTGGCGTTGTTTGGCACTATGGTTAACGATGAAGGACATTCTCTTCCTGCAGTTATTATTCCTGCCGTTCCCTCTTTGTACACGACCTCGCCATTTCGTGCGACTAATCAAGAAGTCTCACAATGCAGCGGCAGCTTCAATTTGCTGTCAATCGTTTGGAAACATGGAGTGACCTGGGTGGTTTTATGTTTTCGTCGAAAACGGTCGCGGTGCATTTCTGCCGCCGACGGCGTCATTTCCCTGACATGGCAATTGATCCTCTTTGTCAATTGATTCATGGCTTGGCAGGATTAAGTTCTCTCTTTACTGGCATTTGCTTAGATGGTTGCATTGCATTTTGTTCGAGCCTGATTAAAACCAACTAGAGTGTGATAATTGACTTTTTTGCTTTCTTTAGTCTTGGTTTTCTTTGTTCCGTTACCTTCGGATCATCATTTGTCATTCTCGACCGCCAGCGTCCGGTAGTTGGTTGTTTGAACGAGCTTTGGAACGTGCGGCTGCCGAACGCTGTTCGGCTGCCGCGCGGTGGCGCCACTGATGCTCCGCCCAGTGACGCCACTGTTGCTCGCAACTCATTTTCCTGATGTATGAGTAGTTATGCTCGGTAGCTCAGTGCACAATGACCCCGCTGTTCTTGAAAAAAATACCGTTTTCTGGGTCCTTTATCTTCCACGATGGTTTCTCGCCCAGTTCTTCGGATTTGGGCTTTTCAAGTTCCTGCTTTACCTCCATCGGGTGACCTGAGAGCGTACCAGATAAACTCAACACCGCAAAACATTTACGTGAAGAACACCCCAACGGAACAAACGTTTCCGGAGCAAAGAATGTCAAAGTTTTGGTGCAAACTGACAATGAATCTGAAATCATTTCCCATCCTCAGTCATCCATACTTTCCGCTTTTCACCCCAAACCTGAGGAATTCCAGTTTTTCCTCGTGAGCCAAGCTAAATATCAGCCAGACCTTCATCAAACAGACACCTGGAGCTCATGAAGACCGAGAGCACATTACTTTCCCTTCTTGCACTTCACAACACAAATAATTATTCATCACTCTATTTTTGCACTGCATTCATTGCGTCACCGGTATTTGCACCCGAGGAACCTCAAATCTTAAAATCAAGCCGCGAATGATGTTCGAAGGTATTTCTGAGCAGCTCAAAAACATCCACAGGAAAACAGACCTAACACGGAGAAATCGCCCGGACTGTGATCTACACAAAAGATAACCAGCAAACCAAAACAAATAATGCACTGCGAATGCAAACTGAGCTATCGTCGAGTAAAAATGTGTCGCACGCGTGTTTAGCGAATGTTTGAGTTGCCTGGCCCAATTCTTTCTGTACGATTGCGCAGACTAGGTGGCACGGTTCGCAACAACGACTCGTAACAAGGAAATGTCATCTTTACTTGACAGCGATCAGTAAGACCCCTTTTCAAGATGGCCGGCCAATGGATGGGCTAAATAGATCACAAATAAACTGTAAATCCCTTCTAATCTCTTCGTTAAGCAAATGCCTGTGGAAATGTGGTGCGGTTAGGAATCCATATTCTGTATGATGGAACATCTTAGTCACTTGGCTTATGATCGATGATGAACAGCATCGATGCGTTTAGCAGACAATGTACAAGAGTCTTGTTCGTAACTAACAGCAGTTTTTCTTTCCCATACATTAGCAGACGAGTTGTGCTGGGTAGCTGCCGAGTTTCATTTGTTCAATCGACTTCAAGATTCATCAGGCGTTTTAGTCACGCTAATTTCATGTTGTCCAGAAATGCATTCAGGTCAGTCGACCAATTCCAGTCCATCGAGTGCGTAATTCTGTACCAGCTCTGGATATTTTATACTATTGCTTATGTCGCCTCAAATGAAGTTAAGTATAGCATCGTTTGTATTTGTTTTATATGCTGACGTGACGGCTTTGGCAAGACCATAAACCGATGCAATGGATTAAACGTAAGATAAGTGCTTTTATAATGCATATGTTGCCACCATCGGTGAGGTTTACTCTTCCACTGTTCTATATCGTGACGAATTTCAGATAACTTAATCCGGCACCGCCGGGGGGACGTGCACGTGTCGAATAGGACACCTCCCTCGTTTTTTCGTGAATAACTTTTGGACCGTTGAAGTCAGCGCAACCAAACTTTCAGTACCTGTTCATCAATCATTTGTATATATTTCTGCATAAAAATCATTTTCATGCTAGGTCAGGTCGTGGAGTTATGACGTCATAAATGAATCCTTGCATGCATATAATCGTCTGTTTGGAGGGTGGCGCGAATATGCGTCGCTTTTTACAATATTCGCGAATATAATGCATGGATTATTTGGATTTACATAGGACACGGTCTCCGAAAGGATATACAACCGTTACACGCCAACGTTAAAGATCATGCTAGGTCACATGCATGACAATGGGACTGGTTTGCATTATGGGTGGCAGAAGTGGTTGCCGCTGACCTTCCCCATCGTTCAAGCCAGACAAGAAAGTCTTTATGTGCCTCTTAGCAGGGCCACCAAATGCAACGTGAAGTCATGTCAGGTCACCTCAAAGGTTGATGTCAAAACGAATGAAATACAACGTCTGTGGAAGATCATTTAATAATAGCAGAGAGCAATTGTTGTTCCTAGTCAGAAAAGGAAAAGGACTCAGTCCTGACCTGGCTTGACCTTGACCCGATAAGGAGCAGAAAGAGGAGCTTTAACCATCGCGTGATGTCATTTCAGTTTGTACCTATGCAGTTAGGAATCCCAGCCAGTAATTATTGCTCTCTCTGAGGAAGAGCAATACAACGTTATCTGACCTCGCCTATAATGATCTTGAAGGGATGAGAAGCATGTAATGCAAAACTGATCATAAGAAGGTTTCATTCCCGTCCTTTCTATCACGTAGATCAAAACAGTTGCGAGTTAATATCGATCTTTGGCAAACAAAGTAAGATCAGTATTCACCTGGCCCAAGTTGACCTTGACAAGACATTTCCATTACATTTTGGCATGCTTCTGATGCAGGGGATCGTGACCTTTCGTTTGATACCCGACTAAAGGTTCTAAGACCAGCAATGCCGATGATATGACGTACGAATCGGTTTCAGTTTTTCCAACGTCGCGTTATGCGTTCCGCGTGACCTGTGACGTCACCAGCCATGTGACCAGGGCTTCGATAATATTTTCTGAATCGCAAGACTCAGGGTTATCGACTGGTGGTTGACTAGCTCAGGTCTGACAGCTGGATCCCGAGATAACCGGGGGAGGGGGGCTTTTTTGGCACTCCCAGGCGGTCGCGGGTATAAAAACACGCCGGCGGTGCCGGGTTAAGTTGAAAATTTCGCTCAGCCATGGTCTCAACTCCATACATGGCACAAAACTATTATTTTGATAGTTACTTAACACTACGATGGCTAGTTACTCAACATATGATACATAAATGCAGTTTTATGGAACTGTTGAGTGCTCAACCAGCCGTCGGGTAGAATTTCTCATGCAATGCCCAGAGGCACAGTGTTCAGTTCTGAGATCACTGGGCTGCTCATGCACTGCAGAAATATAGGTAGAACATTACCCCTATGGAAAGGACCCATCTGTCTCACAGCACTGCAAATCAGAAACACGTCTAATAATTTGCAGGTGACCCATAGCTATTTCACAGCACATGCAACCTGGAAACTAGCATTCATGATGTACGACATGGTTCAAGCACACCTTTTCCCCATAACACCGGCTTGTAACATTTCAGCAAATACGTCGGCTTGCATCTTATTTCTCTCCCACCTCTGAACCTACCTTATCTATTTATATCAAATAATTAGATTCCCAGCCATACGTACCATTTATCATATGACGCCACAGGGACTTCACCCTTAACCCTATACCCGGAGGGCTCGACGGTATGATCGATTTCCGGCAGGGGGGGGGGCGGATTCGCCCTCCCTTGAGATCTCGAGAACTACACATCCGATTTCATCGCAGCAAACGACAATCGATTTTCCATGACGTGAACTACACTTCTATGAAAGGAAATCTTCAAAATTTTGGAAGCGGTGGATACAGGGGTGCAAAATATCAAAATTGGGGGTGTTTTTCGAGTTCTCATAACGCCGTTGTTTATGAACCGATTTCGATGAAACTGGCATGAATCGAGAGATTATGGATGGGAGTTTTACCACTGGTACACACATTTGAAATTTTGGGGACATTCATGGGCGTTGACAGGTTTTCAAAAATAGGAGGATTAGTTTTTCAACAGCTGAATGAATAAAAAAAGCAAAAAACACTTTTGGCTTCTGGTAGTCATGTTAGGCTAAAGAAGTACAAATCGCATTACAGTGTTTGTATAATGCTAGCATAGGCGGTGCCAGGGACATGAAAAAGGGGATCTGTCGATAGTCACACGTTCTTCAGAATAACTTGTGACCTTTGACCTTAAACGACCTCCAGTGACCTTGGAGTCACTTGAAATGGTCTCGTGTGCATTTGATATTGTCTGTAAACGTTTTCAATCATTTGAATTTGCTCAATTTCAAAAATCCAATTTTACGGCTATTGTAATATAAGGTAGGCTCAGTGACATTTTAGTGTAACGAGGGGGAGGTCCTTCCGGATTCGGACCTTATCGCGACACTAAACAGCGCTACGCACCGCCCAGCGCCGTTCCACCCTCCACCGTGAGTCGCCGGCCGAACTCGTCACGGGGAGCCAAAAGCACCGGTATCGCCGTTCCGCTCGCCTGCCACACGGTCGTTACGTGCGACCCGGTACACACTGATGTGTTGCGCTCACCGCAGAGTAGTCCCGGCACCCCGCTCTAGGAGAAAGATAACTGATCTTTTGGATCCCATATATTCACTAATTACAAGTTATGGCTAAAGAATCATGCAACCAATCCTATCATTCAACGTGATACATTCGGCACAAACACACTCACAATCACAGCGCCTACATTTACGCAGGGGAAACCCCAACCCCAGAATTTCGAGACCCTGTTTGGCCCGACACCCACATGACCTACCCCAAAGAAGCCAAGGTGCGGAGTGCCCCGAAAGCCGGACCTTCGCGACCCACATCGCGCGTGCAACGGGATGGGTCGTTCACCCCTTTGGCGCATGTGCCTAACCCGGCAGCAGCATCCTAGGCACCTGATGCAGCGCCCATCGCCGCCTAGCGGCCATGCGCGGCTCCACCGCCAGGGTGCAACTCGACGCCCGAGGCGACCACCGCCTGGCGGCGGGCACTTGAATCAGGCACCCTTGGTGCTGGTCATGCGCAAAAGGTGGCGCCCGCTTCCCACCGCGTGGCCCGCACAATGCCGACTGCGGAGCAACCCCGCGCCGTGGTTTGCGAAGCATTTTACATTAGGTCATAGCTCCGTGACCCGACCTGATATCAAGCTGAAACTTGATACACAAGTTGAGGGCACCCTTCTACGTCATACATATTCCGGGTTTGGCATTTGAAGTAATAGCGCCGAAATAATTGCTATAAAACAAAACTTCGACTTTGACCTTGACCTGACCTTGTGGTGTCCTCAGATGAAACAATTGTATCTGCACGTTACCGAGGCATTTTGCTATACGTCCATTAAAAGTTTTAAGTTTATCGTAAAAACGCTATTTTTGGCAGTCAC
This sequence comes from Capitulum mitella, assembly GCA_030062745.1. Classification (NCBI taxonomy): domain Eukaryota; kingdom Metazoa; phylum Arthropoda; class Thecostraca; order Pollicipedomorpha; family Pollicipedidae; genus Capitulum; species Capitulum mitella. Next base: position 6,893,280 of record CP099853.1, read on the forward strand.
TTTCCTTTACCCTAAACAGGGTCAAAAATGGCCTGAGGTGCCTCCCAAAAACGTTGCCTGGCTCCGCCCATGAGACGCTGAAATAATAGCAGGAAAAGTGACCAAGTTTCGTGAAGCTGCGTCAAAAAGCCTGGAATAAGCAAGCAAAACCCCGAGGGGGCGAATTCAGCCTCCTGCTGGGAATAGGGTTAATGCTTTTAGACCTATTTTGCGCGATGGCGCAGGAAGATGCTCCGCATTTCTCGTCATATGGCTGCTGGTTAACCTAAGGAGCTGCCAGATCGTGAGAAAAATTGTTAGCCGAGGCCATTATTCTAAAGAACAGTATTTCCAACAAATTTAATATTGGTACGACTAAGCAGGATGCACCACACGGGTAAAAAAAACAATTATTCCCTTCTGATGGTCTTATTGCAAGCTCCTTTATCTGTCAGCAAAAGCGTAGATGCGAGACGAAAGTCCAGGGAATGCAGTACGGGTGGGAAGGGGTAAAATGCCAAAAATGGAATGTCAACATGGGGTGCAGGTATCTGGGCTCCATATGAGACCCAGTTGGGCTGCCCATCTTGTGGAACAAATTCTCTCCTCGACGCCTGCGTCCCACTCGTAAGGCAGAGCGAAAGAATTCAGCGACCTTCGATTTATGAAAATTTCCCAGCCGAGAGTGGTCAGGCTACAGCGGGTGTCAAGGATCTCGGATCCAGGATAGGCGGAGGCCCTGAGCGAGCTGATGTCCCCTGACTCTGAGTCGCCGCAAACGAGGACGCGCTGAACACCCATCCTGGCCGCTGACGTCAGGCCGCGCTCGGATCTGCATTCCACCCGAAGCACCTGGGATCACGACCTGCCAGAGCACAGGCAATGCAAGTTCTGGTCAGTCATGCACCATCGTGCCAGGCACGGCACGCGAAGACAGCGTGCGGCGCCGCGGCACCATGAGGCCGCTGACTGGCAAATACCCGAGCTCAACCCACGGACCGCAGGCCAAGGAAATCCACCGTGCACCTGACAAGAAGAGCCAAGACAAGACGATTCATCGCCAGCAGCACAGTCGCTAGGACACGACAGCATCGTCTATTGTGTATTACAATGACTACGTTCCGAGCGCGGAGCTGTCGGCTAGGCTAAACAGATGCAATCACCGGGCCCTACGTCGACCAGCCGACCTCCGTCCGTAGCGACGTCCCTCCGTATATCCATCTTACGCAGTAGGTGCCTGGGGCGGAGAGCACGCGAACCTGGAACCGCGAGAGTATAAAAGCCCCCATCCGCCGGTAGGGATTGGCTTTTCGAGGTCATTCGGAGGCTCGGCCGACTCAGCAACACAAGCGGATTCCCTCTTCGAAACGAACCATGTAAGAGCACGGCCGCATTCCATTGTGACCAGAGTTCCATTGTTCCAAGCCAGAATGGGGAAACTCGGTCCCTGTAAGAATTTGTGTTAATCGGTGTACCTAACCTTATAAGCGTAGTTAGTGGAAGCGTTGTTTCTTTGCGAGGACTTAGGATAATCTCTTGATGTGGCATTTGTGTTTGTGCCTTAATTACCAATGTCGCCGGCACGCTATCATGTGCACCATTTAATTAGAACGGCTATGATACCCAAAAATAGACTAATGTTGTATTAATCCTTACTTTGACTCGTGACTGGGGCTAGAAACCCTCAGTTCTTGAGCAGACACTCGAGGACGAGATAAAGCGCAGAGGAACACAAAAATGTTCCAATAATATGCTATTCTTTTGATATGCCTCGAATGTTTTCGATTTGTGCTCCCTCGTTGCGTAATACCCGATTATTCTTCACAGATACCAAAAAGGAATGAATGCAAATATGGGCTCCATATGGGCTACATGTGGGCCAACTAGGCTCATGTCCACATGGGATGCAGGTGGGCTGGTATCTGGGCCCCATATGGGACTCAGGCGGGCCAATTCGCATGCAGTGGCGCACCCAGGATTTTTTTCTACACCGTTAGTCGAGCCCGATGTTATAGCTGACTTAGTGCACAATGCCGATTTTTCCATTTTCTTTTTTATGTTTGAAAGTACAGCTTTCGCCCCAGAGGGTCTGATCCTCCAGGCGCCCTCCCCTGCGTGCGCCATTGTTCGTAGATGTAGATAGACGGCGCCAGTAGCGCAGTTGGTGACAAAACATTTCATTGGAAAATATTGATTTCCTATTTACAAATGCAATGGAGTAAATCTGTATGATTTGTATTTGCACATTGTATCGTTACACACATGGTGTAAAAATGCCGAATTATTTAAATCCGCGTCTGGCATGCCCAAATCTGTAACCATTTGCGGCCATTTCCTCCAAGAGCCTTACCGGTCACATTACCGCGCGGCGCTGCGGAACCTCGTTCTTCCCGTGGTTCTGTTCTACATTGGAGAGGTCGATTCCTCGTCGACGGTTATGTGAATATCTGTGACAATTAGTTCTTAAATAGGCTGGATTTAATTTGAGATTTAAATTCATTTGGCTAGGATTAGTGAAATACGTAGACTGTCACCATGATTTCAAATGCATAGCTAGGCACCTATACGCATGATTCAGGCCCATCTGCAATTTTAACTTTAATATTTGGATGAAATCTAAAATTTTACGTTAATATTTAGATAACCACAAGGTGCATGAAGTTTAGCGTTATATCTCCATAGACATTCCCCCACATTCTGAAGAAAAATGCGCACGGTCAGGGGCACAATTGGAAAAGTTGTTGTTTATTGCTAAAAGTTGTTGTAATTATGTACTCTAGAACACATTCTGTACTCCCAAAGTTTCTGCGCTCATCAGGAAGCGACGTTATAACCATTTCTTTCGTCAAAATGTTCATATACTTACATTTATAGTTTTTGTATATTTATAGTGCTTATAGTGATATATTATAGTTATAACCATGTTGAGGAATTAGTAACCCTGCAAAAGAAACCATTCAGTAAGAAGCAGATATGATGCCATCTCTAACACACACCAAGAACGTCAACTACCATTACTACTATTTGGAAAGTTATGTACTCCAAAACAAAAATTATGCTCCTGACACCAAAAACAAACATTGAGTTTTCAACCCTTGTCAGAGGTGTCGATTTGTATTCTTTCGAAGGGGGCCTGGCCCATCCAATGTTGATTTGGGCCCATCCAATGATGGTTTGAGCCCCTCCAATATTTGCCGCCAGTTTTAAGGGAATGAATCTATCTATCTGTCTCTCTTCTATATACATATATATATATATAGATATATACACATATGTGTGTGTGTGTGTATATATATACTTACATGCAGAGGATATGTACATTTTTTATTTGAAAAATAGTGACCAAAAAAGCTAAAAAGTTCCCATTAATCAGAAAAAAGTGGGTTAAATCCGTTGAGAAACCCACACTTGGGGGGAATAAGGTTGTCTGGCCAACGGCTCGGCCTGCCCGATCATTTACAGAAATTGACGCCCCTGCGCACGGTCATTTATTTCTTATTCTTAGTACTATGGAGAAAATTGCAGCTGTTACCTAAGTGGAAGTGCACCAATTTCCCCACATACACCAAGTGATCCACACTTCTATATAGGGACCAAACAGTGAATATTGGTAACATTGGCTTTGTGTTACTTTTGAAGTACGTGAATATGAACAGGTGATCAGAGACTCAATGTATGCACTTTTTTGTCCTTGAGGACGTCACCGTTTAGTCGTATGGATTATGTGTATACCGGTTACAACAGACTGAGATGAGGAGTATTACATCTGTGCTTTATTGTCTGTGTTCCTTTATGTGTGTTTTATTTGTATGCTTTATCTGAGTGTCTTTTTAACACGTACTTCCTTGTAACTTTGACACAACACTCGGAAAAGCCATTTTAACAATGGAGTGCGTTTACTGTCATTACAGAAATACACCAGTGGTGGTATGTGTGAGTCACGAAATCGGACCACTTCTGCCTTTTCACTGGACGCGATGGATCACATTGTACAACGGGTTAGCCGTTGTGTCATGGTGCATACGCTATGTCTTCAGGGGCAATAAAGCGGAATGCGGAGTGCTCGGAAGTATCATAAACGAGGTGGAACGCACTGTGGGAAAGTGGTTTACCGGTGGTCGGGTCAGGACGGCGGCCGGAAACGACGCCAGCGGGCCGCGCTACCGGCCAACCACTCGCCGACCATCGAAGATGGCCCGATGAGCAGCTGCCGGCGCACCCAGTGAGCGTGACTGCCGACTAGACGCGACCTGACGGCCGATTAGACAAGGGCCTGCTGGTGTCGCAGGCATTGGAAATGCTGCAACGACGTTCTGCCAATGTTCGCCAGGCGTTCGCCAGGCGGTGTGATGGCTGCCTGAGACGTTAGACAGCGCGCTATGTACACACGTGTAATGTGACTTCAGCGCAACGCAGCAGCAGACGGCTTGCGGGGGCAAATGGACTGGACAAGGTGTTAACGACTTGGCACGTGCAGGAGTGGTCCGAGAGACGCGCCGGCAAGGCTGCCATGCCAAGAACGTAGAGGTGGTGTGCAAACTCCGGGAGGAGTTGACTTGCACCTACTGAGTGATGTGCATCCGGAGACTTGTGATTTGGCGTACATAGCGGCTGGGCAGGTGATGTGTGCCGCGTCTTGTGCTGCCATGTGCTGGCACATGACGGTGCAGAAGTGCCGCTGGTGTGTTGTTAGGTGTTTTTAACCCGGAGAATCGTGTGTTTCGAGAGTAACGTAACAGTCTTAAGTTTCTGGCGGCGATTCCAGCACTGTCACGACCCATAACTGAGCGGTCCGGTGCGTCTTCCACATTTGCGACGTTCATTATCGGGAAATTTTAAGTTAATATTAGTTCCAGGCCTGTGGCAGGGCGTGTTCTTCGTTGTTCAGATAGCAAGGCATTCCAGATAGGAAGGGAAAGATGTTTGTCGTGATATTTCGTGTGCGCAACGTAGCTATAGTGCTGCCATCTTGTTAGCGTATATGGAACCTTTGCGATCGGATTTTGTAGCTAGCCAGTCGGTCGCGGTACGTCTCGTTGCTGATACTGTTTGGAAATAAAGGTGGAGCCGTGAGGCCGGTACATAACAAATACGATTGATAACGCAGAACATCAGTAGAAAAATCCGGTCCACATGGTTATTCGAGATGTGTGGCTGCTTTGTCCCGTGTCCGTCGTAACGAAATATGTATCACATCCACCCCAGATTCAGCCAGGGGCGGCCATGATTGACCACGCGCCTCACAAGTCAGGCCAAGTCAGTCGTCCGGCAGTCCTCGTACGGGTAGGACGCAGCTCGCTAAGCTCTTAGGTCGATAGGGTCGACACAGACACTTCGTCTTTTGTCCACACTTCGACTTTGCGCTTCCTGATAGTTTTTTTCTACACTTCCACGTTTATTTCTGCGATCCACACACTTTTAAGGTAGGCCTACTCTCCACTTCCAGTTTTCTTTTCCGAGCTGTTCCCTGACTTCTGTCATGGGCAAGCGAGGTAAACGAAAGAAAAACGACAATGACTCTATAGGCTCGAACTCGGATTCTGATGTCAGCCACTCTGCAGACATCGATATTGGTGTTTGCAGAGGTGTAACGGACAGGACGATTCACAAACAGAAAGATGACCACGGCTTGAACCCGGAACAGATCTTGACACACGAACACACTTAGTCTGACACGATATCGGATACTGACCTTCGCACGAACTCTGACACTGCTCAGGACCGCACCATTTTCAAACACGCTGACTCTTCCCGTTCTCGTGACCTTGACCTGCCCCCGACTGCGCCCGAGCCCCACGGGCCTGGCAGCGGGCCAGGACCGGCCCGGCCGGAAGGGTCGAAGGGCTTATCCGGACTCGCACAAGCAACCAGGGCAGACGACAGGTGCGCTGTGGCAGAGGATACCGTCGGGGCAACACGCGGTCAGATGCACGGGACGCCATGCCCGGTTCGAGAGCCCTACCTGGACCCACTTGGGTCATCCGTAGTAGTGAAACCTACCGACTCGAATACAAACTTTCAGAAAATTAACGTCTGGGCACCTCCAAAACAGATAGAAGCAATGTGCGGTCCAAACATTCGGCTCCACATTCAAGTACCTCGCGATGGCTCTCTTATCATCAAAACAAACAACCGCCATCAAACCAAAATGCTTCTCAAACAGACAACTTTCTGTACTAAGGCAGTGACGGTCACCCTTTACCCGACTCGCAACTCGTGCAAGGGAACTGTGTTCGCACCTGAACTCCGCTTCATGTCTGAAGCGGAGATTCAACACGAACTCAAGGACGAGCTGGTCAGCCACGTCCGTCGACTAACCACCTTCAGGGACGGACAGCGTCAGGACACCAGCCTTCTTGTCCTCACGTTCGACACTCCCAGTCTCCCTCCCAAGCTCCACGCCGGCTACCTCTGCTTCGAAGTGCGCCCATTTATCCCCAACCCTCTGCGCTGTTTCAACTGCCAGGGATTTGGTCATGGCTCCCGGAACTGCAGACAAGCTGCTCGTTGCGCTCGCTGCGGTGATGTTGCGCATGAGGGCTCCCTGTGCTTCAAACCTGCTCGATGCATCTCTTGCGAGTCTTCCGCTCACACCACAAATTCGAAGAACTGTCCCGTCTGGCTGACAGAAAAGCGCATTTGTGAGCTTAAGGCAAAAATGAACATCTCATATCCCGAAGCACGACGTCAGGTACAATCACAGAAAAACCAACCTCAAAAGACCTATGCTCAAGTCACATCAAAAAGCACCACCTCTTCGTCTTCCCAGACTGATGACATGCCACAGCTTCCTCCACTTCAGCTCTTAAAGCCTCTTAGTTCTAGTTCTGTCCGTTCTCAGTCCAATGAGAAGCACACAGTGACTGAACCACAAAAGGCAGGTGCAAAACAACCTGTGAGAGGGGCATCGGCAACTGCCCCCGCAACTCCTGGGCAGTTTGTCCCCAGGAGAGCACTGCAGCCTACACTCCGGTCATATTCACCCGCACACCACCCTGGTGCTGAGGCTCTACCGTGTACTCCGCATAAGGACAACCAACTTCCATCGCCCAGACCCGGTCCCAGTCGACCCCGGAGCCGCTCATTCAGCCATGGTAGGACTAAACAGGAGTCACAGGCCCTTTCAGGGATTTAGAGCATCTTTAGCTAAATCACACTCAATGCCACTACTTTCCCAGAGCCAAGGTTTCTGCCTTAGGTTCTACACAACATTATTAATGACTGTTCTTCAGTGGAACTGTCGTGGTTTAATTAGCAAATGGGCCGAAATCAAACCTGTACTGATGTTTTGTTCCTCTAATATTATATGTTTACAGGAGACACATTTCCTCACAGATGACCCGTACGACTTCAGTCTACCCGGATACTCTATGTTCATAAAATGTGATGACGTTCACAGACGCCATGATGGAGTTGCCATATACATTTCTAACAAAATTCCTCACCGACAGCTCTTGGTTCAAACAGACCTACAAGCGGTCGCCTGCACGGCACTCATTTCAAACCGCCGTGTCAGTGTATGTTCACTCTATCTCCCTCCAGGCGTACCCATTTCTCTTCAAAATCTACGAAACCTCACTGATCAGCTCCCACCGCCATTCATACTGTGTTCGGATGGCAACAGCACACATTTTTTATGGGGTTCTGACCGATGCGACAGAGGAGGATTAGTCTTCGAAGAACTCATTAAAATCAACGCTTTACATGTCTTGAACAACGGCTCCCCGACAAGGCTGGATGAATTCTCTGGACTCGTATCACACACTGATGTTTCACTATGTTCTAGCGGATAAGCTCCTTTCCTTTCATGGGAAACTGACAACGACCCTCTTGCTAGTGACCACTTTCCGATAATAATTCAATACGTAGACGGTTCAACTCAAACAACACATTCCCACTACGATGTTCCAGCAGGGTGGAGCATTAAAAAAGCTGAATGGGACTCCTTCCGAGCCCAGTGTCACATCGTCACCGAATTCACAGATGTTGACTCTGCCTGCATAAAAGTCACGCAATCGATTATTTCCGCTGCGCGAGCCCACATCCCGACGACCAAGCCACAAGGGAAACACAGGTGTCCTTGGTGGACTGACGCCTGTAAACAGGCAATGGCAGCGCGCAAAAGAGCATTAAATCGTTTCCGTCGAAACAGAGAAAACCCAAGCCGTGTCCTTGACTACAAAAAGGAAAAAGCCAAAGCTAGACGAACTATTCGAGCAGCTAAGCGGTCCAGTTGGCTTCAGCTCCTAAATAAATTCTCCACCTCCACACCCCTGCACACATTAGAGGGTACTGTTCGCAGATTCATACACAAAAAAAAACTTCCAGCGTCCTCTTCCGGTTCTCAAAATCCAAGGAATCCAGGTGGATAACCCAGCAGACGTGGCCAATCACCTCGGTCAATTTTACTCCCAACTATCGTCCTCCACAAACTTTGACCCAGGCTTTCGTATCCAAGACAGTCTTATGACACACAATATGCCGGACTTTGATCTCGATTCAAACAACTCAGAGCCATACAACAATCCTTTCTCTTTGCACGAACTAAACTCATCCATAAATTCATCCGGTTCAACATCGGTTGGTCCGGATCTCATTCACTATGAATTTCTCAAGCAGCTCGACGACACCCAAAGAAGCAGACTCCTTGCTTTCTTCAATTATGCGTGGACACAGAACAGAATCCCCACGACTTGGAAGCACGCTTTTGTGGTTCCTCTTTTAAAACCAGGAAAACCTACAGATGCACCTGAATCCTACCGACCAATTCAACTTACTTCTTGTTTATGCAAAATCATGGAAAGAATGGTGAACTCCAGGATGATGTGGCACGCCGAAAAATTCCAACTTCTGTCGAAATACCAATGTGCTTTTCGCCCTGGGCGAGCCACAGTTGGCCTTGTACTTCGCCTTGAATCTGACATACGCGGCGGCTTCTTCGCAAGAAAGTTTACCGTGGCAATTTTCCTCGACGTTAAGTACGCCTATAATATGGTGTCCCGAGCAGGTCTTCTTACAAAACTTCATCACATAGGTTTCCGTGGACACTTCATGCATTTTATAAATTCTTATCTCAGTGGCCGGACACTACAAGTTAAAAGCGGAACCCTCTCGGACTCCTTCCCCCTGGACAATGGGGTGGTCCAGGGCGGGGTCATTTCTCCTCTGCTTTTTCTTTTCATGATTAATGATCTCTTCGAAGATTGTCCGGCTGGTGTGTCTCACGCACTGTACGCAGATGACTGCTCTGTGGGCCACTGGAAAAAACCTGCGGTTGATTTTTCAGACTCTCCAACTTGCTCTTTCCCGAACTGAAAACTGGGCCAACAAATGGGGTTTCTCATTCTCCGCACCAAAATCGAAAGCAATCATTTTCAAAAAATACATGAGACATGAGCAGTGCAGACCTCCGATAGATCTCCTTCTGAATGGGCAGCCCATCGAATTCGTGGAAAACGTCAAATTTCTATGAGCACACCTGGACACCAAGTCAAATTTCACCACTCATATACAATATCTTAACCCTATTCCCGACAGGGGGGGCGGAATCCGCCCCCCCTCGGGTTTTTTTATTGCCAATTCGAGGCTTTTTGACGCAGCTTCACGAAACTTGGTGACTTTTCCTAGCTATCCTTTCTACGCGCTGTGACAAAATTTCACAATTGTACTTTGCTCAGGAGCGGAGCCAGGCAACGTTTTTGGGAGGAACCTCAGGTCATTTTTGGCCATGTTGAGGGTAAAAGGAAAATGTCTGCCAAAAACAGAGTTTTTAAGATAGAACTTAAAACTTTAAATGGATGTATAGTTAAATAGTTAGGAAATGTGCACACAAAATTTTGTTTATCTGAGGTACCTTTACAAGGTCAGGTCAAGGTCAACAGTCAAAATATATTTTTTTTTCAATAATTTCGGCGACGTTTTTTCAAATGCCAAACCCGGAATATATATGACGTAGAAAGGTACCCTCTACTTGTGTACCAAGTTTCAGTTTGATATCAGGTCGGGTCACGGAGCTATGACCTAAAATGTCAGTGCGCGTACTTTATATCGCAATAGCCATAAAATGAAATTTTTGGAATAGAGTGAATTCAGATGATTGGAAACGTTTACAGATAGTATCAAATGCACACGAGATCATTCCAGGTGACCCCAAGGTCACTGGAGGTCATTTAAGGTCAAAGGTCACAAGTTGATCTGAGGAACGTGTGACCATGACAGTTCCCCCTTTTTCATGTCCCTGGCACCGCCTATGCTAACATTATACCAACATTGCAATACGATTTGTACTTCTTTAGCATAGCATGACTAGCAGAAGCCAAAAAAGTGTTTTTGCCTTTTTTGTTGATTCAGTTTTTGGAAAATTAATCCTCCTATTTTTGAAACCCTGTGAACGCCCATGAATTTTCTCAAAATTTCAGATTTGTGGACCCATGGTAAAAGCCCTATTCATAATCTCTCGATTCATGCCAGTTTCATTGAAATCGGTCCATAAACGAAGGAGTAATAAGAGGTCCAAAAGTCCCCCCTATTTTTACGTTTTTGCCCCCCTGTATCCACAAATTTAGAAATTTTGCAAATTTCTTTTTATAAAAATGTAGTTCACGTCACGGCAAATCGATTGCCGTTTGTTGCGACGAAATCGGACAAGTAGTTCTCGAGATCTCAGGGGGGGGGCCGAATCCGCCCCCCCCCTGCCGGGAATCGGCCATACCGTCTAGCCCTCCGGGAATAGGGTTAAGGCAAGAGCGATGAAAAGAATTCCCTTCCCTAAATGCATAGCTGGTTAGGGCCTCGGGGCAGATAGAAAAACTATTCTTCGTATGTACTTCGTACTGGTCAGACCAATTCTGGAATATGGCGCACAAGTCTTCGACCACTCGTCAAGGGCCCTTCAGTCTTCAGAGACGATACAAAACGTTTGTCTGAGAATCGCACTGGGCGCCCTGCGAACCTCACCGGTTGAGAGTCTCAGAGTTGAGGCTAACGTGCCACCACTGTCGCTGAGGAGGTGGGAGATGACCACACGGTATTTCCTGCGGATTCTAAGCGACCGAGAACACCCTTGCTACCATCTGAAACACTGTACGGAATACCTCAGACACATGGACGAACAAAGAATTTATCAACTCTGTGGCTTTCCTCTGTCACTACGTTTTCACAAAGTCTGCAGAGATATAGGCCTCTTGGTGCCGACCAACGTGAGCAAAATTCACAGTAGCCACCCTCCTTGGACCACCTCGCAGATCAGTTTCCAAACGCTCACCTCACAAAACAAGAATACCCTAGACCATGATAAGGTCCAGGAGATGTTCTTGCAGTTTGTTGAAAATCATTCGGACTACCACCTCTTTTTTACCGATGGCTCCAAAGAACACGAAACAGTGGGGTGCGCTTTTATATACAGACAAATCACCGGGCCACACAGATTACCGGACTCAGTTTCCGTTTTCACCGCGGAACTTAGCGCAATTCATCAAAGCCTGAAATTTATTCAGGCTCAAGGCATCCGGAAATCGGTTATCTGCTCTGACTCACTCTCTGCTCTCCAGGCCCTACAGTCATTGCGCAAACCTGACCCCCTCGCTGTCCTTATATTCGACTTGTATTGTGACATCACAGAGAAGAGCATGACCGTTAAATTTTATGGATTCCCAGTCACCAAGGCATACGCGGTAACGAAAGAGCAGATATGCGAGCAAAGGAAGCCTTACGAATAACCACAGTCACCCCGGTCCCAGTTGGTCACAGAGTTTTTTCCGGAAATAAGGAAACTGATATATCAGAACTTTGATGGATATTGGCGCAACCACCCTCGTCAAACACTTTTAAAACACATAAAACATTCGGTTGCTGAATGGGATACCAGCTACCGCCAAAACCGCCGGGAAGAAACTGTTTTGGCACGCTTACGACTGGGACACACAAGGCTGACTCATTCACACATAATAAATCACTCAGACAGACCTCTATGTGTCCCATGTCACTCATACCTTTCCGTATGGCACATACTCTTTGACTGCCAGAGGTACCAGAGAGAAAGAGAAAAACTAGGACTGACGTGCCGAAGCTTAAACCTACCATTCTCATTACACGGTATACTCGGAAACAACGAGCCGGTTGTAAATGCCCTGATGTGTTTTCTCAAACAAATCCACTTGTTCTCTCACCTCTGATGAGACATTTTCCCACATGCTTCTGTCCTCCACTCTTTAGTTTAACCATACACTACTGAGTACCCAAGATTCCTGTTACATAACTTCTACCACCAGGCCTTTCAGACAAGATTCGACGCGGACGCTTGAGCCCGAGCGGCTGTGCGCCCTAACTCCACAAGAACAAGAACAAGAAGTCAGGCCAAGACAAACTGATGGACATAGAGGCACCTCATGCTCACCCGTCTGGGCTCACATGTAGCCCAGATGAAGCCTACATGCAGCCCAGATGAAGCCCACACACACCCTAGATGAAGCCCGCACTGAACCCACATACAGCCCACATAAAGCCCACACAAATCCCAGGTGGGCCCACACGGTTTCCACATACAGCCCAGATAAAGCCAACACACATGCCATCTGGGGCACATTTGGTTTCAGGGGACATGCCCAGATAGGGCCCATGTGGCTAGCTCAGATGAGCCCCACATGGTTGCCCATATATGACCCAGATGGGCCCAATTTGGGATTGCTGGCTGGGGGTGAATTTGTTTATGAAACACCATTAAGGTACCCATGCATTCCGCCTTACGACCAGCGCTACAGACCTAACAAATGGAAGACATGTTCATTTCATCCCACCTGCTTCCCTCTGCCGTGCTTATAAGTCATCTTTATAAAAAAAAAACAGTAATACATATGGTCCTGGCTGTTTGCAAACCGGAAGCAGGCGTTCATTCCTTGTTTTAACCGGAATTTTCTTGGACAGACTTGGATCTTGGACAATCTTCGACGCCCGCATGTCTTCTTCCTCGGAGCTTGGTCGGACATTGGTCCGAATATTTCCGAAAATAACAGCTCTAGTAAAAAGGGGGAAGGGTGACCATACGTGATCTCGAGCGACTCAGGAAGGGTAACGGCAGGGATGTCGATTTCTCTAAATGATTAGGCAAGCCGGGCCGAGAGCCCCACAATTTAGCCTGCCCCCAAAATGTGCGTTTCTGGACGGATCTAGCCCACTTTATTTTGGCCAGCGGAAATTTATAAGTTTTTTGTTTACCATTTATCAAATGACAAATTGCATTTACCCCCATGCGTACAGATATATATATATATATATATATATATATATATATATATATGTGCCTATATATATGTATATATATAGATAGATACATAGACAGATTCATCGCTTTAGACTTGATTTTTTACTTTCTGCCTATCTCTTATCTAGTGCGGTCGTCCTTTCGTTACTATTATTCATTCCCGTTTAAAACCGACAGAAAATATTGTGGGGGGGGGGGGGTGCGACAAACATTGGGTGGGCCCAAATCAACACTGGATGGGTCAGGGCCCTCTCAAAAGAATACAAAACCAAGGTTCGTAAGTCAAGGTTCATGTGGGAAAAGGTTCACAGCTAAAGGTTCGTAAGCATAAGGTTCGTGTCGGGAAAGGTACTTATGAGACAAGCTCCGTCTCGGAAAAGGTTGGTTCATAGTTTGAGCCGAAGGCACGATGTAGAATATTACAGGCCGCAGGCCGATAAAGGGTAGGTTCGGACTTGGCTTGTTCAACAAAGAGGTTACATTAGGTTAGGTTACGTTAGGCTAGGTTGCTATTTTAGGTCAGTTCCTTTTCCAATACCAGCCTTTTCCGATTCGTACCTTATGTTCACTAACTTTTGGCTTAGAACCTTTTTGCTAAGAAAATTCTCCTATGAACCATTTTCGTACGAGCCTAGCCCGGTACACGGTCCCTAACGAGATATAACCTAGTACCGCGCTTCGCGTGACTTAACCTCTTTACTGGACAGAACGAGGTCTGGTCCCACCCTTTCATCGGCCTGCGGCCTCTGGCATCTGTACCGTACCTTCGGTGCGGCGTTGCGCCTACAGCGCAACATTGCTTTCCGTGAACGTTCACCCGCAGTCAATGAAAGGTGGAGGAATACCCTGGTCAAGTTAGTGCGGAAAGCGAGTCCCGCGAACAGAAATGCGAAAAGTACACTCGCCATGGAGCTTAAGTCTTATTGGCAAAAAATGAAAATGCTTCGGCACCTAGAAACATCCAGCCAGAGTTAAATCCAACGCTTAATAAGATATTGACAGCCGGAGCGTCGAAATCCAGAGCACGGCAGAAATCGCAATCGGTGCAACGAAATATTGCGCAGCATCCCTGGAATCAAGGTTGGTCTATTGAACTCCCCTTTGTGAGTGACATAATCACAACTAAATGACGTTCGTGGTCGGACGCATGTGGAATCTGAAATGTTGTGTAGTTGATGGAAAGATGAATCATGAAGTGGGATATTTTACGTTTGTTAAGTTTAATACAGTCTTTATCAAAGTGATCTGAATGTTTGAAAAGGTTACGTAGCGATCCATCAGTTGCTCCAGATAGTCGGCAAGTAACAACTCCTTTGTCCCCAAAAATAATTTCACAGGCAAATACGGTTGAGCTTCAGACACCAAGTAAAAAACAATATTAACACTGTGAGGTGTTAGGTGTTAACATTGTGTGGTTTCTTTTTGGTATTCGCCTTCCTTTGGTTTTGATGATTGTGATTCGCTGTGGTGTGGTGCGATTTGCTGTGGGGATTCGTATGGTTTCCCTTTTCTTTATCGTAATTTCTAGCAAAAAAAACATAGTAGTAATTTGTCACATCTAACATAGGCGCAGACAAAGGGGAGGGGTCTGGGGCCCGCCCACCCCCTAGCTCCGCATTTGTTTGTAAAAACCATTGCACGTTGTCTTCCTAGTAGGTGGTTTTCGTAGGCTTTTAGTTCACACTGAGGTCCTCCCAAAGACAATCCTGACTACGCCCCTGCTGGCAAAGATGCTCTGGTTTCGATACAACTGCTTCCGGCGTATGCATTATAGCCGCATGGAGAAGACAGTTCATAGCCCTCTTCCGGCTTCTTATCACCATTTCGAAGGCAGCAGCTACATGGGCCTAAAACACTTCGTATGTATTCTTTCATCGTGTTATCGAAAAATTTGTGTAACCTTATTTTGCCCCGGGACGGAGCTAGGCCACGTTTTGCGGAGCAGCCTTGGAACTTTTTTGGCGCTGTTGAAGGTAAAAGATAGCTGTAAAAAATAGCTGTCAAAAATGCGATTTCCGAGACATAACATAAAACGTGATATATGAGTGTATGACTAAATCACTGGGCAAACATACAAAAATAATTTTCTTGACATGGGACCACAGCACAAAGTCAGATCACGGTGAAATGGAAAATTTGGTTCTGTGGAATTATCTATGACGCTAATTTCTAACATAAAAACCCAGAGTATATGGAACTCAGCACAGTGCTCCCTACTCGTGTTTCAAATGTCAGGTGGATATTACGTCAGGTCAAGGAGCAATGACCTAAAATGTCAGGGCGTACTCTACATATCACGACGGTCATAAACAAGAGTTTTAAAAATGTAATGCATTCAAATGATTGAAAACGTTTTCAAACACTATGGAATGATCCCAATACCGTTGAGGTAATCTTAGACCTTCAGGTAACCTTAGGTCATATGAAGTCAAAGGTTGTAAGCTGACATGAGAAATATCAAACAAGCGGCCATGACAGTTTTTCATTTTTCTTTTACCTGGCGATGCCTTTGTCACATCACGCGAACATGACTAGCAAAAGCCTGAGAAATACCGCACATTTTGGCGTTTATTCAGTTTCAAAAAATGAAAAGAAAACCGTCCTATTTCCCAAGTCTTATACATTTTCTCAAAATTCTTCATATTTCAGCCAAAAGGACAGTTCCATAGATTAGTTTTCGATTCATGCCACGGCCTCAAAATCAGTCAATAAACCTCTGAATTATTACCAAAAGGATCCCCGATTTGCTGCTTTTTGCCTCCCTTGTATCCACCCTTGCAAAATTTTCAAAATTTCTTTTCACAAAAATGCAGTCCACCGCTACGCGAATCGACTATCATTTACTGCGATCACATCGGACAGTTGGTCCTCGCGGTCTCAGGGAAGGAAGCTGAATACCCCCTTCCCCCATACCGAATGAGTACTAGCATTATGGGTACGTATGGGAATAGGGTTAAAGGTGTATAATAAAGTTTTATAGGATATGGGCCATAATCACATATCAGGACGTTGTAGCCTGGAGCGCACGCATGAGCATCAGGAACGGAAAGCGACAGGTGTGTCACGCGCGTTGCGTGCTTGGGCCATTTAACAGCTTAGGGGATGAAATCTCTCCAGGCGCAGGGTCCCCTGCTTAGGCCGGCAAAGGGTCCCTTCACAGGCCAACAGTGAGCCGCTTTACGAGCCGGCAGAGGGTCACTTTACGGGCCACCAGTGGGGTCCTTTACGAGCCGCTAGATTGTCCTTTGACACACTAATGGGGAGTGTCGTTGGCCTGTAGAGTCGGCAGCAGGCGCCCCTTTAGACGACAGCAGGAGGCCATTTAAGAGCCGTAGGCACTCCCTTCGCAGGTCAGCTCGGCCTCTTTATAGCCCAACAGGTCAGCCTTTATAGACCTGCAGGGGTCCTGGACACGCCGGCTAGGGGCCCACCTGCAGATAGGCGGGCTCTTTACTAGCCAACAGGGAGCCACTCTACGGGCCAACAAGGAACCCTTAACAACTCGACAAGCGCCCCTCTGCAGGCCCAGAGGGGTCATCTGCAGAACTACAAAGTACCCTCCTAAAGGATCGCAGAAGCCCATTAGTCCTACTCCGAGCTGGGAAACTCAAGAAACCTTCCTTGAGGTTTTACGCCCGCGATTTCTGAACGGCTTGAAGTGGAGTCTTGAAACTTGGTGGCCTTTTGTAACATTGTTTGTTGCGTAGACTACGAAAAACTTGAGTTTGTAGTTTTATCAGAGGTGGACCCAGGACGAGTTCTTGGGAGGCATGTTTGGCTGTTTTTCGTCAGTTTCAAGACAGAGCACTCGACGTGCTCTGTTCGATGTTATGGAATTCATGTGACCGTTTTTTCTCAAAGCACCTGCTCGCTCCGTGCCTTGTGACAAATCTATCATTTTTAGAACGTAATGGCGGATCCTGGAGAAAAAACGGTTTTTACCTTTTTTGTTCATTCAGTTTTTGGAAAACTAATTCTCCTATTTTCATAACCCTGTGAACGCCCATGAATTTTCTAAAAATTTCAAAGGTGTGTACCAATGGTAAAAGTCTCATTCATAACCTCGCGATTCATGCCAATTTAATCGAAATTGATCCAGCAATAAGGGCGTTATGAGAAGCTCAAAAATACCTCCTATTTTTGAGGCATTTTTGCCCCCGTATCCATTTGTTTCAAAATTTTGAAGGCTTCCTTTTCTAAAAGTGTAGTTCACGTCACGGAAAATCGGTTGCCGTTTGTTGCGGTAAAATCGGATGTGTAGTTCTTGAGATCTCGGGGAGGGGCCGAATCCGTCCCCCCCCCTGCTGGGAATCGGCCATACCGTCTAGCCCTCCGGGAATAGGGTTAAACCTGCTGCATCTCTCAGCAGGATCTTCCACCCCGCCCTGCGTCTTTTCCTCGGGGTCACCTACCGCGGCTGTAAGTACCATTGGAACAGGCTCACAATGGGCGGAGCGTCGGCTCCGGGCATAACGCAACGCTTCATGGTGGAGGCGGTCCGATAGGTGAAACGCAGATGTCCGAGAATGAAAGGATTTGGAGGATTTTTTTCGTTTTTGTCTGCGGAGCCGACTAATCAGAAGCCTGTCGCGCCCGTGCTACGCCACAGGAACCTTCAAATCAGTGGCGAAAAATGTCTCGACATCGCCCAAAAACTGAGCCACTTGGGCCTAGACGTAGACTTCCAGACCGAGACGCTGTCCGTTTACGGTCGCCTGCAGAGTAAGGTGTTGCGGGAAGAGGAGAAGGGAAAAGGAAGGTGAATTACGCTCTATAGAAGCAGAAGAAAGTGAGTTTTGCTTGATAGATTCCGACGTCATGAAAACGTTTTGTCAGCATACGACGTCATATTGATCTGGAAAGAGGCACCGTGGACTCTCTGTGCTAACCAAGGCTATTTGTCCGTTGTTCGTAGGACACGGAGGAGAGGAAAGGTTCCCAGGACCTCTTCTCCCTCCCCCATAGGGGGATGAATATGTGTCGGGCGCGCGCTGCTATTGCACGGGATGCTGGCGTCTTTAGCCTAAGCGAACCAATGAGGAAGACGGCAGTTGCTCCCCTGGAGTGGAAGAGGAATGGTCGGCGGCGCAAGAGGAGCAGCGGCAGAAGACAAGAAGACAGAAGAGAGGAGACACCTGTGGGGCGCGTTCCCAGGGCGTCCTATTACTCGCAGTAAGCCGGCTCGGAGCTGGTGCGGGGCTTGAAGCAGACGTCTGTCGCAAACCACAGGAAATCCTCCCCAAAGTATTCCACTTCTCTCTTTTCTTTAGCTACCAAAACCGACTGAAACCTAAAGATGTAAGCCCCCCTGCTTGGGGCCATTGCGGCCAGGGCAGGAAGGCCCCTGGGCTAACGCCTGGGTCAAGGGATCAACGAAACCGTTTTTTTTCCAGGCGCCACTAGTGCTCTGAACTCCATTAACACTACACGCATCCACTCTTCTTCCAGACCATGTCATGTCCAATCACTGCTGAGGTGGCTCTTTCATCGTCAGCACTCACACGGACTCCGCACACGACATCGCCAAGGAGTCGGCGTTTACACTGACAAAAACACTCCAACACTACCTGCAGCACGAACGTTTCATTGTCACCAGTCACCACAAGCATGTCCTGGTGCTCACCACGAACGCCAAGGACACCGAGAAGCTGCTAACACTCGCAACTTTCAGCTCGCGGAAATGCAGCTTCACACTCCGCAACACGTTAAACAACAGCCGTGGCAACATCAACACTAGCGTTGTTATTTTCGGAAAAATTCAAACCAGTTTCTGACCAAGTTCCGAGAGAAAGCCATGCAAGTGTCCAAGATTGTCCGAGATCCAAGTCTGTTCAAGGAAATTCCGATTAAGAAAAGGACTTAACGCCTGCTTTCGGCTTCCAAACCGCCAGGACGACATGTATTACTCATTTTTTTTTATAAAGATGACTTACAGTCATGGTTAGAGGAAGCAGGAAGGATGAAATGAACATGTTTTCCATTTTTTTAGGCCTGTAACGATGGTCATAAGGCGGAATACCTGGGTACTTTAATGATATCCCGTAAACAAATGTCCCCCACCCCTCCCCACTGTCTACACTTTTTCGTTTAGGTCCTACGCTTTTGCTTTCAGATCAAGTGGCTTACAATTAGACCATTAGGTGCGATCGCTTCTAAAACCAAAATGGATAATTGTTTCATTTTTTTTAGATGTGTGATGCATCCTGTGTAGTCTTCCTAATATGACATTGACGTGAATTGCTATTCTTAAAAAATGGTCACTGCTAGCAATTTGCACAATCTGGCAGCTCCTTAAGTAAACGGGCAGCCATCTGACGACAAATGTGGCGCATTTTTCTGGGCCATCAAGGAATAGGACCTATAGCATTAAGAGGAAAGTCCGTGTGTCGTAGTATGATAAATGACACGAATGGCTGGGAATCCAATCATTTTATATAAATAAATAAGGTAGGTTCAGTGGTGGGAAGTAGGTTATAGCAATATAGCAATAGCAGTAAGCCAACAAATTTGCTGAAACGCAGTCATGTTGCAAGTCAGTATCAACTACATCCTATACCCCGTGTATCTGCGCATCACACGCCCTGTCCGCTGCTACCGCTGCCAGCGTTACGGCCACAACGATCAGGTCTGCGCTGCGTCCAGCCCTCTCTGTGCGCGGTACGCAGACCACCATCTCACATACTCGTGCATCCCCACAGTCCGCCAGTGCGCGGCCTGCAGTGGTGCACATCCCTGCGCCGACTCCCAATGTCCCTTGTGGGTGAGAGAGAGAGAGAGGGAGAGCGAGATACGCGAACTCTTGGTCATCTAGGATATTTCCTACAAGGCAGTGCGGCAGCTGCTCTCTCGATTGATTAATCGATTATTTGGGTTTAGGGGCACACCGGCCTCGAAGTCACAGCTGCTCTCTCCCGGCCGCTTCCACGCTGCCGCGACCCGCTCGACCTTAGACCGTCCCACTCCCTCCCCGATTGCCTCCCGCCGCGCGGGCGAGGGGCCGCCGTCTCCCCGTTCTGCCCCGGGCATCAGACAGCCGGTTTTCCCGCCCCATCCCCCCTACCCAGCCCCCTCCCGGCCTTGGCACTGCGAGAGCACGGCCAGGTCTCCTCCCCCACTCTTCCCGTCCCCAATGCCTTCAACGACGTCCTCTCCTCAGCCCCTCTCCCGGCTTCTCCCAGGTCCGGCGATGCGCTCCCAGCGCAAAGCCAGGCCTGCTCCCCAATCCCCCCACCCATGGTCCCTCCAGCGTTACCCTCCTCTCAGCCCTTCCCGGCTTCCCATGGGTGTGGCGATGCATCCCTGGCGCAAAACCAGGCCTACTCCCCACCCAACTAGACGCCGCACCCGTCCCACTCCAGTCACTAGATCTTAAAAACATGAATCGCTTCCTTCAATGGAACTTGGGCGGCACCCCTTCGCGTTTTACTGAATTTAAAACAGAACTAACACAGCGCGAAAATCTTCTCCTGGCCGCCCCCCATGAGACTCACCTGCGGGACTCAAATTCCTCCTGGACCCACATCCCAGATCTTACATGGCTCGTTGATAACATCAGCCGGACAGTCAGAAGAGGAAGTGCTACCATTCTCATTGCCAACGGCATTAGCCACAACAGAAATATCGTAAATAAACAATGCCACTGCGTCGCTTTTCTATTTATTTTTTACTATTTTGATACATGTGCACAATATATATATATATATATATATATATATATATATATATATATATACACACACACATATATATATATATATATATATATATATATATATAATATTTATTAAAATTAACCGCATACAAACTACCGTTATTTTAATGCACATTCCACCATCAGACCTGGACCCCACACCACAAGACCTTATCAACGTACTGTCATAAGTACCACACCCAGTCCTCATCATGGGCGACGTCGACGCATACCACCCCATCTGGGGAAGCCACAGAACAAACACCAGAGCCCACGCCGTATAAACATTCATTAAACATCAAAATCTCACAATGCTCAACACCAGGGGCCGCCACTAGACTCTCCTAGAGTACGACCTCTCGACAGCGCCATTGATGTCTCATGCTGCACTACGCGCATCAGCCACCTTTTTGAATGATTCGCAGAGGACGATCCCGGGGTGAGCGGCCACTGCTAAATCCAGATTAAGCTCAGTGCTGGCACAACACAACTGCATGTCCCTAACTGAAATTAAAAAAGGGTGGAGTGACTAAAATACAAGGGTATGGTAGACCTCGCACTAGTGCACTCAACAAATCACATTAACCCTATTCTCGGCAGGGGGGGGGGCGGAATCCGCCCCCCCTCGGGTTTTTTGCTTCCCAATTCCAGCCTTTTTAACGCAGCTTTACGAAACTTGGTGACTTTTCCTTTCTACGTGCCGTGACAAAATTTCAAAATTCTACTTTGCTCAGGGGCGGAGTCAGGCAACGTTTTTGGGAGGCACCTCATGCCATTTTTGGCCATGTTAAGGGTAAAAGGAAAATAGCTGCCAAAAACAAAGTTTTTAAGATAAAACTTAAAACTTTATATGGATGTATAGCTAAATAGTTGGGCCATGTGTAGATAAAATTTTGTTCACCTCAGATCATTTTACAAGGTCAGGTCAAGGTCAAAAGTCAAAATTTGTTTTTTCGCAATAATTTCGGCGCGGTTTTTTTTCAAATGCCAAACCCGGAATACATACGACGTAAAGGCTGCCTTCTACTTGTGTACCAAGTTTCAGCTTGATATCAGGTCGGGTCACGGAGGTATGACCTAAAATGTCAGTGCGCGTACCTTATATCGCAATAGCCATAAAATGAAATTTTTGAAATAGAGTGAATTCAAATGATTGAAAACGTTTAAAGGTAATATTAAATGCATAGGAGATCATTCCAAGTGACCCCAAGGTCACTGGAGGTCATTTAAGGTCAAAGGTCACAAGTTGATCTGAGAAACGGGCGACCATGACAGTTCCCCCTTTTTCATGTCCCTGGCACCGCCTATGCTAACATTATACAAACATTGCAATGCGATTTGTACTTCTTTAGTATAACATGACTAGCAGAAGCCAAAAAAGGGTGTTTGCCTCTTTTGTTCATCCAGTTGTTAGAAAACTAATCCTCCTATTTTTGAAACCCTGTGAACGCCCATGAATTTTCTCAAAATTTCAGATTTGTGGACCCATGGTGAAAGCCCTATCCATAATCTCTCAATTCATGCCAGTTTCATCGAAATCGGTCAATAAACAACGGAGTTATAAGAAGTCCAAAAGTACCCCCCATTTTGACATTTTTGCCCCCCTGTATTCACAAATTTCAAAATTTTGAAAATTTCGTTTTATAAAAATGTAGTTGACGTCACGGCGAATCGATTGCCGTTTGTTGCGGTGAAATCAGACAAGTAGTTCTCGAGATCTCAGGGGGGGGGGCCGAATCCGCCCCCCCCTGCCGGGAATCGGCCATACCGTCTAGCCCTCCGGGAATAGGGTTAAAGGTGCGGTTTTAGGAGCCATCAGTTCAGCAGCACAGCCCACCATCCCGAAAACTAAGCAGCCCAGAAAAAGGCGTCAACTCCTTGGTGGACCCCGGCATCTCAACAGACGATCGCAACGCGACGCCGATCACTCAAGAGGTACAAAACGGTGTGTGCGAAACGCATCTGCTGGAGTAGATGCGCCGAGCCGCTGTACGTGTGGCACTCTGCCGCTGCGCCACACGTGCAGCGATGAGAGCATCTTGGCAAGGACATGCATCCACATTCAGAAGATTTGCACCCACAAGCACCATCCGGGCACTCATGAAGCATTTTCACCTGTAGCGCCCACCGTCAGTCCAATTCCCACAACTGATAGTACACAACCAGCGCATCACAGAACCAGACAGCGCTGTAGAACACTTCAAAGCACATCACGCAAACATATCAGCAAACCTCATCCACGATGCAACACTGACGAGCTCACTCCAGACATCTGCAGCTAACGCAGACTTCCAGTCCTCCAACACTGAAGTACACATTCAGCCATTCACAATGCACGAATTAGGCTTTGTCCTCAGCAAGTGCGGAAACACGTCGGTTGGGCCGGACGACATTCACTACCAGTTTTCCATGCATTTGAACAAAGTTTCATAGACTTGTTCCTTAATGCCCATTAGCGATGTCCCTCTAAATGGCTTTTTCCTCCGAATTAGCGGGAAAGCATCATCGTCCCATTGGCAAAACCCAACGAAGACCACACACAACCAAAAGGTTATAGAACAATATCACTCACTAGCTGTCCTAGCAAATTCATCGAGCGCATGGTCAACACACGCCTCCGGCACTTTTTGGAAATCAAAAATCTGCTCGACGAGTACCAATGCGGTTGCAGGAAAAACAAATCCACTGACGACATTTCATTCTCATCGTAAACGACATAAAACACCGACTCAGCTACAAGTGCACCACAGGGGCAGCATACTCTGACATCACGGCTGCATTCAACGAGTACACAAGTCCGCACTTGCCCACAAACTCTACAAGCCAGGTCCAAACTTCCTTCGGGATAGAACAGTAAGGGTCACATTCGGCAACGACACCTCCAGCAATGGAGCACAGGACCACGGCCTACCACAAGGAAGTGTCATTTCACCGACACTTTTCATTGTCATGATTAACGACATGTCTGACGACTTCCAGTGCGAGACTCTACACTACTCATTTTTCTGCAGACGACTTGGCCATTTCGACCACTAACCACTGCTTCTAAAAAGCCGAAAGCACCGTTCAGTCAAGCCTAGACCACGTTGCAAAGTGATGTAAAAATTAGGTTTCCCTTCCCGCCAAAAAATCCGCAGCAGTTGCATACGCCTGCGCTCCAAGTCTACGTAAGCTCAACCTGGACGTCCATGGCGAAGCCATAGAACATGTCAAAGACTTCAGATTTCTTGACATTCACCTGGATAAAAAACTGACGTTTCCATAACACATCAAAAACATCACCAAACGATGCGCGAAGCGAGTCAACATCCTCCGCCCGTCAGGAGCAGGCATTTGGGTGGAGACAGACAGTCACTGCTCTGACCTTACGAGGCCATCATTAAACCCATTCTCGACTACAACAGTTTCGTTTTCAGCATCACTTCGCATTCCCTGGCACAAAAGCAAAGCAAAAGCCATATGTATTATATGATTATAATGTATATAGATGATTTATATAATCGCGTACATAGATGGTGACATATGGCGCCATATATAACTACGAAATACGTATGTATAGGAATATATATACAGAAGTAGTCAGTTATATACAACAATGCCGATGGCCACATTTACCCATGTAAGGCGAGGGTCCGACACAACGGCGGAGACGAAACCGAGCGGTGGCGAAACGTCGAAAATACATAAGGAAAAGATAAGACAGTTCTGTTCAGAACACTACTTTTCTTCTGTGTGAACACATTTATTAGGACCAGAAGTGAGAATAACTGCATACGCGTCTTCCTTCTGTGCAGTTTTCATTGTCTTGGTACTCTTATTTTTGGTCGCCAAAATAAAAGACCTTTTATCGCGAAAATAACGCGCCACAAATAATCAGGCATTTAATTTTTGGCCGTGCCCACCGTCAGATGACTAAATAAGGTACGGGATTTTTTTCGGGGCAAAGGTGTCGTGATGAAGAAAGGTTATTACATGAACTATGCTGTGCAGTATCTCATCAGCGATAATGAGGAAGATGGTACGACATACATCAGAAACGCCCACACCAAGGCGTTTTGACTCAGGCGGATCTCGTTTGACCTGCCCCCGAACGGGAGGGGGCGGTTCACCCCCCCCCCCCCCCCGAGGTTTTCCGAGATTGCGAGAAAACAAACAAACGCAGCGCCACGGAATTTTTCCTTGATCATTTTTGCACCTTGTATCCAACTTTTGACCTCAGGTCAACCAAGGTGTCTGGTCTAGGTCAGGTCAAGTGGACCTATGCCCAAAAAAGTTTAGCACCCTGTAACTTTTTGCAGAACATTATATCACAGTAAAACTTTCAAGATTTAGGGGTTTTGATAAATGCAACAAATCTGCTACTTCGGATTTTTCGGAAATGCGCAGGTCACTGACCTAAAGTCAAGCCTGTTTTCAACATAAGTTGTCGTTTTTGCGAAAATTTACGGGATTTTTTTAAAACAATTTGGGTGTGTAGAGATCCAGACATTTAGTGTCCGTTAATGGGCAAAGTTTCAGTGCCCTCCGACCACTGACCTGAGGTCAGGTCACGAATAACTGTTATGAGTCAAAATACACTGCCATTAAAATCGGCGATGCATGACTCAGATCGGGTTGAAAATGGCAAAAAGAGCTTGCACAGTTGAGACTAATACCAAGAAGCTGAAAATGTTAAAAAAACTGCATATTTTGGAAATAAGTAGGCTTTTGCGAATAAAGCTCCGCCAGCTGTGTAGATTGATAACTACGGAGTTTTTCCAAAATTTAGGCATGACGAATTATTCCAAGAACCACTAGGATCAAGAAACATCACTTTGAATGGCATATTTCGCAAAAATGAAAGAACGCTAAAATTACTTCCCGTTAATTTCATACCTCCCTCGTCGCACCGCCCGCCGTGCAGCGATGTGACCGTCACCGTGTCTGTAACGCAACGTTCCCGTGCACATATTCAACAGATCAGAGAAATTAGGTGACTGTCGTCATCTGAGAACTTTTACCTGTCCGCTGGTATCTTTATCTAGACTTCATTAGTCACAGCCCTTGAGATCAAGGCCGTTTTTCGATCTCGTGCAGGGGGCTATGAGAAAACACATTTAGGGCGTAAATGGCTTACATATTATCCAAAACTAAAAATGAGACCAGTTTCGAGCTAGACTCGTCACGAGCTTTCCAACGGTATGTTTATTTTTATCGTGCAACCAACCGTTCGTGGGTTAGAGGGGCCGTCAACCGTCCCCCCCCCCGCTGTCGAGCATGCATAGCGCTGACCCACAGTCGGGCGCGGGTTAGTATGATGATTGTAAACTTTGTATGTGTTCCAGACACAATTTTCACGACGTTTAAGGAAACCATAGAGTGAATCTGAATTCTAACGCATTCAGAAAAAACGGGGTCCTTACGCTTAAAAAAGCAATATTTTTGTTAGATATTCATTTTTGTTTTCAATACCCGGATTTTACTTGTGAATTTTGCTGCATCGCATAGGCAAATAAAGCATTGTCATTGGTGCTGATCCCTTGGGAGCCACGTACAGGACTTGATTATTAAATTGTCCACAGGTAAGTTCACCAAAGATGGTTCCCTGTAGCCTTAATATTTATACTAAACAACATACATGCATTTTCTTCCGTTTTTACCTTCTGTTTCTCCATGTGTTTACTTTCTTGTCCGACTCGTCAAAACAAACCAGGCGCGCGCACACACACACGCACACACACACACACACCTATATATACACATATATATATATATATATATATATATATATATATATATATATATATATATATATATATTGATGTAAGTTCGGAGCAGGTTTTTCAGACAGGCTTTGCTGAAAACGACGGCCTGCTCTGTGGTTATGACTTTTCTAACGTATCTTTCAGCTGCTCAAACAAATCTCTTTAAACCGTAATTTAGTTCTCAATTAAGGTGTACAAAATTACTCATATATTAACTTTTTAGAAATATCATTTTCCACCCTCACACTTTTATATATAGCTTTATAGTGTATTACAGAGTTTCTTTTAAATACACATAAACAAAACGGTCGTTAATACTCAACACACTTTTGAAACAGAGTGAACTATTGGTCGCAATACGTTACTAAATGACTTTATAATTTAGCCAGTTCTTCACAGCAACAGTGTTATACGAGATTCTATTTGTTTGTTTAAATAGGGCTTCAAAAAATGTATGGACAACGCCTCGGTGATAATTTTACGTCTGTAGTCATTACATTTTTTCAAACTTTAGTCGTGTTTTCCGTCAAAGCTTGTCGAGTAAGTCTTTCGTCATGGTCTAACGTGTGTCGGGCGAGTGCACCATCTCGTACAGGCAACTTCAGTCGTCTGGATAAAGTCGTCTTTGTGGCAACAATGTGATGTAAGGGACGAAGCCCACAGTTTTCGTGTGGACAAGTGAACTGGTACACTACACTGATGCTTTTATGTCATTGACCTGCTCCGACCAGTCTTTTACTTTTGTAATAAGGAATTAGTTGTATTTTGAATTCAGAATCTTCAGGGCGAATATGTCTGTTATGATATGTCGTAAAACGTTCCCGACAGTTTTTCAAGATGATGCCATCTGGTTTTTGTAAAATAATCTGAGGTTGTTTTAACTTCTTTTAACCCGCCCCCGACTGTAAGGGCCGTTGACCGCCCCCCCCCCTCCGGGTTTTTCTGGGATTGCGAGAGAACGAACCAACGCAGAGCCACGAAACTTTATATACCTTTTGCTTCATCATTTTTACACCTTGTGTTAAAGTTTTGACCTCAGTTCAGTTCAAATGTTTGGCCTAGGTCAAGTTAAACAGATCTATGTCCAAAAAAGTTTAGCGCTCTCTAACTTTTTCAAAAAACAAGATATTACAATACAGTAATCCCTCGTTATTCGCGGATAATGCGTTCTAAACCCCTCCGCGAAAGGTGAAAATCCGCGAAGTAGTGTCACCCTCTCATTTCTAACATACGTACATTTTTTGTGTATGAATAATATCAATAAGTGTATATGAAATCATATAAGTGCATATGTTATCATTAGAACATTAAAGAATAGTTTCAAACATGTAAATAAAATATTAATAGAATAAATAACATACATAAAATAATGTATAAATAATATAAATATGATACGTGTGTGTGTGTAACATACGTAGATGTAACTAAAGTGTACATACTGTAAATATGTTTTAGAACTCTTTTATTCTTATAACAACTTTTCTTTTATAACAAGGCACGTAACTCGCCTCTGACAATAGCTTCTCTTTGCTTGATCTTTATAAATGTCGATGAAACACCTGTGCAGTACAATGGAGGTGAAGAAGATGAAGATGATTTACTGCACAGGTTAATGAGAACTTTACTGCTCCTCAGATGACGCCTCATCTTCAGGTGCTAGGGGCGCTGGATCGCCGCGGGCAGCTTCGGATAGAGCTGGGGTAGCTGCAGGAGGCGGCGTAGAGGCAGCAGAAAGAGCTTCTGCAAAACGTTTAGTCGGCGCACAAGGAACATCGTGATGGGGAGTTGTGACCGTTGTTTTTTTCTTCTGAGCAAAGATGCCCTTGTACAACGCCATTACACCGTCAGTACGGTTACTGAATTCTACGGCTCTGACCATGTTGTCGTCGATTTCTTGGGCCCTTTGTTGCAGAGTCCGTGCTATGTTGCAGAGCTCTTGCAGGTTTTCCAAGGTAAGGCCACGTTCTTCAGCTTCGTTGTCGTCACCGTCGTCAGCTACCTCTTCTTCCTCACTTGCCGATCTTGTCATTTCGACGAGTTCCTCGTCGGTTAGGGGGTTCGAGTGGCACTCGATCAGTGTGTTCACTTCTTCCGTCATCATGTCGGAGAACCCTTCAGTGGCTACCAACCGAGCCAGCCTCACAGCCTTATCTACGGCGGAGTGGTGAACTTCGTCAGGCGTAAATCCGACGTAAGCATGGGTGACGTTTTTTGGCCACAATTTCCTCCAACTTGCAATCAGTGTTTGCTCTTTCATCTCATTAAGAGCATTCTGAATGTTGACCAGGCACGTTGCAATGTTGTATCCCCGCCAATAATTCTTCAGGCTGAAGGCCACGTTGTCTTCGTCGATGGAGGAGATGAGGCCCTCCATCGTTGACCTCGTGTAAAGGGCCTTGAAGGCACGAATGACCCCCTGATCCATGGGCTGTATAAGGGAAGTGGTGTTGGGGGGCAGGAACTCCACTTGGACCCCGTCATAATGGAGACTAGTTGCATGTCCTCCTGCACAGTCCATGAAGAGGACGACCTTAAAGGGCAGTCCCTTTTCAGCGAGGTACAGCTTCACCTGCGGGGTAAAGCAGTTTACAAATCAGTCGAGGGTGAGGGCTTTTGTTATCCATGCCTTTTTGTTGTGCATCCAGTAGACGGGCAGCATGGCTTTGTTTCTGCTTTTCAAAGCCCGAGGATTCAGGGACTTGTAAATTAAGCCGGGCTTGAGCATGAAGCCCGCAGCATTCCCACACATGAGGAGAGTCACTCGATCTTTGTGGGCCTTGAACCCTGGCCTCTTCAATTCGTCCTTGTAAAGGAACGTCGGGGACGGCATCCTCTTCCAGAAGAGGCCAGTCTCATCCATGTTAAAGACCTGCTCCGGGAGATGACCACCCTCATCAATTATCTTCGGAAACTCTTCCTCGACGTAACGAAGAGCTGCCTCTTGGTCTGCCGAGGAGGCCTCCCCATACAAAGGAACGCTTCGAAGACCAAATCTCCTCTTAAATTTCTCGAACCAGCCCTTGCTGGCAACAAAACTACATTTTTCTCGTGGGGTAGGATCACTCGAGGCACTGGTACTAGGCTGAGGTCCATTTTCGTCGTCGTCATCACCGTCGTCGTCTTCGTCCAACTCTCCTTCAGGAACGAGGCTATCATACAGGGCTTTGGCTTTAGTCCGAATCATATTGGTATCGAGACTAACCTTCTTTTCCCGACAGTCCGATATCCACACTGATAAGGCATTCTCCATTTTCACATTTCGCTTATTACGAGAAGTCACAACTCGCTTAGTGTCCTTGGAAAACGATATCGAGGCAGTTTTACGGATATTCACTTCATCTTTTTCATGTAGCGAACCGTCGATTCGTTCAATCCGTAATGGCGTGCAACAGACGCATAGCTATGGCCTGCCTTAAGCTTGTCCAATAAATTAACTTTCTCGTTCACTGTCATCATTTTTTCTCTTCTTCTTGGGTTCACTAGAGGATTTAGAGTGTGGAGGACGTTTCGGAGCCATTTTCAAGGGCGTCACAAGCACTATTTTGCACAAAGAGACACAAGAACACAGCAAAAATTAGCACACCTCGAGACTAAGCATCACTCAAACATTGATTTGAATGAGCGCGTTCATCTCCGCTGGGCATGAAAGCGAAGGTGGGGGAAACGTCTAGGCCAATCAGCTTGCGAGATTCCCGAGTCGGGAGAGATATCAAATGGCGGGATGCTAGCCAGCCAATCAGAGACGTGGATTTTGAACTGTGTGGGCACTCCCTGTCTTCTGCTGGCGTGCGGGCAACTTTCGCGCCATAATTCCTCAACTTTGAGTTTTTGATGAATATTTTTGAACAATCCGCAAAGTACTGAGGCCGCGATAAATGAACCGCGAAGTAGCGAGGGATGACTGTAATACTTTTAGGGATTAGTCATCTTGATTGATGCAACAAATCTGCTATCTCGGATTTTTCGGAGTTTTCCGGGTCATTGCCTTAAGGTCAAACCTATTTTAAGTCATGACGTCGTTTTTTCGGAAATTCACGAAATATACCATAACATTTTTGGTGTAGAGTTAAGCAGACATCTAATTACCGTCATTGGAGAAAGTGCCAATGACTTCCAGCCATTGACTTGAGGTCAGGTCACGAATAACTGTTGTGAGCCAAAATGTACTATCATCAAAATCGACGATGAATTACTCAGAATGGGTAGAAATTGGCAGAACTAGCTTGCACAGACGTAAGTAATACCAGAAACCTCAAAAAGTTTGAAAAATTGCATATTTTGGAAATAAACAGGTTCTCGCGAATAAACTTCCGCTAATTTTGTAGATTGGTAACTAACGAATTTTTCCAAAATTAAAGCATGAAAAACCATCACAAAACCGCTAAGATCAATAAAATTTACATGGATAGGCTTATGTCGCGAAAATAAAGGAACGCTAAATTAGTTCCCGTCAATTTCTGGTTGCGTACGGCTGCGGCGCACACCGACAGCTGGCGCGAATATTGCCGTGTCTTTAACTCAGCATTTCGGCATATATACTGAACAATTTTGAGAAATTTGATGTGTATGGGCATTTGCGGACCTTTACTTGTGCGCTTGTGACTTTACCTATGCGTTATTAGTCACAGCCCTTGAGATTCAGGCCATTTCTCGGTCTCATGCAGTTGGCTAAGATAAAGCATACATAGGACGTAAATTGCTTACATATTATCTAAAACTAAAAATGAGACCAGTTAGAGCTCTACTCGTCGTAGACTTTCCAACGGTGTGCTTCTTTTTATCGTGCGACCAACCGTTCGTGAGTTAGAGGGGGCGGCCAACTGCCCCCCCCCCCGCCAGTCGGGCATGGTGGTGACTGACCGACGGTCGTGAGCGGGTTAAGTTTCCTTGTTCATAAAAGTAGGCATGTGTCGCTGAGTCTCTTTGCCATTGCCTATGCTTGGGTAGCTGTTGTTGATTAAAACCCGTCGTATTCATTACGCATGGCATAATGACATTAGTATGACATAATAGTATAACATTCATAAACATGGAATGTAAAAGAAAACCCAGGCTTGGGTTTAGTTTCAAATTTCATTTGCTATAATGGATAAAGTGCTTTCAGCCAGAACTGATGTTTGACATCGAAAACCGTTATCTTTCATTTGAGATACTGTTCTTCTTCGCTTCTTCCCTTTCCGCATTCCCTTTGAAAAGCTATCCGCGCTTCCAGGAATAAACAGAAGAAAATAGCTCTGTGCAAAGTCCAGACATCTGCAGTTGTCACGGTTCACGGAATGGTCGCACTAATGAATCCATTGCCTACTTCACTTTATTACATTTTGTAACCTTCTAGGCTTATTTCAACACAAAAATTAATGAAATAAATGCAACGGTGTGGCATCTGCTAGGCCGTCCACCATCGACGATGTTCACTTCTAATGGTTTTTCGCGGCCAGTACTGACACACTTTTCATCGGAAAACGCCACATACTTCTATTAGAAATTAATGTCACTGTTTGCTTCGAAACTTCGTGAAAAACGGTGGCAATCCCGCGTCCGATATGGCTAACGGCAGGCCCATTCCATGGCGAAGTACCGCTCTTCGAATGCCATTTTCATTAGAGCAAAGTGGAAAGCGGCCTGCCGTGCAAAAGTGGCTGTTGCTGCTTGTTGCCCGCAGAGAACAGCGTGCACCGTACCGCCCGTCATGTAGCACGTTTACCAAGTGTCCCACCAGCGTTTCGACACTTGAATGCTGCTGCAGCGTTTCGTTTTCTGCGCTGCGAGTCCGCCTGGTGAATTATTGTTCTCCGCTGTTTGCACACGGTGACATGGTCCCTGAGTGTTCTTTTCAGGGCAGCAATCAGCGAAAAGCATGATTAAAGGCTTGCCAGCAAGGATCATTATTCATTCATTATCAAGCAGCACATCGTTATTGACCACCATTAGGGTAGAGGCGGCTTCTGTTCAATTCGAAACACGGTAGGGGTCAGTCGCGAGTCGCCACGGACCCTGCTCGTCACACCAGGGGACGCTCAGTGACTGGGTCCTCCGTCTGGTGCGCAGACGGGAGCTGGCGGTGGCGCTGCTTCGACGGCTGTGTCGGGCGCGCTGAGCCTCCGCCAAGAGCTGGTAGAGAGAAGCCGTGTCGAAAGAACCGTCCAGCCCCGGCCCTCGAACGTCCTCGCTGTGCCGAGGCGGCCGCGGGACCAACTGATCGTCACGCTGTCCAGCCTCGACCTCAGACTGAGACGCGCCGCCATGAAGCCGCAGCAGCTCGCCTGGACAGCTGCAGCACCGCCGCCGGCGCCGGCCGGAGGTCAGGACGACCCGACGTCAGCGGCGGCGGCCCGAAGGTCCGGCTCCACCTCGCGCGCCGCTCGCGCCTTCATCCGCCTGATGCAGGCCGGCGGCGTGTCCGGCGGCGCCGGCTGGAAGTCACTTCTCTACACCATCCTACTTTACGCCCTGGGCACGTGGATGACCAGCACGGTGATGAAGTCGACCCTGACCTGGGGAGCGGCCACGGTGGCCAGGGGTGGGTCGCTCGTTAAGGCCGCTATGGTCACGAATTTGTTCGGACTGCCGCTCTTGCTTACCTGGGCGACGTTGACGGTGGCGTTTACATGGGGTCGACGCCGGTACGGAGCGCTGCTTCATGATCTTTACTCTGTCTCGGATAGAGACGTCGACTTACCTGGTCACCCGCGTTCCGGAATAGCGCCGTGCGGCCGACTGCCGCTTGCTCTTTGCATGTACTTCGTCTTTCTGTTTGCTTCCACGTTTGCTGGCAGTTTCCTTTATGGCCGTGGCCCGGAGTGCTACATTTCGCCTTCAGCGTGCGTATTGCTTCTGGCTGAAATAATTTCCTTTTCCATTTTCAATTGTTCTTTCCAGTTAGTTCCCGGAAAGTTCATATTTGCTGCAAACATAATAGCCAGTGGACTGAAATCGACCAACGAGAGCCTCAGAACCATAGCCCTCGGTGGAGTTAGACAAACTGGTGGCGACGTGCTTGCAGTTGGACGTTTTTACATGAGTCTGTCTCACCGCTTTGCGAGTATTACGGAAGTCATGAAAACGGAACTGATTTTGACAGTGATGTACGGGATCTTAATGCAGATATCCCTGTTTATGCTGATTGCGATGATGATCCGTGAAGGCGTAGTGGTCTCGCAGGCCTTCGGCTGCTTTGTTTTCTTGTTGGCCTCTACTATGACCCTCGCCGGGCCATGTGAGTCAGGCCAGCGAGTCCTGAATCTGGTCTCCAAGAGCCGAGACCTGCTCCTGGAGATAGAGTGGCGTCGGCCTGAGCTCGGCAAGGAGGTCGCTCTGGTGCGAGAAGCTGTGCGTCGCGATCTCGACACCATGGGCGATCTGAATTTGTTCCGCTTGGAGCGTTCCACCCTGCTGAGCATCACGTCCACGATCCTGACCTACGTCATTGTGGCAGTTCAGTTCTATCTGAGCGACACGGGATGTTCGGGAGTGGCAACCTTGGGCGGAGCGGCGGCAAACTCAACAGCCGTTTGAACCATGAAAACAGCCAGCAGGTTGGCACCAAGTGAAAAACAATGCGGGTTTTGAAGGGAGGCTTAACACTCGTCGGATGGGAAGGGGGAGGTCACCGCCCGCCTACATGGCTTTTTTCGAGACGGCCTTTACATTAAATTGTTTCCGCATGTTTCATTAAAATAAAAACATAGAACTAAGAGGTATTGCCAAGTCACATAACTATGACACCCTTTCTGAGTGTTCCCGACTCTTTTTTTCTAAATCTGAGCTAACTTTCTAAATCTGGCCTCTTTCTCAGGAGTTTGATGCGATGTGTGGCCAGTTTTTGATACAGCATTGCTCCGCCGCATACCGGACATCCTATCAGGCCTTTAGAGGTCAGTAGCCTTTTCAGGGTCCAGTGAGGTCACTGAGCAGACATGACCCCAAGATTTCTTGGAGCCAGTCGGCGCTGTTTTCAGCACTGGCAACTATGTATGCCGTTATCGATGACCAGGACTCTAATTGTGATAAGCAGCATAGATTATGATGCACTTGCAGCTTCTTAAGAGATGTAATAGTACGTGTATCTGGTCTCTCGTTGACCTGAGAGGCCAAAAGCAATTTCGGACTACAAGGACTGGTAAGTTGTAAAACAACGTCGCTAAGACACATGAGTTGCAGGGCGGTTTGGTAAGTTTTTACTACGATGACGGCGGAGACGGTACATGATACTCTCGCTGTGATCTGAGAGATCACCAGGTAAGTTGAGAACATTACCTTAGGTATCATAATAATCAGAAAGAAACGAGCTACACGCTTGGTTTGGTTCGTCGCTTTATCTCAACTGAAACAAAATGGATGGGCATCTCCACCCGTCCACCCTGTCAGCCGACGTGTACATGAATATGCACGCGTCTTACTTTCGCCTGGCAAGGGCAAATTGAGTTTATTACGCCCATTTTGTCTAACGGTTTGTTTGTTGTGTTTCCGTGTTTCTCCAGCCTCTTGGGCTCAAGTATCTGTGTCTTCAGTCAAGTCTTGTATCCCGTCGGGCGTCAGTCAGTCGTCTGTGTCTTATGGGGGAGCCTCGGTGTCTTCGCAAGTGAATTGGTTTGTCTCATCTTACACCCGGCTGGCATGCGGATGACATGCACGCTGCGCATGTTTTCTTGCTAACACCATGACGGTATTGACGCGAATCGCACTGTGGACCGACATATTCTTGCCTCCGTAAGTACAGAAGGCTGAAACCACCTTATAGCGTCATGCACGATACCGGTACACCGTGCAGGGTCAACAGTTTTGCTGTGGCGACTCTCAGCAAGGGTACACGCTTTCAGCACAGAGTGTAGTGCAGGCATCTGATAGGAGCGAACAGTGCTGTTGGCGAAGCGGTATCAAATGCGCATGCTGCCCAAGATAAGTCCTGAACGCGAACCGCAGAT
Source organism: Capitulum mitella (assembly GCA_030062745.1). NCBI lineage: Eukaryota > Metazoa > Arthropoda > Thecostraca > Pollicipedomorpha > Pollicipedidae > Capitulum > Capitulum mitella. The sequence goes on from CP099853.1 coordinate 6,928,875, forward strand.
TTAGCTTTACTTTCAGGCTTCTCTGACCTCGTAGACAGTATGTGTATTTCTTATCACTCGGTGCAAGCGTGTGGAGTTATCAAACCGTTATGTAAGCACGTCAAACCGCGGCCTCGCGTTTCTGCGTGGGTGCGATGCCACATTCGTGTTCTTAGTCTGAAATGACTTCAAACTGTTTTTCTGCTGATTTATGCACACTAGATATCTGTGTGGAAAATATATGTCAAGGGCACGATGAAAACACTGCCTGTGGCAATTGCTTCTCAATGAAGCTAGCTGAAACACGTTGACTGCTTAAGACTGATTCGGCTGATGCCAGCGATGGCTGTCAAATTTCATCCGCAATTTAAGTGGCAAATTTGGATTTTGGCATTGAACGCTGAGTATCAAAGCGAAACCGAGCTTTAAAAGCTCTTTCTGTCATTTGGTTCTTACCAAATTTTGCAGGCCGTGGGGAATGAGAACCCCTCTCTGTTTTTTCAAGAATGGCCATAAACCCATGAATGGCAGAGACATGAAGTCTGGGGTGCATTTTCAAACATTGTTTTCGCATGTCTTGGAGGCTACTCCAAACAGGAACGGTGGGACCTATATGGAGATGTGGGGGGGGGGGGCAAGGCGATTTTTACCTCCTTCCTTTCCGTGCAACGCCCTAGGTTTAATGTTAAATGTTGCCCAAAGTTGGGGGGGGGGGCGGCAGCTCCAACGCCCCTGACTTGACGTTCCTGACTCAGGCCACGTCAAGTAAGATCATGTTCCAAAAAAGTGGAGCGTCGTAACATTGTCATATGTATCGATTAACTTGAAATTTGTTACAACAAACGGCAGGATACGACAGATGCAACTCTTCTGATGTTTCAAACTTCTCAAAGATTTCAAGGTCTGTGGCCGAGCGTCAGCTTAATTTTCGGCCTTTTTGCGCTTTCAGTTGAGCTTGTGGACTGCGTTCGGTGGTTTTGAAGTTTGAATATACACCTTGGTGCTTCTCATTTCTTTTCACATGCAAATCTGCCTGATGACCCGTGGCCTGGGATCAGGTCACGTCTCATACCGAATTTTCCAGACTAGCAGCCGAATATAATTAATCAGCTTACTCTCTTCTTTGTGTGTTTATCTGCAGTCATATGTGTTTTAGCATCACTGATATATGGCAATAACTTATTTTCCACGGTTGGCCCAATTTTTTCGGCCGATTTTTAGTTTTTTGACCATGTGGAGTTTCTGACAAATGGATCCCAGCTGACCTGATTCGGAAAACATTTCTTGCTTTCACTGTGTACAAAATTTGCATGGACCCAAATTATAAGAACCACACCTATTTATTCTGTTTAGTTTTTACTGCCTCAGCCCTCGAATGTTTCTGTTGCAAAAAATTCCGGCCACCACTAAAATAACTCCCAATCAAATAATGGCCTTTTACGTTGCAGCCGCACTTGTTGCCCAGTGTGTGCAACTTACGTAGAGAAAATATTCCGAGGCAGTCGTGTCTGATCAATGTATTGCGACAGATGATACGACGAACACCGGAAACCACCGACTTATACGCGTCAAAAGTTTGACCTGGTTTGACGTTGTCTGACCTTCATATGATGTTTGCAAACTTGATATGCATCCTCAGCACATTTACGGTGTGATCTAACCCCAACATCGTCCTTTTCGACGAGAAAAACGCCAATAACAGCCATAAATACTTAGGCCTGACGCTTTCCAGCGATCTTCGATTCCATACCCACGTAAACGGAATTTTACAAAAAATCAACAGAGCTCTGAGTCCGCTTTATTCTGTTGCTCAACACGAGCCAAGGAACATACTTCCTCAAATATACACGACTTACATTCAGCCTTGCTTACATACCTTGGCCATACAGAGTACGATGCACATTTGACTTTTCACGACTCAAAGCGACTAGAGATTTTCCGCCAATGTATTGTTCTCCTGGCAGTAAAAGTGGCGAAACACTATGTTCAGAACTAAGGGTAGGGTAGACCTGGTAGACCATGGTAGACCTCAGCGCATACCTCTGTTCCATAGAAAAAGTCATCTCACCTTGCGTGTGCCGTAATCCTTCTGAAACTTTAGCTCAGTTAGCATACGTTGCCACCGTTATATGCACCGAAGGACTAGATTATTCCGAACAATACCAGGTATTTTGTATTACGAGTTTTCCGAACTACCAACTGACTTAATATGCTTTAATTATATAATATGCTTTAATAATAAAACAAATATGCTTTCACACGGAACGCACATCAGTGCTAGCGAGCAGGGCAGCGTTGCCCGTTTTTTCAACAGTTTTTCGACTCTAAAAGATTTGCGCATTAGGATATTAATTAAAACGATGTGGATCGACACTGGTATGGGATTGCTGACCTCTGCGCTGACAGGAGCAGTGGTGGGTGATACCTTTGCGGCGAGGGTCGGAAGTGTACCTATCATTCGCTGCTGGTTTGCGAGAGGTGCCATGTAATACGCATACGGCATTTGCATCGATCGCCCAAAAACTTATTTATTTCAATGACTGAAAATATATTTGGATTGGTTGATTGATCAGTTGATTGGCTTATGCCCTTACAAAAAGGTGCAATTGTTCCCTCACCTAAATGTTGTCTAAGATGCTTTTACCTTACCAAAAAGGGTCATCAGGCTATATTTTTGCATTTGCTCTTTTTGGAGCCACGTAATCAACTTGATTATTACAGTTTTCTGTCAAAAATCTCAAGAAGTGATTCGCCATAAGATGACCCTTGGTCGTCTTAATATTTACCTGGTTTGGCTAAATCTGAGTGCTTTCGTGTTGCTTCCCAAAAGCCTTTCCACCGGTATTTTAACTTTTTCTGTGAGGCTTATAGTTCTTGATATCTTGTAAGAAGGGGATCTCATCAACCCCCCCTTCCGGCCGGAGGAAGGTGGATCCGGAGGCTGACCCGACGAGGGTTAATCCTTGCCAGACCGGCCTTTCATTGGAAGGTTCATGGGGGGGTGGGCTCGGGGACCATAGGCCGTACAGAAAAAAATAAAAACGCCGATGGCATAGCTCTATGAAAACTACATAGAAAAAAGGGCATAGATTGTCTTTCAGCCAGATGAAAATTAAGTTTAGCAAATGTCCTCTTAGGGCTGAGATGGCCATTACAGGCAATGCTGAAAACGAGGGGAAAATGTCTTCGGTTTTGCGGACAAGACTTGCATTTTTCTGGATGTGTAAGAAAGCGTTTTGGCCGAAACACGCTGCAGAGGAGCACCGCATGCATATAAATACTGCAAGCATGCACGCTGAATCCAAAATAAACATGAGGTTAACACTGTTCGCGATGCAATAATAACTTGATTTTTTCTTTTTTTTGGAGGGGGTTTAAGTCGAGTCGCGCTTCTTGGCCGCCGGCGGCGGGCCAAGAGGTCAGACAGTTGGCGGCGCGGCAGTCGGGAACCGTGCGCACATAAACACACGCAGTGGAACGGGGGTCTTTTTGTGCCTCGCCGCCTGTTTTTCTTGAAAATCTCGAGAACGGATCAAAGCTGGCTGTTGTTACCTTGGGACATTAATGGCAGTTGAATAAGTCGTCGATTCACGCAGAAAAATCGAAAATCGACCGGAATTTTTTGAAGTTTCAAACATTTGAAGTTAAGCAGACATAACGAGAATAACGGTTGTCGCTAACAAACGGGAACTTTGTGAAAGGACTGCCGTTCTTCCTAAAATTACCGATTGAACACTATCAGGCGACGTCATTCGGGCAGAAATGATGGATGTGCCAAGACCAAAGCCAGGTTCAGTAAGGGTCTAGGTCATCGAAGGCCAAGGTCAACCAGCTTTGGAATTGATGCAGATTTGCTTTACAACATGTCGGTTTGTATGAAATATGCATTCAGAGACCCTAATGAAAACACGTGTGCGTACACTGATACTCTTGCATATACCAGGGTCAGCGAAGGTCAAGGTCGTCAAAAGTCAAGGTGAAATATCTTGTGACCTGGTCCAGATTTGCTTTGCGACGTGCCGATTTGTATGAAATATGCATTCAAAGACCTTAATAAAAAAACATGTGTGTTCACATGGATACGCTTATATATACCACGGTCAGTGCAGGTCATGGCCATCAAAGGTCAAAGGCAACTTTTCTGTGACCTGGTCTACATCTGCTTTGCATTATGTCGATTTGTATGAAATATGCATTCTAAGACCCTTGGAAAAACAAGTTTGGCACATTGATACTCATATGCATATACATATATACAAGTATATGCATACATAAATATAGCCACTGAAAGTGGCTAAATGTACTGATGCTGGCTACCTCTACCGAAAATACGCCAAAAGATGCATACAGCGCCCTCATTTACACTCAAGCTATTCCGTGTTGCTCGAAATCTGATCTGCAAAAGATGAAAAATGACGGCATAGGTCAATGACCTGACATGACCTCGACCCGGAATCCCTGGCCAAAGCCCCAAATGAATGGAAATTGACTTATTCCTCGTTTTAACGTTCGAATAAACGTCCTTTCTTCCGTTTCGTTCGAAAAGTCGTACGGAATGGACTGTAAGGGGAGAGGAAATATCCAAAGCTGACATTTTCGACCCCATCTGACCCTGAAGATATTGACCTAGGGTAATGAAAATTGCGTGCAATGTTAATCGTTATAGCCCCGCTCTGTCCGCAAAATTTCATGTTTCTAGTTTTTTCCGTTTCCGAGATCGAAGGGGACACTTTTGTGTCCCTCTTCCAGTGCGCGTTAGAGCGAAACCCCCCTTTCACTGCTGGGGTTAAGGAACTGCTGGGAGGCAGGCATGTTACTTGGATTTGGAAGTCGGCTTCTTATTACCGTACTCATATCTAAGGAGCCCTAATAAAGGTAAGAAAAGTTGTAAAGCTTGGGGGGACTGGAGGATTTTGGAAAAAGCTGTTATGTGTCGTGCCCGAACATTTTGATGAAGCTGAAAGATGTTTGAGTGCACCTGCGGCAACCGGCCTCTTAGGTAGCCATGGAGTATTAACCCTCGCTCATAGGGGCTTCTGCATACTGCGGATGTTTATGGGTGGGAGGGTACGACTCCCTCTCACCATCTCCACGCCGTGCGTCCCAGGGCATCGCGGAAAAAAAGCAACGTGCTGCGCGTGACGAGATTTCGCGGCTGGCAGACCGCCTTCAGGTCTCAGATCAACTGGGTGCCTTCTAGATCGGGTCAAGGGTGAAAAAATTGACAGGGAGTGACACTTTTTCGAGTTTAAAAGAAACGAAACGGATATCGTAGATTTCTTCAATCAGTTCTGATTCCATTTGTGCCCCACATGATTGTATTCATATCCAAATGTATCATATGTATTCATATGATACATTTGGATACATACATATATATATATATATATATATATATATATGAATATAATACTTAGTAATAAATTGGAAAACATGCACAGTAATAAATTGGATGATGAATCATATTCGGCTGCGAGTCTAAAAAATTCAGTATAAGACGTGACCTAATCCCAGGCCACGCGTCATCAGGAAAATTTACACGTGAAAAAGAAATGAGAAGCACCAAAGTGTATATTCAAGCTTCAAAACCACCTAACGCAACCCTCAATCTCAACTGAAAGCGCAAAAAAGCCAGAAGTTAAGCTTACCCTCGGCCACAGACCTTGAAATATTTGAAAAGACCGAGGCAGCAGAGGCGTTTCATCTGTCGTATTCTGTCAGTGTAACGTATTTCAAGTTAATAGACACATATGACAAAAAGTTATGACACTTCACTTTTTTGGAACATGATCTTACTTGACGTGGCCTGAGTTAGGAGCTTGAAGTCAGGTGCGCTTGAACCGGGGGAGGACACGGGGGGGGGGGCGGAGTAGCTGCCCCCCAACTTTGGGCAACATTTAACATTAACCCCAGGGCGTCGTATGGAAAGGAACGAGGTAAAAACCGTGTTTGCTCCTTCCCCCATCTCCACAGAAGTTCCATCGTTCCTGCTTGGAGCAGCCTCAAGTTGATAAATTAACCCCCGCACGACCGTCGGTCGGTTACGATCATGCCCGACTGGGCGGGGGCAGTTGCCCCCCCCCCTCTAACTCACGAACAGCTCTTTGCACGATAAAAATAAGCACACCGTTGGAAAGCTTGTGACGAGTAGAGCTCGAAGCTGGTATCATTTTTAGTATTAGATAATATGTAAGCAATTTACGTCCTATATATGTTTTCTCATAGCCGACTGCATGAGACCGAGAAACGGCCTGAATCTCAAGGGCTGTAACTAATAGCGCAAAGGTAAAGGCACCAACGCACAAGTAAAGGTCCACAGATGCCTATGCACATCTAATTCCTCAGATTTGTTCAATGTATACGCCGAAACGTTGAGTTAAAGACACAGCAATTTTGGCGCCGGCTGTTGGCGTGCACCGCAGCCGTACGAAGAAAGAAATTAACGAAAACTAATTTTAGCTTTCCTTTATTTTCGCGAAAAAAGCTTCTCCATGCAAATTTTATTGATCTTATTGGTTCTTGTGATGGTTTTTCATGCTTAAATTTTGGAAATATTAATTAGTTACCAATCTACGCAACTGGCGGAGCTTTATTCACGATAGCCTGTTTATTTGCAAAATATGTAATTTAAAAAAAAAACTTTCTGAGGTTCCTGGTATTACTTACGTCTGTCCATGCCCGTTCTTCATTTTCTACACATTCTGAATAATTCATCGATGATTTTGACGGCGGTACATTTTGGCTCACTACAGTTATTCGTGATCTGACCTCAAGTCAATGGCTGGAAGTCATTGATACTTTGCCCAATGACGGTAACCAGATGTCTTGCTTCACTCCACACTAAAAATGTTATGAAATATTCCGTCAATTTCCGAAAAAAACGACGACATGTCTTAAAAATGGGCTTGACCTTAGGTCAATGATCCGGAAAATTCCGAAAAATCTAAGATAGCAGATTTGTTGCACTTATCAATATCACTAATCCCTGAAAGTAACATTGTGATATCTTGTTTTGCGAAAAAGTTAGAGGGCGCTAAACTTTCTTGGACATAGGTCCGTTTCACCTGACCTAGGTCAGGCACCTGACCTGACCAGAGTTCAAAACTTTGACACAAGGTGTAAAAATGATGAAACAAAAGGTGCACAAGCTTAAGTAGCTTTGTGTTTGTTCGTTCTCCCGCAATCCCAGAAAAACCTCAGGGGGGGGGTCGCCAACTGCCCCCCAGTCGGGGGCGGGTTAACAAGATATGTAGAAACAGTGTATGAAAATGCACCCCAGACTTCATGTCTCTGCCTTTCCTGGTTTTATGGCCATTCTTGAAAAAACAGAGAGGGGTTCTCATGCCCCACGGCCTGCAAAAATCGATAAAAACCAAATGACAGAAAGAGCTTTTAAAGCTCGGTTTTGCTTTGATACTCAGCGTTCAATGCCAAAATTCAAATTTGCCACTTAAATTGCGGATGAAATTTGACAGCCATCGCTGGCATCAGCCGAACCAGTCTTATGCAGTTAACGTGTTTCAGCTAGCTTTATTGAAAAGTAATTGCCACAGGCAGTGTTTTCATCGTTCCCTTGACATATGTTTTCCACACAGATATCTAGTGTGCATAAATCAGCAGAAAAAACAGTTTTAAGTCATTTCAGTCTACGAACACGAATGTGGAATCGCACCCACGCAGAAACGCGAGGCCGCGGTTTGACGTGCTTACATAATGGTTTGATAACTCCACACGCTTGCACCGAGTGATAAGAAATACACATACTGTCTACGAGGTCAGAGAAGCCTGAAAGTAAAGCTAAATCTGCGGTTCGCGTTCAGGACTGTCGGATATCTTGGGCAGCATGCGCATTTGATACCGTTTCGCCAGCAGCACTGTTCGCTGGCATCAGATGCCTACACTACACTCAGTGCAGAAAGCGTGTACCCTTGCTGAGAGCCGCCCCATAACAACCGCTGGCCCCGTACGGTGTACCGGTATCGTGCATGACGCTATAGGGTGGTTTCAGCCTTCTATACTTACGGAGGCAAGAAAGTGTCGGTTCACAATGCAATTCTCGTCAGTACCGTCATGGTGTTAGCAAGAAAATATGCGCAGCGTGCATGTCATCCGCTGGCCAGCCGGGTGTAAGATGAGACAAACCAATTCACTTGCGAAGACACCGAGGCTCCCCCATAAGACACAGACGACTGACTGACGCCCGACGGGATACAAGACTTGACTGAAGACACAGATACTTGAGCCCAAGAGGCTGGAGAAACACAGAAACACAACAAATGAATCGATAAGACAAAATGGGCGTAATGAACGCAATTAGCCCTTGCCAGACGAAAGAATATTGACGTATGTGTCGGCTGGTAGGATGGACGGGTGGGGGTGCCCATCCATTTTGTTTCTGCCGGACGTTTAGCTTGTTTCCTTCTGATTATCATGATACCTAAGATGATGCTCTCAACTTACGTGATGACCTCTCAGATTACAGCGAAGGAGAGTATCTTGAAGTTTACAGTCTCCGCCGTCATCGTAGTAGAAAGATACCAAAACGCCCAGCAAGCCATGGTTTTTAGCGACGTTGTTTTAAAACTTCCCAGTCATTCTATTCATTTTAACCCACAGTTGTTTTTGGTCACTCAGGTCAACGACAGACCAGATATTATTACCATCTCATGTGACCTTGCAAGTGCCTCACAAGCTATGTTTCTTATTACAGTTAGGGTCCTGGCAATCGATACGGGCATGCGTAGCTGCCAAAGCTGAAATCAGCTCCAAATAACTCAAGACTGGTTCCAAATAATTTTGGGATTATGTCTGTTCAGTGACTTCACTTGACCCTGCAAAAGGCTACTGACCTCTAAAAACCAAATATGCTATCAATAATGCGACGGAACAGTGCTGTATCAAAAACTGGCCATACACCACATCAAACTCCTGAAAAAGAGGCCAGATTTAGAAAGCTAGCTCAGATTTAGGAAACAGCCGGGATCACTCAGAAGGGGTACCGTAATTATGTGATTTGGCAAGACCTGTCAGTCCTATGGTTCTTACTTCAATGAAAGGTGCGGAAACGATTAAGTGTAAGTTGCTGCAAGTTTCTTACCCTTGACGAAGGCAGTCTCGAAATAGCCATATACGCGGGTGGTACCTTCTCCCACTATTCCGCTAAGGTTAAGACCTCCTTTCAAAAGCCGCATTGTTCTGGACCTGTTGCCAATCTGCTGGCTGTTTTCATGGTTCAAACGGCTGTTGAGTTTGCCGCCGCTCCGCCCAAGGTTGCGACTCTCGAACATCCCGTGTCGCTCAAATAGAATTGAACTGTCACAATGGCGTAGGTCAGGATCGTGGACGTGATGCTTAGCAGGGTGGAACGCTCCAAGCGGAACAGATTCAGATCGCACATAGTGTCGAGATCGCGACGCACAGCTTCTCGCACCACAGCGACCTCCTTGCCGAGCTCAGGCCGACGCCACTCTATCTTCAGGAGCAGGTCTCGGCTCCTGGAGACCAGATTCAGGACTCGCTGGCCTGACTCGCATGGCCCGGCGAGGGTCATAGCAGAGGCCAACAAGAAAACAACGCAGCCGAAAGCCTGCGAGACCACTACGCCTTTCACGGATCATCATTGCAATCAGCAGAAACAGGGATATCTGCATTGAGATCCCGTACATCACTGTCAAAATCAGTTCCATTTTCATGACCCCCGTAATGCTGGCGAAGCGGTGAGACAGACTCATGTAAAAACGTCCAACTGTGAGCAATTCGCCACCGCTTTGTCCAACTTCACCGAGGGCTATGCTTCTGAGGCTCTGATTGGCCGATTTCAGTCCACTGGCTATTATGTTTGCAGCAAATATGAACTTTCCGGGAACCAACTGAAAAGAACAGGTGAAAATGGGGAAGGCGATTGCTTGACTCAGAAACAGTGCGCACGCTGAAGGCGAAGTGTAATACTGGATGCCACCGTCATTAATTAAAGCGATTGCAAACGTAGAAGCAAATAGACGAAGTATATAAAAAGAGCAAGCAGCAGTCGGCCGCATGGCCCTATGCCAGAGCTCGGGTGACCAGGCAGGTCGACGTCTTTGTCCGAGACAGAGTAAAGGTCAGGAAGCAGCGCGCCGTACCGGCGTCTACCCCACGCGAACGTCGCCGTCAGCGCCGCCCAGCTGAGGAGGAACGGCATTCCGAACAAGCTCATGAGTCCGGCGGCCTTAACGAGCGACCCACCCCTCGCCACCGTGGCTGCCCCTTCCTCCAGGCGCGACTTCAGCACGGTGCATGTGATCCATGTCACCAGGGCGTAGAGGAGGACGGCGTACAGCAGCGACATCCAGCCGACGCCGCCGGACACGCCGCCGGCCTGCATCAGGCGGATGAAGGCGCGGGCGGCGCGCGAGGTGGAGCTGGACCTTCGGGCCGTCGCCGCTACCGCCGGGTCGTCCTGGCCTCCGATGCTGCAGCTGTCCAGGCGAGCTGCTGCGGCTTCATGGCGGCGCGTCTCAGTCTGAGATCGAGGCTGGATGGCGTGAAGAACAGTTGGTCGAGCGGTCGCCTCGGCACAGCGAGGACGTTCGAGGGCCGGGGCTGGCCGGTTTCTCCGAAACGGCTTCCCGTTCCCTTCTATCGGCGGAGGCTCAGCGCGCTGGGCTCAGCTGGAGGAGCAGGGCCGCTGTCAGCTCCCGTCTGCGCACCAGACGGAGGGTCCAGTCACCAGACAGAGTCCCCTGCTTTGACGAGCAGGGTGCGGGGCTTAACACGAGTTTCCTCTGCCGTGCGGCGAATTGAACAGAGGGCGACTCTGTCGTGGCGATCAATAATGATGCGCCCTCCTCGCTGGCAAGCCTTTGCTCATGCTTTCTGCTGGTCGCTGCCCTGAAAAGAGCGCCAAGGGACCACGTTACTGTGGGCAAACAGCGGAGAACAGGTCACCAGGCGGCCCCCCGCGCTGAAAACGAAACGCTGCAGCAGCATTGAAGTATCGCGATCCTTGTGGGTCCTTGGTAAACGTGCTACATGGCGGGCGATATAGCAGACGCTGCAGCAGCATTGAAGTGTCGCGATCCTTGTGGGCCCTTGGTAAACGTGCCACATGACGGGCGACATAGCAGACGCTGTCCTCTACAAGCGACACGCAGCAGCAGCCAGTTTTGCACGGAGGGCCGCTTTCCATTACGCTCTTATGAAAATGGCATGCGGAGAGCGGCACTTCGCCATGGAATGGGCTTGCCGTCAGCAATATCGAACGTGGGGATTGCCACCGTATTTAACGAAGTTTTGAAGCAAACAGTGATATTAACTTCTAATAGAAGTATGTAGTGTTTTCCTAGGAAAAGTGTGTCAACACTGCCCGCGAAAAGCCATCAGCAATGAACATGGTTGATGCTGGACGGCCTAGTGGATTCAATGCCGTTTCATTTACTTTAGTCATCTTTTCTTGAAATAAGCCTAGAAGATCATAAAATGTAATACAGTGAAGTAGGCAATGGATTCATTAGTGCGGCCATTTCGTGGACAATGATAACTGCAGGTATCTAGGCCTTGCACGGAGCTATTTTCGTCTGTTTATTCCCGGAACCACGGATAGGTTTTCAAAGGAAATGTGAAAAGAGAAGAAGCAAAGGTCAATGACTCAGATGAAGAGACAACGATTTTCGACATCAAACATGAATTCTGGTTGAAAGCGCTTTATTCATTATCGCAAATGGAATCTGAAACGAAACCCCGGCCTCGGTTGCCTTTCAGATGCCATTTTTATAAATGTCATACCATTATGCGGTGCTGATGTCATGATTTCATTAATGCCATTATGGTGTAATAAATGAATACGACGGATTTTAGTCAACAACGGTTATCCAAACACGGACAATGATAAAGAGACTCACCGACACATGTCTACTTTTATTGAACAAGGAAACTTCAACGACGTTTAAACACCTAAGATTATTTTCCAAAAACCAGATGACGCCATCTTACAAAACTGACGAGAAAGTTTCACGACACATCATAAAAAGACATGTTCGCCCTGAAGATTCTGAACCCCAAATGCAGCTAATTTCTTATTAGATGAGTGAAAGACTGGCGAACCTTTTGATGAAGAAAAACCCTTCCAAGCAGGTCAGTGACTTACAAGCATCAATGTAGTGTGAAAGTTTACTTGTCAACACGAAGACTGTTGGCTTCGTCCCGTACAGTACATTGCTGCTACGACGACGACTTTATCTAGGCGACTTACGATGTATTTACCAGATGGTGCAACCGCCCAACAAGTGTTGGACCATGGCGAACGACTTACTTGACAAGATTTGACGACAAACATGACTTAACTTAAAAAAATATGACAGCAGGCACCTTCTAATCCCGAGGTGCTGTTCATACGTTTTTTCAAGCCCCGACTTAAATAAGCAAATCAAATCTTGTATAACACTGTTGCTTTGCAGAACTGGCTAAATTCAAATACTTGGAAAATTAGTAACGTATTGTGACCAATTGTAAACTCCATTTTAGAAGTTTAAAGCATGTTAACGATCGTTTTGTGCATGTGTATTTAAAAGGAACACTGCACTGTACTGTAAAGCAGATAATTCTGAAAGTGGAAAATGATGTTTCCAGAACGTTAATGCATGAGTTATTTTGTACCCCTTAACCCTATTTCCGGCAGCGGGGGGCGGAATCCGCCCCCACTCGGGTTTTTTGATTGCCAATTCCAGGCTTTTTAACGCAGCTTCACGAAACTTGGTGACTTTTCCTAAATATTTTTTCTATGTACCGTGACAAAATTTCAAAATTCCATTTTGCTCAGGGGCGGAGCCAGGCAACGTTTTTGGGAGGCACTTCATGCCATTTTTGGCCATGTTGAGGGTAAAAGGAAAATGTCTGCCAAAAACAGAGTTTTAAAGCTAGAACTTAAAACTTTATATGGATGTATAGCTAAATAGTTGGGAAATGTGCAGATATAACTTTGTTTATCTGAGGTCTCTTTACAAGGTCAGGTCAAGGTCAAAAGCCAAAATTTGTTTTTTCGCTATAATTTCGGCGCCGTTTTTTTCAAATGCCAAACCCGGAATATATATGACGTAGAAGGGTGCCCTCTACTTGTGTACCAAGTTTCAGCTTGATATCAGGTTGGGTCACGGAGATATGACCTAAAATGTCAGTGCGGGTACCCTATATCGCAATAGCCGTAAAATGAAATTTTTGAAATAGAGTGAATTCAAATGATTGAAAACGTTGACAGATAATATTAAATGCACACGACATCATTCCAAGTGACCCCAAGGTCACTTGAGGTCATTTAAGGTCAAAGGTGACAAGTTGATCTGAGAAACGTGTGACCGTGACACTTCCCCCTTTTTCATGTCCCTGGCACCGCCTATGCTAACATTATACAAACATTGTAAAGCGATTTGTACTTCTTTAGTATAACATGACCAGCAGAAGCCAAAAAAGGGTATTTGCCTCTTTTGTTCATTCATTTGTTAGAAAACTAATCCTCCTATTTTTGAAACCCTGTGAACGCCCATGAATTTTTTCAAAATTTCAGATTTGCGGACCCATGGTAAAAGCCCGATTCATAATCTCTCGATTGATGCCAGTTTCATCGAAATCGGTTCATAAACAACGGAGTTATAAGAAGTCCAAAAGCACCCCCATTTTGATTTTTTTGCCCCCCTGTATCCACAAATTTTGAAATTTTGAAACTTTCTTTTTATAAAAATGTAGTTCACGTCATGGCGAATCGATTGCCGTTTGTTGCAATGAAATCGGACAAGCAGTTCTCGAGATCTCAGGGGGGGCCGAATCCCCCCCTGCCGGGAATGGACTATGCCGTCTAGCCCTCCGGGAATAGGGTTAACTGAAAACTAAATTAGGATTTAAAGAGAAATGCACCACTAATTGAAACATACGCCGGAAAGGTCATAAAAACAGAGCATGCCGCTCTTTTGAGCAAAACCCGTCTCTCTCAAAAGAAAACCTACCCCGGACTTACGCGAAGACATATATACATATAGGTATATATATATATATATATTAGCAGATTTGGGCAGAATATGCTTTTTAATACACGTTTTGTTAAGACCAATGCCTTGTTCTCTTTGATGCATCGAACAAAAAAGCAAAAATAGAAAAAATGGGGGTAAAAATAGAAGAAAATGTACGCATTTTGCACAATATAAATACTAAGGTTACAGGAGATCATCTTTGGCCAACTTACCTGTAGACATTTTTGGCAGAAATCTTCAACACGTGCGCTGGAAAGAAGGGTACTTTTGCTTGTTTTTACTCCAGCCTGTTTTTCTTGAAAATCTCGAGGACGGGTCGGAGCTGGTCGCTGCTACTTTGTGACATTTATGACAACTGAATAAGTCGTCGACTGTCGGAAAAAATCGAAAATCGGCGAGAAATTTTTCAAATTTGAAGTATTTCATTTCAAAGAAACATAACGAAAATAACGGTTGTCGCTGACAAATGGGGACATTGCCGAAGGACTACCATTTTAAGCAAGACTACCGTCTGAACATAATCAGCCGACATCATTCAGATGTAAGTGATGGATGTACCAAAACCAAAGCCAAGGTCAATAAGGATCAAAGTCATCAAAGGTCAAGGTCAACCAGATTGTGAGGTGATTCAGATTTGTTTGCAACATGTCGGTTTGTATGAAAAATGCATTCAAAAACCACAATAAAAACGCGTGAGCCGCATTGATACCTTTACATATACCACGGTCTTTGAAGGTCAAGATCATCAAAAATCAGGTTCAACTATCTTGTGACCTACCTTAGATTTGTTTTGCAATATGTCGATCTATATGAAATATTCATTCAAAGACCCTAGTAAAAACAAGTGTGCGCACATTGATACGCTTATGTATACCAGGATCAGTGCAGGTCAAGGTAATCAAGGTTCAAGGTCCACTATTTTGTGACCTGGATCAGATTTGCTTTGGAATATGTCGACGTGTACCAAAGACGCATTCAAAGACACTTATAAAACACGTTTGGCATATTTGATAGCCATATATTCACATATTCGTATATATATGTATACATGATTTTAATTTTTATATCAATGAAACAGTATAATTAAGTTGAAAACCTCTTAAGCGCAAACAGTTGACATAAAACTTACTTTGGGTCAAAAACTCCGTCCAAGGTCGATGACCTCGCTCTACTTTTTTGGCCTCGCGGATGTTAGTGAAAGCTAGAAACGATCAAATGTATCGATGCTGGCTATCTTCACTAAAAATACGGCAAAAGATGCGGTTAGCGTCCTTCTCTCAAGCTACACAAGTATCCCGTGTTGCTCGAAATCTGATCTGAAAAAAATGAAGAAATGACGCCATAAGTCTATGACCTGACATGACCTCAACCCGAATTCCTCCGTCAAGACGTCAAATAAATGGAAATTGTGATATTCCGCGTTTTAACGCTCAAACACACACCATTTTTTCATTTTGTTCGAAAAGCCGTAAAGCATTGCATGTAGGGGCCGAGAAAATGTCAAAAGTTGTCTTTTTAAAACTATTTTGAGGTTAGCTCATGACGTAAATATGCTGCGGGCGCATATCAAGCTTGCAGCCATCATATTACGGCCAAACAACGTCAACCTAGGTCGAGCTTTCGGCATATATAAGTCCGGAGTTTCTGGTGTTGGTCACATCATCTGTCGCATCGCCATGGATCAGACACGACTGCCCCGAAGTATTTTCTTCACGTAAATTGCACAGACACTGGGGAGCGGTCTCGGCTGCTATGTAGCAGCCCGTTATTTGACAGGCAGTTATTTTAGTGATTTCTAGGGTTTTTTACCAAAAAAAGCAATACGAAGGGTGAAGCAGTAAAAACTGAACAGAGAGTAAGCATGAGTGTGATCCTGATCATTTCTGACAATACAAATCGTGTACGAAATGAAAAACGTAATTTCTCTCCAGAACTTCAGGTCAGGTCAGCCCGACTTCAATGCTCAAAAAAATTGAAGAATCCGGTCAAAAGATTAGGCCAGTCCTGAAAAGTAAGTTCCTATTATATATCAATGCTTTTAGAGCATACATGACTGCATATAAAGACTTAGGGAAGAGAGTAAACCGATGATATATTCTGTAGCGGGTTTTACATATTCGGCATAAAACGTCACCTGAATACATGTCATGGGTCATAAGGCGACATGTGAAAAGGAAGTGAGAGGAACCAAAGTGCATATTGAAGCTTCAGAACCGCTGAGCTTCACCCATAATCTCAAATGAAAGCGGGAAAAGGGCAGAAAGTTTAGCCGACCCTAAACCACAGACCTTGAAACTTTCCAAAAAGTCGAGACAGCAGAAGTGTTGCATCTGTCGTGTTCTGCCAAGTATGTATCGATTAACATCAAATGTAACACGTTTCAAGTTAATCGATACATTTGACAAAAAGTTATAACGCTGCTTATTTCGAGCATGTTCTCACTTGATCTGGTTTGGGTCAGGAACTTGGAGAAGCTTCAAGTTAAAAACTGAAAAGATATGTAAAAACAATGTATGAAAAGGCACCCCGAGATTGATGTCTACCTCTCCTGGTTTATGGCCATAGATGAAAAACCGGAAGGAGTTTCTCATGACCTCCCGGCCTGCAAAATTTCATAAATTCAAACGAAAGGAAGAGACTTTCAAGCCCGGTTTCGCTTCGACAGTGTTCAGTGTCATAAGTCCGAAATGTACCACTTAAACTGCGGATGACTTTTGGCAGTCAGTGCGAGTATCAGCCCAAATAATATTTTGCATTCGACGCGTTTCAGGTATCTTCATTGAGAACTCATTGCTGCAGGCAGTGTTTTCATCGTTCCCTTGACATGTATTTTCCACACATATCTAGTGTGCATTAATCAGCAGAAAAACAGTTTTAAACCATTTAAAGCCAAGAACACGAATAAAGCATCGTATCTACGCAGCAACGCGAGGCCTCGGCTCCACGTGCCTACATAACGTTTGACAAATGTGCACACTTGCTCCGAGTGATAATAGAGACGCGTATTGTCTCCGAGGCCAGAGAAGTCTAAAAGCGAACCGTAGATATAGAGCTACATTTGCGGTACGCGCTCGGACCTCTGGTGCAGCATGCACATTTAATACCGCTTCGCCAACAGCACTGTTCGCTGGCATCAGCTGCCCCATAACAACCGCTGACCCCGTACGGTGTACTGGTATCATACGCAACGCTATATGGTGATTTCAGCCTTCTGTACCTCCAGAGGCAAGAAAGTGTCGGTCCAAAGTGCACTTCGCGTCAGTACCGTCATGGTGTTAGGAACAAAACATGAGCAGGGTAAATGCCATCCGCAAGCCAGCCGGACGTGACACGTGTCAAGTAAACTCACTTATGAAGACACCGAGGCTCCCCCATAGGACACAAACGACTGACTGACGCCCAAAATTTGACTCGAGACACAGATACTTGAGACAAGACGCTCAACAAACACACCAACACAGCAAACGAACCGATTAGATAACATGGCTGTAATGAACGCAGTTAGCCCTTGCCGGACGAAAGGATATTCATGTGCGCGTCGGCTGATGGGGCGGACGGGTGGAGGTGCTGATCAATTTTGTTTCAACTGAGATAAAGCGCTGAACCAAACCGAACGTGTAGCTCGTTTTTTCTGAGTATTATGATATCCAAGACGATGCTTTCAATTTTCCTGCTGACCTCTCAGATCACAGCGAGATCATCATGTTTACAATCTCCTCCATCATCGTAGTAGAAACACATCAAAACGTCGTGTTTTTTTTTCTAGCGACGTGGTTTTAAATCTTACCAGTCATTTAATCCACAGTTGTTTTGGTCATTCAGGTCAACGAGAGACCAGGTGGTATTACCATTTAGTATGGCATTGTAAGTGCCTCACAAACTACGCTGCTCATCACAATTAGAGTCCTGGTCATCGATAATGGTAAACATAGCTGCCTTTACTGAACACAGCACCAGAATAACCAGAAGACCAGTTCCAATTAAATTTCGGGTCATGGCTCTTCAGTGACCTTACTTGACCCTGGAAAGACTACTGACCTCTAAAACTCTGACTGCTGTCAACTATGCGACGAAACGGTGCTGTATCAAAAATCGTCCACGCATCGCATCAAACGTGTGAAAAAGAAGCTAGATTTAGAAACTAGATTTAGAAAGCTACCTGAGATTTAGAAAACATCTCGGGATCACTCAAAAACGGTGTCATAGTTATATGATTTGGTAAGAACTGTCAGTTCGATTGCCTTTATTTTTAGAAAAATGTTGAAACGATTTAATGTTACTTGCATGAAATTTCTAGCCCTTGGTAAAGGCAGTCTTAAAAAAGCCATGTAGGTAACCCCCATCCTTTATACCGCGAGAGTTAAGACCTGCTTTCAAAAACCACTTCGTTCTGCACCTGGTACCAACCTGCAGGCTATTTTCCTCGCTCAAACGGCTGTTGCGTTTGCTGTCGTTCCGCCCAAGGTTGCGACCCCCGAACATCCCGTGTCGCTCAAATAGAACTGAACTGCCACAATGACGTAGGTCAGAATCGTGGACGTGATGCACAGCAGAGTGGAACGCTCCAAGCGGAACAGATTCAGATCGCCCATGGTGTCGAGGTCGCGACACACAGTTTCTCGCACCAGAGCGACCTCCTTGCCGAGCTCAGGCCGACGCCACTCTATCTCCAGGAGCAGGTCTCGGCTCGTGGAGACCAGATTCAGGACTCGCTGGCCTGACTCGCATGGCCCGGCGAGGGTCATAGTAGAGGCCAACAAGTAAAGAACGCACCCGATGACCCGAGAGACCACTACGCCTTCACGGATCATGATGGCAATCAGCAGAAAGAGAGATATCTGCATTGAGACCCCGTACATCACTGTCAAAATCAGTTCCGTTTTCATGACCCCCGTAATGCTGGCGAAGCGGTGGGACAGACCCACGTAAAAACGTCCAACTGTAAGCACGTCCTCGCCGCTTTGTCTAACTCCACCGAGGGCTATGCTTCTGAGGCTCTGATTGGCCGATTTCAGTCCACTGGCTATTATGTTTGCAGCAAATATGAACTTTCCGGGAACCAATTGAAAAGAGCACGTGAAAATGGGGAAGGCGATTGCCTGGCTCAGAAACAGTGCGCACGCTGAAGGCGAAGTGTAATACTGGATGCCACCGTCATCAATTAAAGCGTACGCAAACGTAGAAGCAAAAAGAGAAACGAAGTACATAAAAAGGGCAAGCGGCAGTCGGCCGCATGGCCCTATGCCAGAGCTTGGGTGACCAGGCAGGTCGACGTCTTTGTCCGAGACAGAGTAAAGGTCAGGAAGCAGCGCGCCGTAACTGCGTCTACCCCATGCGAACGTCGCCGTCAGCGCCGCCCAGCTGAGGAGGAACGGCATTCCGAACAAGCTCGTGAGTCCGGCGGCCTGAACGAGCGACCCACCCCTCGCCACCGTGGCTGCCCCTTCCTCCAGGTGCAACTTCAGCACGGTGCATGTGATCCACGTCACCAGGGCGTAGAGGAGGACGGCGTAGAACAGCGACATCCAGCCGGCGCCGCCAGACACGCCGCCGGCCTGCATCAGGCGGATGAAGGCGCGGGCGGCGCGCGAGGTGGAGCCGGACCTTCGGGCCGCCGCCGCTGCCGCCGGGTCGTCCTGGCCTCCGGCCGGCGCCGGCGGCGGTGCTGCTGCTGTCCAGGCGAGCTGCTGCGGCTTCATGGCGGCGCGTCTCAGTCTGAGGTCGAGGCTGGATGGCGTGAAGAACAGTTGGTCGAGCGGTCGCCTCGGCACGGCAAGTACGTTCGATGGCCGGGGCTGGCCGGTTCCTCCGATGTGGCTTCCCGTTCCCTTGTCTCGGCGGAGGCTCAGCGCGCTCGGCACAGCCGGCGGAGCAGTGCCACAGCCAGGTCCCGTCTGCGCACCAGACGGAGGATCCAGTCACTGACAGTCTCAGGCTGTGGTGGGCAGGGCGCGGGACGACTCGCGGCTGCCGTCTGGCGGACCAAACAGAGACTGGTGCCGTCCGAGGCACGAATAGTGGTGACCGCTCCTTTCCGGCAGACCTTTAGTGTAGGCTTTTAGCTGGTCGCTGCCTTGTAAAGAGCGCCAGCGGCCATGTTTACGTGAGGCAAACACCAGAAAAGCATAAGTTATCAGGTGGACTCCCTGTGCAAAGGGACGCTTGATAAACGTGCGACATGGCAGCCGATACGGTAAATGCTGTCCTATACAAGCAACAAATTACTACTTTTTTTACGAAAGGCTGCATTCCACCTTCCTCTCTTGAGAATGGCACTACAACAGCAGAACTTGGTTACGGATTCAGCCAGCCGTTAGTAGCATCGAATTCTAGGATCGTCATTTTGCCACGCATTTTCAAGGCAAACTGTGACATTGATTTCTATAGTACGGTAACATATGTCATTTCCGATAAAAAGCGTGTTAGCACTGGCCGCGGCAAACCATTAGAAATGAGCATGGTGTTTGATGTGCAGCGCCATGTGATACGTCACTCGTTTTTTTTCTTTAGATGGGGATAAAAGGATACAAAATGACATGACGTTCTTTAGGCAATAAATCGATTAATACGAACATTTCGCGAGCAATGACGAATGAGATTGTCGGAGATCTGCACAGAGCTATTTTCGCCTGCATATTGCTGGAACCGCAGATAGATTTTACAAAGAAATTCGAAAAGCAAGGAGCTCAAATGAACAAATGACGGTTCTCCAGATTATCTTGAAATATGAATTCTGACTGGAAGAGCTCTATTTATCATAAAAATCATATCATATCGCAAGCCTCCCAAACACCAATATGTTTTATTTGTATGACATAAACCAGCTTTTGGGTGAGGTGTATAAGCTGTAAAAACCCTTGTAATGCTGAGACGAAAATACAGATAGCAATATCACTCACAGTAACAGCTGAGAGATGGCGAAATACCCCAGTCATTGTATCAGTATCCAGACACTGCCAGGGTAGGAGTGTCCAATGTTAACCTTGGATATCTTGAAAGCTGAACACATTCAGTTACAGTCGAAGTTTCATTATAACAGCACCATTTTTGTCTTGCTTGAAGCGTAATGTCCAGTTACAAGGTCATGTGAATGACTCCAAGGGAATAAACGGTAACGAAAATGCCTGATTTACCTATGTGGTGCTGCCGAACGCTACTTAAGGTCAGATTTGGCTATTTCAAACAAATCTGAATATCTAGCAAAAATATGGTCTTTCTGTAAGAAAAGGAACCTAGTTCTTCCGAAAACATGACAACCCCAACACCCCAAAAGAAAGCCCCAAAACATTTCCCCTTAAGGCACTTGGACACCTAGGGAAGGGCACGGTTCCAACGTTAATTCCTGATCACTGATAACAAATTATTTTCAGCATAAAATGCTACTTGTTGGCGACCAAATACATAAGTGCCAAGACAATACAAACTGTACAAAAAAGAGGCGTGTGTTTAGTGCTTCTCCCTTCTGGTCATACAAAATGTGTTCGCACAGAAAACAAACAGCGTGCTCGAAAACAGTCAAATCGGGTCAATCTGGGTCATAGGGGATTAGGTCCTCAGTAAGTCCTACCCATATTTTAGTGCTTCCAAAGCACATGTGACTACAGACAGAGATTCCAGAACTGTATAGCTACCAGTTTTCTTAGGTTGTGGGCGTGAAGATTCGAGATAAACGCGACCTGACGAACAACCTACGGGTCAGGTGGAAAAGTCACCTATGCAAATGGCGTAAGAAGCATCAGAATTTTATTCAAGCTTCGATGTTGCCGAACCACACCAACAGCCCCCATAGCGAACGTAAGTATTTCGAAACTTTAGCCGATGTAAGGTCATTGACATCGACATCACCAAAAAATTCGAGATAGCAGAACTGTCGCATGTGTCATGTTCTATGAAGGCGGCAAGGTTCACCTTAATCAATGCATTTCGCAATTTATACCACTGCGTTTTTGCAGCATGGTCGTACTCCATCAATTCCGGATAATTGGCCTAACGTGACACAAGTTTTAAATTTGACGAAGGATATAAAAAGGACGTCTGGAAAGGTACCCAACTTTTAAGCTTCTGCACCTTATTTTTGGCCATCCTCAGAAAAAATGAAGGTGATTTCGTGGTTCACACCAAAGTAAACAAACGTTAAAAGTTATCGCGGAAGAAATGAAATAGATGCAAAAAAACGTCGACAATTACCTCTGTCGCGTGTAGGCGAAGCTCATGCTGTCCATGTCAAAATAACATCCGTACTTCAGGCAAAGATAATGCCAACCAAGGGTACACCTTCATGCAGGATATTGCGAGTCATTCAGGGCTTTGAATGTGCGCCCTCACTTGAAGAGAAGTCTGTAGGAAGATAGCATCCATTATGGACAAAATGTTGTCGTACCAACCTGCCGCATGAAATCAAGGGCGTAGCCAAGATTTTCTTGGGGGGCGGAGCTCAATGTGGACTGAAGTCAGACGAAAATCCCCCGCCGGGAAGACGATGTGAATGGTTTTAACAAAAATGCGGGCCTAAGGGGGCCTGGGCACTCCCCCCCTTTGGTTGCGCCTGCGCATCAGATCTTAGGCGTACGAGACACGCCGTTCTGTCTTTCTTTCTAGAGATATCTCGCTTTCAATGCCGACGTGGCAGGAAAAATCTTGCGCCAATGCCTGAAGCCGCCTTCGACACCGCGTTCGTTTTCTGTTGCCTTATCTTTTTCACGTTCGCTCAACAGCGAAAAATTACAACGCCAGTGCACGGGACCCTCTGTCAGTATACGAAGAGTAGTCAGGAGCACGGCAACGTGTCAAAGTTACCTGCCTCACCGCCGAGCTTAAAATGAATGGTCGTCTGCAGTTTTTCTGTAGACATATGACGCAGTCAACAAACGTGAGTTTTTTTATCATTTCACACGCACCTCTTCAAGGTAACTCACGCACTACTGGGACACTTAAGAACTGTTCTGGGAGCATATTCACCGGGAGTTCCGATGTTCAGACGTTCGGATGCTGAGACTTTTAGATTATATAGTATTTTCCTCACACTCGGTACTCGATACAAAAAGCTGCCATCAAATGTTACCAAGAACATTTGCCGATGCTGTCTCGAAACCTGTTTCGGTCCCCGCTATTGGCACGAATAACGCACAATGGATTGAGCATTCGGCAGTGCTTTTTCTCACCAATATGCTGGTCGAACATAAGCCATTCCCTTCATAGTGCGGCGGTAATATTCCATTTCAAAATGGTCTGACGCCGCTCAACTCAAAGAGGATAGCACCACCCGAGGCCGCACCGCCGTATCGGAAGGACAGCTTCTGCTTCCCAGACATTCTCTTAGCCAATAGCAGTACCACAGACCGCTTGCAATGTACGCATGCCATTTATACCGAATGAGTCAAGTTTCAGGAAAAACCGGTTTGACCTAAAACATTGGCTCCTTGCTGCTGCCTTACCCTAAATATTGCTTAAACTTATCAAACATCAGCGGAAAGAAAGCCGGATATTCCTATCACATGTGCGTCTCAAAATATACGTATAATCCCTACAGTTAGATGCCTTGAGGCTACTGAAGAGGAAACATTTCAAATGGGAATCCCATATTGAATGTACGTATCATCCAGTCTGCAGAAATATTGGCACAGTACTGGAACAAAACACATGTAAAATAGCGACTGCTTCAAACTTGCAATATAGTTCACTAGTGTTACCACATCTGCAATCATAGATATATAGACATAAATATATGCCCTCTTGTTTTTATACATGAAATATATTCCTAGCATTAGCTACGAAACGTCTTATTTCTGGTATGCCGATGACACTGCGTTAATTTTTAAACATAAGTATATTTATTATTTATAAAACATTTACGTGAATCGTTGACATTCGTGCCAAATTAATTCAGGGCAAATCATTCTTTCATTAAGTGTTGGTAAATAATTTATTCAGCGTTGGTTTTTTGCCCTGCACAATTTCAACTAGATGTATACATAAATATCACATTTAAGAGAATGATGAGATAGTATATATTGGGGTACCGACTGATGAAAACTTTACGTTTTATGGTCATATAAATTACATTGCCGAAAAGGAAAGCCGCAATGTAGGCATCAATAGCAGGAATACGTACTTGACTGACAACCGAGCAGTTCTATGCTTTACTATTTTCTGGCGCTTCTGCATTTGAACAATTGTTCCCTTATATGGGGTGCCAATTGCACGTCGCAACTAAATCGTTTGATCAACCCACAAAAACGAGCAGTCAGAGCCACTGACCACGTATACCCCTCACATAGTTCTGAGCCCATATTCAAGAAATACAAAATTCTGAATCCAAACGGTATTCCTAAGTCACAAATGTTCACATTAATGCATAGATTTTTGAGAATCAGCTGCCTATAGTTTTCAGCTTAATACATAAAAAAAGTATGACAATAACCCAAAAACAAGAGAAGCGAAACATTTTGAGCAGTCATTTACCAATGGAAACTGTAGATTTTTGACCACTTTGCACCTTGGTCCCAAGTTGCGGAACGAAACATTTGCGGGCGCTTATCGTACTGTGGCCTAAATTCCGGATTCAGAATACGTAATGAAGAAATTCATTCGTACGGAGGTCCTTTCTACGTATAATCTATAGCTGTCCAACACCCTAAACGACGAAACATATGCGTAACAGCACATTTTAATCAATGCCATGGTAATCCAGCGCTTCCTCCTGGAGCCCGTGCAACAACAAACTATGCTTAGTTGGGTGGACTCCTTAGAGATCCAGCATCACGCTCCGCATGTCAGAAACGAGGTTAAGCCCCTCCGACCTGTGTAACTGTTTTGTTAATGCCGACTGGGAGTGTGTACGTTTGGGACCATAAAGCGGGCAGTCATGAGCTGGCTGTGGCTTCGTCTTCTATCAGCTTCCTTTGTATATAACAATAGCACTGCTCTGCTTTACATTTGCTGCTGTTTGTTTACGTTTGTTTCCATTCCTTGGCAGGGAGAGCGGCAGATTGCTTTTTATGCTCCTTGGAGTTAACGTCGAGTTCTGTGCGTAGCTTGGCTGAAGGAGAGGCACCACTCCTGGCTGCTTGATCTTGGGTGACTGTTAGAAAAATACTTATGTCGACTCAAAATTCAGTGTTCTAGACCAAACGGCAGCATTTTGTAGGCTTATGCTTACTGCCAAGGTTATCTATATCTATATCCATATATATATATATATATATATATATATATATCAGCCGACTCAAAATTCAGTGTTCTGTAAGGCTGCACGTATATTTGGTAGTCTTGTGCCATATGCCGGGATTATCGAGGGTGTAAAAGGTCATGGACTACGGTGGAAAATATGTTACTTTTGACCTCTTGAACTGAGAAAAGAAGCAGGTTTTGCAAAGTGAGCTGTAAATTTGAATTGTTTCCATTGTAAGGAATCGAGTGGTATAAATACGGAACAGTTTATCGTTTGTTTTATGAAAAGAAGGCGGAATGCAGATATTCCTGGACTTCTGTTCCCACGGACGGAGCGGTGCCGGCCGCGGGCTGACGAGTTTGCAATGCGACTACATACATAGAATTAGATTTTTTGTGGCCAATATCGACTCAAAAAACACTTGAAGACATTTAAGCCAGAATTCCTAGATAATCCGAAACAATTCCAGGTCACTGGCTTAAGATGACTTTGGATAACCTAAAATCGCCTTGGATAACCTAAAATGGCCTTTAGATGTCATTCAACAATGTTGTTGGTTAACTCAGAGGTTACATTTGATTCCAACATCTATTTTCATCCGCAAAAAATACTCCTGCATCTCCGAGAGCACATTTAAACCAAATATCCCCCCGCACAGCGAATGACCTAGTATGACTTGGGTGGAATATAAATGTATTCTTGATGGTACATATATATATATATATATATATATATATATATATATATATATATATATATATATATATATATGGCTGTACGTCCATGGCATATAGCATATATAGACATTATATCAATATAATACATCAAAACCACAGCATCAGAGTAGCCACTGGAGCGCCACTCTAAACATCCATCGTCAGTCTTCTGGCTGATGCAGACGTCCCGACATCACAGACCAGAACAGCAAATGTGCCAGTGCTATAAACAGTCCAGAAGCAGCACGCAGGTGCGCTATAAACACTTGCAGTACGCAGGTGACCACCATTTCACGTCCAAATAAACACGGCTCTGGCAGACATCCAGTTTGCCTGGCCCCCGCAAAGTTCCTGCAACACCTCGCGTGTGACGTCACCGGTGCCACAGCGCGCCGCCTTTAACATGGAGGGAAATGGGAAAATACGAGATTTTGGGATCTCGAGTTCAGGTATTTTTTATATATTAGAATAAAAAAAATACCAGAAGTATGTTCTCTTCAAACCTGGGATTTATTTGACAAAGGAATTGTTATTATTCTGTCAGAGGGTTATTTTTTGGAACCTTACATATCCTACAATAAGGGTCATTTTGGTAAAACTACCAGCAACCGCCAAACATTATCGCCCTTCACAACAATTGTGTATCGCAGTGGCGGCGCAGATGCAACTTGAAGTCTTTGATGTGCTCGGATGCTTGGGAGGCTGGGTAGACCACGTTACCAGGTATATGGGCGAGGCGAGGCAGCCGCTATAGAAGAGCCGTCATGGCTTACAGCACAGGAATGGATCGGGACTGCCGTGTCACACAGTGGGCGGCCGGTGCGCGGCACCTGAGCTGAGCGACGGGGCTCGGAACCCAATGATGGATGACACACGGCAACTGAGGACTGCCAGCGCACATCACCAGCAGGATATCCCGACAGAATCATGGCAAACAGCACCTTACATACTTCACAGACTAAATGCGAGTCATGCCATACCAGCCAATACCCGACCTAAATCTTCGCTCTTTTGAGCAAATCCAATTTGGGCATACCGGTGCGAAATGAGCTCGGTGGTATATCTCCCCTTCAAGTTAGATTCTTTAGGTAAGGTTGGGTCGGGTTAGGTTAGATTCACTCTACCTATTCCCCAAGGACTAAACGGCATAGTCGATTCCCGCGGGGGGCGGACTGGCCATCCCCCCGAGGCCTTGAGAACTTCGCATCCAATTTCATCGCAGCAAACGGCAATCCATGTGACATGACGTAAACTACATTTTTATCTTAAAACGTTTCGAAATCTTAAAAGGGATTTTACATACTATGGCACAAGGAACAACGAAGTCCAAATGGAAAATATTAGATTGTTATAAGTTCGCTATTATGGGCCGATTCTGATGCAGCTGAATCGAAAGCCTATCAATAAGTCTTTTCCCTTAACTAAAAGTTACTTTTTCTTACTTCATTAGCATTAAAGGTTCAGACATTTTTAACTTCCCGTTCATGATATACTTAAAAGCACAAATCGTGTTAGACGGCTTGTATAATGTTGGCATAGGCTGCGTCAGGCACATGACAAGGGGGGGCTTTCATGGCCACATGTTTATCAGGTTAATTTACGACCTTTGACCTTCAGTGAATTCAGATAATCTAAGAGTCACATGCCATGACTTTGCGTTCGTTTCATGGTGTTTGAAAATGCCTCAAACCATTCGAGTTCGCCATATTTCTAGAATTCCTGTTCATGGCTGTCGTGACTTCGAGTATGCTCGACAACGTTTTAGGTCCTAGCTCCGTGTCCCGACCTAATTTACACCTGAAACCTGGTACACGAACAGAGGGCACCTTCCGAATCCATAAGTGTTCTGGATTTTATATTTTAAAAATAAACGCCAGAAATGCCAACGTAAAAACAAACTTTAAGTTGTGACATTGACTTGCCCCTGTGGTGCCCTCAGGACAACAAAAACATTTCCGGGTGTTTGCCATGTCAGTTAACTACACACTCATGTAAAGCTTCAAGTTTTATCTAAAAAACTGTTTTGTCAGCCATTTTCTTTTGTCTCCAATAGTGCCAGAATTGGTCTCAAGTATCCCCTAAAACTAAGTTTGGCTACCCTTTCAAATATTTTTTAAATTCGTTATTGAGGGCAGAAAAATAGGCAGGAAAAGTCACCAAATGTCATAAGTATGTTTCCAAACTTATCAAACTGGCGAGTAAAAAAAGGAGAGGTGCGAATACGACCCTTTTGAAGATTAGGTTGCGGATGCAACTGTTTTGAGGATAAAGTTAAGTTCCCTTTCATTCCTGCGACATCTTGGCAAAAATCACAGCATGAAAGACAAAAAAAGATAAGGGAATGGAACATGGATGGATAATGGAATGGACCTGCACTCTGAACGTGGATAATTTTGGTACCTACAGTATGGTAAAAATAAAACAGAACAGGGGTCTTAACCATGAAAGCAAAAAAACTGCCAAACGGGCAACGAGCTTAGCTATGAAGTAACTCTACTAAACGACCGAACAACCTGAAGATAAGGACGTTTCGCGCTATTTTGTGCTTCAATATGTGCAACTTGCTGTAGCTTTTAGTCATACACGCGGTCTTCCTCGAAAAGTCAGGGCTGTTAGTAAGTAATAAACGGGGTTTGCTGAGAGGAGCAATGCTGCGTAGCACAAAGTTGATGCTCAAAAGGTCATATTAAACTGCGTAATGTGTAACATCCCAATGTGGCAAATATGTCCATCATGAATTCACATCTTGCCTTGCAGTGTTTCTCGGGGATGTTTTGTGATGAACAGCTGATCCCTTCAGTATCCTTCTTGGATTTTGCATGGGATTAACACCTCGGTTGAGCAGCTCGTACTGAAGGTCACATACATGGTCTTGAACCAAGAAGTGGTTAGAGCATGCAAAGGCTTGTGTGCCCTGAGATACATTCTCCCTCTTCTTGGCCTGAATCCATTTAGCTACTGTCCGTTTCTCATTTGGAAGTTGGTACATCATCACACTAGGGTCTTGCATGATTGACTATGCTTCCCACTAGTGCTATCAGGCTTCAAGGTTCCCTCGGGATCTTTTTCGCCTATGTATCTTTCTAGGACAAAACAAAGTCAGTTTTCACACGTGTGCTCAGTGGTGTAATTGGTATTAGCTGCTCTTCAGCTCTGAGAGGCACCAGTAATTGCTTGACCTTCATCCATGTGTACATCAGCATCATTAACCAGTCTTTTCACAGAGGTTACATGGAACTCCTTGCACAACTTTGCAAAGTTGCACAACATTTTAGGTTGTGAAACATACATGACTAAGCAAAACACTCCAACTGGTTCTTCTGAAAGAGACCTAGCACTTGTTGCATAATGTACGCACGAACAGATAATCAGCTGTGGAAAATTTGGTAGCCAGCTTGATGCGCACCGGGACAAGTAAAAGGTGTATCTGGCGGTGAGCTCAGGTGCACTGCACCTATGTGTATCTGAAATGTACAAATTGCACTCACACATACAAACACCAAAAATACACTTCTGCACCTGACATGACAATTGCGCATCTGTCATGCTTAATCTAGGCCTGGAATGAGAATTTTATGACACCAGATTTCAGAACAGACATTTGAGATATCAAGTACACCAGCCAGATCTTTTCTAAATGCTCATTACCAACAGACCAGAGCAGCATATGATAACAACAATACATTGCGTATGTAATAACCCACCAGACCACGATCATTGCCCAGACAGTTAAAGTTAGAACACCTTTCTTATTCCAAACTTTTTCCAAACATTACACAAAACATGAAACTTTCCAAATTTATTAAATAATGGCATTGTGTCCAATAAACTACCAAAGTACCCAACACACACCATCATTCCTTCAAAGCATTGGATCGGACAGCAAACTCAGACGACTCAGAAATGAAAGCACACCATGGCCGTATTCAAATCGAACAAATACGGAAAACACTTTAAAACAAGGACATAGGGAACATATCATTACAAATTATATCCCGCACATCCTGCGCACGCCAAAACTACCTTCCGCCGGGAGAACACGAAATAATCACTAAGGTGTTTGCGGTTCTGTTTGCGGTTCTTGTTCTTGTTGTGTTGTATTGAATTAAGTCTGTTGTTTCGTCGGGCGTCAGTCGGTCGTCTAATGGTCCGTTTACGTTAAATGTGGAGCCGTGCCGGTTTCGAATCAAAAGCCCCAGGACCGTAATTACCCGGCAAATATGGTTGATTTTCGGGGTGCACTCAATACCTCACGTTAGAAATATTCATGCAAAGCTAATATATGTTTTGCTATTTTAACTGAGAACAATGTGTTTGTTATCACTTCCGCAAATTTAAAATAAAGACATTAAAGAAAACCAGAAAGCAATTCAAATTATTTGGTGTATAAACTAGGAATCTGGTGGAAACGGGTGACGTATACTTCGCCTAACCTGCTATTTAAGGGTTTGCTTTTTTGGTTTCGCCTAACCTGCTGTTTGAGTTTGCCTACGACCCAGACACAGTCAGACCGCCCCTCAGGCCATTTTGGACCCACCAGTCACGCACGGTAGAATACCTACTTACAGAACGTGCAACAGACGTAACATAAACAGAAATCCTCGCCACGCTCAATGAGTACACCATAACACGCAACCACAAACCACTCATATATACGGAAGGATCCAAAATCGACGATAAAGTTGGATTTGGGTTCTCATCGTCCGGCCTCGAGCTCCCCGACAGAAGACCATCTTCACAGCAGTAACAATAGCCATCCTGATAGCTATTCGCATGGCAGTCAGACACACCCTAGTTAACGTAGTTGTCTGCTCCGATTCGAAATCAGTACTTCAAGCCATGAGCAACACTGCCGACCCATCACACTACCTCATAGACTGCATACAACAACAGCGAATTTCCCCTAACATGAACAGCATTTCATTCCTTTGGATACCGGGACACGCAAACATTAAAGGGTACAAGTCAAGAAGTCGTCCTTACTAGACTTGCAACAGGTCGTACAACATACACACAACCAATCTTAGAGGACGGCTGTTACGGAGCACTACAGTGCAACAGCTGCCACACGCCTTAACTTTAGCAACAAGGCCTTCTGCCAACACAAGGAAATCCAGCTCACTCTGAGCACCCTGCGGGGTAACCAACACCAAGATCTACTACACCTGCTGTTCAAGTATCTCGTTGACACACACCTAACAGGAAAACTAGCACATCAGCACCACAACAAACAGTACCACGTACACAGCCAGTTACGGCGACCTGCCTCACGGGTACTTGACCGGAACTGCACATTTTATTTATTGGTCAATCTATCCCGGGCTCCGCCTGCGCGCACAGAGGCAGCCATGGGGACCGCGCGACCTACCTGCTCAAACCACCAACAGGTAGCCCCGATCAAACACCACCATTACATTACATTACATAACCACGACACAACACCTCAAGCCTTTCTTCCGTCTTTTCTTTTTCCGCAACGCCCGGCGTGATAGGGTGAACGCTCAGCCAGCGTGGCAGGCGGTGTGGGAGATCTCCTCCTAGCCTGCAGAACACAAAGACCCCTCGGTGCTCTTCGTGAGGAGGCCATGTGCCGGCACCTTGAGGAAAATCTAGCGTAAATCGTAACGTGTTTTTTTTTTGTTTTTCAGGAGGACCAAAAGTAACGACTCTCACAGTAGCAGCGGCGACGGCTCCCTTCGTCTTCTCCTGCGCTTCTTGCCTCCGCTTCACGGTGGCCCCACATTATGCCGATGTTATAAGTGGCTTCTAAATTTGGTTCGTACACGTTAGTAAAAATTAGTCAAAGTAAAAATCACTTGTGCTGGCCACTCTTTACCCCTGTAACTTTAAATGCAATGATTGTGCTGTCTTTAAAATCGCCACATACATTCCAAACTAAATCACACAAACTACAGGCGGCGCATAATGACCAATAGGTCGTGACACGTCTTAAAACTTAATAAAGGTATAAGTAATGAGGAAGCCGGTGTGCTTGAGACCGTGAGGACGTTCGCAGTGCTCAGAATGCTATTGCTGGAAGGCCGCAGACTTTACTTTGTCGGCCCACAGCGCGTTTGAGGCGGTTTGGGTGTTGACTCTCACAAAGACTTACGACCTCCATCAGCTGCGATGAACGTAAGTAGTTATGATCTGTAACCACGTGAGATCAACCGGGGGTAACACACCAAAGTCTTTTGTGTGTGGTGATCACTTCTCAGCTCGTTCTGAAGAGCGGTTCTTGCGCTAAAACCATTTGAAATTTTGGAATTTGGAGATTTTTGGACAGACCCTTGACGAAATGATGTGCATTATTTTAACAACTAATGACCATATTTTCAACAGCCTTGATTCATTTAATTTTCGCCAAGACATTATCTCGTGGACCAAACTGTGACATGTTGTTGCTTTACTCGCTGTTAGCCATTATGGTTATCTGTGTGAATGGTTTGGCACCTTTCAGGGATCACCGTTGAGCGGCGTGCTTTTTAACAGCGTAGGAGAAATGCTAGACAAGAGGATAACGGCAGTGAATACGATTCAGGGTATAACAACAAATAATGCGGAGGTGAAAGTCAGCTTGCTGATGGTATGGCTGTTGCTGCGCAGTGTCGACTCTGCATTACTTGCTTCGCATTGTGGCCGACGAGACTTGCGAAACGTGCCGGTTCGTATGACACATCGTGGTAGCGGTGGTCAGTCCCGCCCGGCGATGTGCGTGATGCGTGATGCGTGATATGGTTGCCAGGGCATTGAGCAAACGGTTCAGGCAGCGAAGGTTGTCGGAATTTTAAGGTACTGAAATGACCTTAAGTCATCTGGAACGATGAATGCAGGATCATTTGGACAAACCATGGATGGGTTTACTGAACCATCTTTCACAGACAGCGCTTAGTTCATTTCTTTTTGACATCTACACATAACTCAACCTGACATGACCTCACGTTGCATTTGGTAAACCTTGCTAAGAAGCGCTTATAGATTTCCTTGTCTGGCCTGAACGATGGGGAAGGTCAGCGGTAACCACTTCTATCATACATAATTGGAATCAGTCGTACTGTCATCGTGCATGTGACCTAGCATGACCTGTAACGTTGACGTATCACAGTTGTGCATCATTGCGGGGACCGTGCCCTAAGTAAATCCGAATGATCCATTCATTTTATTGGCGGCTATTATCAAAGAACCAGATATGTTCGCGCTACCGCCAGAAGTGGCGAAAACACGCATGAAATCACTTATGACGTCATACCTCCAAGACCTAACCCATCATGGAAATTGTTTTTGTGTCAAAATACGTAAAATTGACTGGTTTACAGGTACTGAAAATTTGGCTGGGCTAACGGCTCGGAAGTTGTTTGCGGAAATTCGAAGGGGTGCTTTCTTTAACACCCCAGGCAATGCTCAAGTTACAGGCCGTACACTCCATGATGTTCATTGTCATCATTCAGTGACAGTACAGTGCGTCTGGTCAGTGGTCAGTACAGTGCGTCAGTGTTCGTACCGTGCGGGATTACGGGAGTACCGTACGGGATATCTATCAGCTACCTCTGGTTGAGGAGAGCACCTTCGGACGGTGGTCGACGACCAGGCAGAAGTGGGAAAGCCGGAAAGATAGTTACGGCACTTCCGGCATGCCCGCAGGCAGGCTGCCAGTTCGCTCTCTATCGCCGCAAACAGAGGCTCGGTATCAGCGAGGAATAGCGAACCGCACTGAACCGGCCGCCAGGTGTCGCCATGGCGCTCGAGCAGCGCGAATGGACCCTTAGGAAGGCCGCCCAGAGCTGGGCCGTCCAGCGCCAGAGATGGCCCGCCCTCAGAGGGTTCCGGAATGGTTGGGCTGCATAGGTAAGTTCAGGTAACAGGCCTCCAAACTGTCTGGCCAGTCCCATGGTCGACCGAAGATCGGTGATGTTCCCGGGCAGGTGGCGGGAACTCGGCAATAGCCTTGATCTTCTCGCCGTTAAATGTGTAGCCGTCCGGTGAGAAGCGGTAGCCACGGTAGTTCACCTTCTGCCACGTCAGCTGAAGCTTCCTCGGATACGGTGTGATGCCGCTATCGTCACACCGTTGCACGATGGCCATGACGTGCGCCAGATGTTCCCGGAACGTGGCGTTGAACGCCAGCAGGTCGTCCACGATTTTGACGGTGTTCAGAACGTCGATGAGAGCCTCGTAGCCGCGCCGATTGCATTCATCGGCGAGGCGGGTCCCATGGACACTCTGACACTCATTCGGTCCCACGGCGTGAAGAAGCATGTCAGGTCTTGGCAGTGTTCAGCGATGGACCTTTAAGAATTACATTGTCCTGTCGCACCTACCTGGACATATTTTCCACACTTTTATTCCATTTTATCTGTTTTCAGACCACTGACGAACGGTACGGTATCCCTCACTGTTCAGACCACTGACGCACAGTACGGTATCCCGTACGGTAATCCCGTAATCCCGCAAGGTGCGGTATCCCGTACGGTAATCCCGTAATCCAGCACGGTACGGTATTCCGTACCGTAATCCCGTAAATCGATATACTTGCCCTTTTCCCTGACGTGCACCGGTTAAATGGCGAGAAAATGTGAAGTCAAGTTTCGAGAACAGAACTCACCAGAACACACTCCGGAAATATATTCCCACCACGTAAGTCCTCTACAGAACAGCCAGAATAATTGGTACAGACGGACTGCTGACAAGGCCAGAAAATGGGATCAAAGAACACGGAGTTTTTTCTTTTTATCTGGAATGTGATATGAGTCATGGCCGAATTATGGTAGCACGGGGAAATCCAGGGTACGAGGGAAGAACGTGACCAGCACATAGACTAGGCAGTTCACATTCGCATTGCGAGTGAGATGTTTGACAAGATCATCCGACAGTTTTTGTTGAATACCGTACGTTTTGAATTATCTTTCATCTCACACTGCTTAGTGGCAACTCTTCAATTTCGCTCGCATCGGCCGAATATGAAAAGCCAATACAATGCAATCTTCATCTGGTTCGCCTACACTACTGGTATATTTCAAGTTTTGTTGATTACGCACTGCAATGTCCCCATTTCTGAAAACGCAACAATCGTTATATTAAAAAAAAAGAAAAAACGTGAATCACAGCTCCAGTGTATCGCGCACTGCGTAAACCGACACGTAATAACGATTCCCACTTCAGGTGCGATATCTGTGCGATGTGTCTCCAGGCGTCGCCAAAGCACCGAGCAACATCGAAAACCTGTTAGCCAGCACGGGTGGTGAAAGAAGAATCCTAAAATGGAGATAACGGACGAGGCTGTTGTACAAAATGCTTTAGCTCACGGCCTTAGGAAGAAAACTAAGAATGAGACAGAAATATACCATAGTCGATACACAATAGGAACAAGACGATAGAAAGACTCTCTATACAAAGCCGCTTGGTAGGTATCATATATTCCCACCCGGGGCTGGGAAATTATGTTCATTCACCGAGAATCTTTTAGCTAAAGATCGAGATGCGGCAGAACCCAGGCCCTTTCTTCTAAAAAAGCTAGGGTAATCAACACTGTTGTCCTACAGGGGTGCAAATGATTCTCCTACACTTCGCAATCACAACATGTGATCGATATAACATTGATAGTAAAGAAACCATGTTGGGCTGGCTAAGAACGTCTCGCGATATTAACTCCCGCCGAGCCGGCCTCCGGATCCACCTTCGCCGGGCCGGGGAGAAGGGTTCATGAGAACCCCCAACTTGATCAGCTCCGTTAGCAGCCCTGGATGGCTGAGATAGTCTTCCTTGATTGTCAGCACTAGTTTTCTTGGCTAGTAATTTACTATGCAGTGCTATTATCTTAAGTGGAAGGCTTAGTTTTAACCATGGCCCCCGAGCTCTCGTGGTTGGTACCCTAGTTTTGACGTTTGGACAAACTGGAAACTACCACATACCTGGCCAATTTTTCTATCAGTGTAGCTGGTGATTAGATACCCAAAGCTTGGTATGCTCGACGCCGACAACTCCAAGTGAGTTTCATGGTCATCAACATTCATCAACAGGCTCACAGAACAGGAGCCAGTTCGATTCGTGCGCATTGGTCCGGCCACCATACCGTTCCAAGTCGGCTGCGCTGCCGGATCATTCGCATTCTCAATGACCATTCGCCGGCGGCTCAACATACATTCACTTCAGGCCAGCCGCACCGTGCCGACCGGTTACAGAGGACGAAGGCTATTCAGACGTCCAGGCGGCTCCGCGGTCCCCTCCCCCCTACCCTGCGGTGGGGCGGCTCAAGTGGATGGTCATTATCGGGACATTATCGCTATTTGCCTCTCCTGTCCATACGCTTATGTGATCAATGACCACATTTCGGGTCAATAATGCATAGGCCTCATTTCCATCCGATTGTAACATTCCAGTCCACTATAGCTTCATTGTTTTCACGTCGCGGCAGATCCCGTGACATACTAAACGTCTTCATCGATGCGTGTGGACGTATAGCCAATATGCGTGAATCGCTCTGAATTATTCTGCGAATAATACTCTCATTAAAAAGCACATTGGTCAGTACTCTCTCTCTCAATAAGGAATAAGGAATAACTCAATAAGGAAAGCACTCGTCCTGGAGTCAATCACACTATTGTACAGCACGGCTGGGCAACCACTGAGGTACTGGTTTACAGTCACCCCCCAGCCGGGAAGTGCATAGCTCTGAAGTTATCCGGCAAAGGGTCAAGCAAGAGGTCTTAAAATGCCACCCTACCCAGGTGGAACACTAAACGCGCGGACTGGCCATCCTTCAACATGCAAATTGACGCAGGTCACCCTCCAAAGACGGCACCTACCCTTGCACAATTCCTGGACTCCATTAACAATGCAGCCAGCACACAGCAACATTGCACATAACTCACGACCACAAGGTCACAGGCTTGGCGTTTGGACGCCTGCCAGAGTAGCGGCGATCCGAAGCCGAGCTGAGCGTGCTTTCAGACGCTGTGCGGCCTGTCTGTCTGCGGCCCGCACGAAGAGGGGGCTGGACAGGCACGTACACAGTGCAGAAACATAATTCTTGCAGAAAAACGCAAATCCTGGGAGCAGCGCACAAACAGCTTCCCCAGATTCACCCCACTTTCCAAGATTTGGAGCCGTGACGCGCCTTTTACAGTGCTATGCACAGTCTAATGCGCATGACGACGAGAAAAAGCTGTATCACTTTCCCAGCATGAGGATAACCAGGCCACCCGGCCAGCCGGAATACGCTATACCCCGTCTGGAAGCCACGTATTGATGTTGTCGATTGATCTCGCTGCTCATACAATTGCGAATGAAGCAAGTGCTAATCAAACAACCATGCAACTGACCATCGCTAACGGCAGCAGTTCAACATTCCTATCAGCAATGAGTGCCGCGACGCGACTGCGACTGACCGCAATTGACACCTACGCTGGAACCAGTGTAGAGTTTCAGACACGGTAACTACACAGGACGCAAAGGCCTCGGCTAACCGAATGCTGAGCCAGCACGGGCCGCAGTCCACAGAGCTGAACGCTGCGCAGCGCGGCTGGCGGCCCGCGATCGACCGCCGGAACAGACCCGACCAGGCTAGACTCGATCAGACCAGACCCGATCAGACCAAACCCGATCAGACCAGACCCGATCAGATCAAACCCGATCAGACCAGACCCGATCACATCAGACCCGATCAAACCAGACCCGATCAGACCAGACCCGATCAGGCCAGACCCGATAAGACCAGACCCGATCAGACCAGACCCGATCACATCAGACCAAACCCGATCAGACCAGACCCGATCAGATCAAACCCGATCAGACCAGACCCGATCACATCACACCCGATCAAACCAGACCCGATCAGACCAGACCCGATCAGGCCAGACCCGATAAGACCAGACCCGATCAGACCAGACCCGATCACACCAGACCCGATCAGACCAGACCCGATCAGACCAGACCCGATAAGACCAGACCCGATAAGACCAGACCCGACCAGGCCAGACTCGATAAGACCAGACCCGATCAGACCAGATCCGATCAGACCAGAGCGGTCGGGCCCAGAGGCGGCGGCTGGCTGGCGAATGGCCGGAGCAGCAGCTGCGTAACGTCGGGTAAAGACTGGGGACCACCACATTACACCAGGGAACAACTGGGGTTAGCATGTCCCAGTCAAAGAAAGACTGGGAGAACGACTGTTCGACGTCAGAGAACTGACGGTAACTCTCCTGGCATTCGACCAATGAGCGCTCCAGCATAAACATTGTTCCCGCGCGTGCACTGCAGTCCGGGATACCCATCCCTCAATTGTTGTCAGCGGGCGGTCCCCACTCGGAACGCCTCCAACTCTGCGACCCCAGAGGCCACCGACAGGACCCGAACGGCCGCCTCCTACCGGCCGGCAGGCGGATTCGGACGCGTGATGACTCATCGTGACTGAGGGCGGATTATTGCAGTGATTAGCACGCTCGTCTTGAGACCGATTGGTCCCCGGTTCGAACAGGGGCAAAAGCAACGTTTCGCCGTCCACTACGCGGAACGGGTCGCGGCGCGACGTGACCTTGACATCCCAGAGCGTCGATAAATAATCCAATAACCAAACGGTCTGCGCGTGATTGTGTCAGCAGCCTTGGAGGTGGTTTGAGATGCATGGTGTTTCAAGCTGCTCAGGAAACAGTAATAGATGTGTTATATTTATTTATAATGGCATGAGGAAAACGAAGAAACAAGCTGGCTTCGGTGTTCATGCATGTCCAGCCTGTCGAACTGTGCCCCTGGTCAAAGAGCCGACTTCATCTCTCTTCCAACCGGCGAGGGAGACGCGAAGAGGTAGCTCACGACATGGCAGGTTGTTGCCGTTCAGGCCGGTCCCGCGGAGAGCTGGCCGCGCCAGCGGCCTTCCTGCCCTGCTAGAACACGCTGAGGTCGACCGAAGGAATGGCGAATGAGTTGCACGGTCTCAGGTGGTTGGCGAAGGTGGACGGTTGCCGGAACGCCAGCGGCTGCACTTGCTTTAGGCTCTCCACGTTGTCGCACAGAACTCGCGCCAGGCTGGTCTTCTTGATCTCTTCCACCTGCGGGGTCGTGAAGCTGCCCGGCTGGCCCATGTTGTCGTAGAAGAACCTGCCGATAGCAAAAGTCCTGTATAGCCATATTGCTTCATCTGGCCCGAACACGTTCCATCATGGCTTCCGTACGGTATACCCGAGTACGAAACGCACTGGATCAATACGGTGGATCTTACAATCTGATCCAATCTGCTTGACTGGATCCGGACTGGATAAGCAGATCTGTTCAAAACACGGATTTGGATTGGATTTGGGTTTGAAATTAGGATTTGAAATTTGAGATCTGGAAATCTCATTTAAAAGTTGGGTCGGATTTTGATTTGAAAAAAAAACATCAACTTATGGTATTTAAGGAGCTGGCAAAAACATGCCTAAAAACTAATTTAAAACAAGTGAAAGCTTAGTCTGAAACTAGGCATTTGACAACAAAGTCAGTCATAACTGTTGCCAGGACAGTCAATTAGAAATTAATCAAGATACATCAACAAAAAATTCCACTTTCACTGCAACAGGTACATGGAATCAATGAGTCAACAATAGCAACACTTGGCACCGGAACACGTATCAAGGCCGATCACAAGCAAGGTCATGGTGAATCAACAACTGACAGGGAACTAAATTTGCCTTCAAAGAGAATAACACACCAGATAGGTTGCTAAGTTTCTGGATACAAGAAATCTTGCACCTGTCCACAAGACTTTTGTCATACAGTCCAAGTTGGGCATGCCTCAGTGCCAAGGTTAATCCTATTCCATTCTGCTTCCCGCTACGCGCCTATTTCTTTTTTCAGAATACGAATCGCATGGGTGCTGAAAATACACTACTAGTGTGGTACACGCAACGTACAAATGACCAGAGTCTTCCATCAAACGACTTATACACTACTGGCTGGTGCTCGGCCGTGCGAAGGTGGGCATTTCAAAAACCCTCGGGAGCTATCCTCGCTGTCCAACATTTCTGCGCCAATTGACATGTAACGGCATGCTTTCTGACGTCATGATTTCGTCGCTTTACATCCGCACGACAGTTACATCGATGAGCATTTGTAACAGCAGGCATCCAGTGAAACTGGACGAGCGTTGGAACTATTCCACAGACTTCTAGGGCGCTTCAGGGGATTGCGAGAGAAAAATAGAGGACACCGTTCTTAGGCCCTCTTTAATAGAAGCTACATGCGCTCTCTATAACCGCCTCTAAGACCACCTGGCGTTTAGCAGCTTAAACAAAAGGAAGCCAGGAGAAGAGACACTTCACAAAAAAGTCCTGGACTTCACGGGCAGAGAGATATGTTGAAGTTCCGGAGCATTTCGCATTATCTGCATTGGCGCCACTAACAGGTAGAAGCTGAAGTATTGGCTTCCATACACCATAATTTGCTGCTAAGAGAGATGTTTTGCACACTTTTTTTGAAACTTTTTCAAAATTGAGTTATTTTTATTTAAAGATAAGTATTGAAGACATTTGCATTTTCATTGCTGATTACACTTAAAATTTAATTAGAAAATCGGTACTGACAATTGGTTCGTATTGCTGAATTTGCAAGCCGAAGGAATTGTTTTGAAAAAAAACATTCGTCAGTGGCGTATGACTTTACCCCGTTTTACGGTAGTGGTTCTGCTTGTGAATTTTAGGACCTTCGTCTCTCCTGCGCCTGTGAACTGCACTGAAATCATGCCAACCGGTATAGAGTGGTCACTAATATTAATGTGTGTTAAATAATGATGTTCCCAATCGGGTAGGTGGAATGCAACGGTAGTCGGACATATCAGCCATTCCTTTCTGCTTGGGTAGCGTCACGTGACCATAAATGAGACAATCTGACGCTTTATCCTGGCAGAGCCGTCCGTGGGTCAGCAAGTCGCAGCTTTTCACCCTCAGACTGACGATAGTCACCGCTGCGCAAGACTCCGTGCGCACGTCTATGCGCGCTGGAGCAGCGATCTTGCCGATGGCGGCCGTGTTTAATGTCCCAGCGCGCGATTAGTCGCCGTGCGTTCGGCGACGCTGTGCGGCGCGGCCATCCGTCGGCCATCAGCGGCGCCGTGCGTGCTCGGTTGTCCTGGCTGCCTTGGCTGGCCAGCCAGCCGACACACGCCCTCTGCTCCTCAGCGCTGTTGGGCGGAGGCTCGTCGTTGCCGTTGTTAGAACGTCAATCCGTGCGGCGTTCCTGCCGCAGGCCGGCACAGCTCTATGGCGCAGGACTGCCGTGGTTGTGGCGCTGACCGCCTAAGTGGAATCCGTTGGAGCTCACGATTGGCAGTGATGGCCAGATATGACTGCCAAGAGCCAGGCAGATCATTAGGTCACTGAGGAACCATTGACATCACTTAACAAAGTGTTGTGAACGTCAGTTTACAAGTTTCTAGCGCACTGTAATCGGCATTAAGCGATTACAGATCAGGAGCGTAGGAGCCGGGAATAAGAGGCGACCGCCCCTCAAACCGGGAGTGGCGCCCGCTCTCCCCCACCCAACTTCAAGACTGGCGGCGTCGCCCCCAGCTTTGAAACTAGGGGCGCTCCCCCCTCCCCAACTTATGATCAACGGCAAAAACCACCCAGGAAACTTTTGACCGGCACAGGGTCTCTGGAAGTCCAAGGGGGCTTTCTGATCAGCACAGAGACTCCTTATCGACGCAGAGGGCTCTAGAACAGACGCAAGAGGCCTCCCAGAACCGACATAGGACAACCTAGAAAACGATTCAAGAGGCCCCAGAACTGACGCAGACGCAACCCGCGTAACCGACGTTGGAGTCCCCTGAACTTTCGCAGAAGATACCCTGACCAACAGAGGAGGTCCCCTGGCCAACGCAGGAGGTCCCATGACCGACGCAAGAGGCCTCAGAATTGCCCAGTGGGATGAAGGAGGCCCCATTTATAATGGGAGGTCTCTTTCCATCCAGCAGGCCTCAGTGCTAAAAACGTGACCTGAAAAATTATGGTCACGTCCCTGCACAGACGGCGGCTTGGCGTAGGAGGCCTCATGACTGACCCAGGAGACTCTTGATCGATACTTGGGCCCCGTCAGCAACACAGGAGGTCCCAGCTCGGTGCCCAAGGCCATCGTGGAAAATGATTTTTAGTTATTCATTAGTTTACCCCATAAAAGATACCCCCAAAAAGGCAACGCACGACGTTCGGGGAGAACATTTTGTCAGAGGGGATAGGCTAGGAGCTCCATCGGTCGTCTCGTCCTTTGAACTTGAACAGTGTTCCTATGTCCCTACTTAAAATATCTCAAAGAACACAGCTGTTATCAATTCACAGTCTTGTAACATTTTGCAGCCTGACCTGACCTGATCTGACCTGGCATAACCTTTGAATGGGATTGACAGAAGTGCGACTTCTGTGTACTTTGACCACCCATCCGGAAACCAGATGATGCCGGTTTTGAATCCATCCGAGCAAAATTATGGCTTTTAGAGCGATACGAAGCAAGTTAGCTGCTAGCTGATAATAACCATTTGACCTGTTTTGCGCCTGCGAAGGACGAAATGTTGTTTCTGATGCTGAACGCCAGTCCCAGTTCCCGGCCGACTAAACTGACATATTTTCGGCCCGGTATCTCCGCCACAGGAGCAGATTCAAAAGTATGCCATAATTTCATGCCATGCAGAAATGAAAATTTATTTCCTTTGTTGCCGCAAGTCGGCAGACAAGGTTTTGTTTATAAAGTATCGATCGTTTCTATCGTCGCAAAAGAAAATCCATCGCAATTTGTTTTTCGTTTTATCACGCGCACTGGAAGAGGGCACTTTAGTGCCCGCCACCCGCTTGTTTCCTTAAAAATCCCGAGAACGGATCGGGGCTGGTCGCTTTGTGGCATTTCTAGCAATTCAGTAACTCTTGGACTGACACAATAAAACCGAAAATCGGGGGGAAATTTTTGAAGTTTGAAGCATTTCAAGTCAAACAAATCTAACGAAAATAACGGCTGTCGCTGCCAAATGGGAACTTTGCGAAAGGACTAGCGTTCTACGTAGGATTACGGTTCGAAAATTAACAGGACATCATTCGAGGATAAATGATAGATTTACCAAGACCAGCGCCAGGGTCCATGAGGGACAAAGTCATCAAAGGTCAAGGTCGACCAGCTTGTGACTTGATCTAGATTTGCCTCCTTGCAACATGTCGATTTGTATGTAATATGCATTCAAAGAGCCCAGTAACAACAAGTTTTCTCATAGTGATATCCTTATACATACTAGGATCAGTAAAGGAGTTGCAGCAATGCAACTCCTTTACTGATTACTTAGCTTACTTAGCAACTCAGATACTTACTTAGCGACTTCTTGGCCATCAAAGGTCAAGATCAGCTAGCTTGCGACCTCATCCAGATTTGCTTTGCAGCATGTCGGTTTGTATGAAATATGCATTCAAAGACCCTAATGAAAACACATTTGCACACACTGATACGCTTACATATACCAGGGTTACTGAAGGTCAAGGTCATCAACGGCCAAAGTCAACTATCTTGTGACCTGATTCAGGTTTGCTTAAAAACATGACTCTT
The DNA here is from genome assembly GCA_030062745.1 of Capitulum mitella. Taxonomy (NCBI): domain Eukaryota; kingdom Metazoa; phylum Arthropoda; class Thecostraca; order Pollicipedomorpha; family Pollicipedidae; genus Capitulum; species Capitulum mitella. Next base: position 6,972,284 of record CP099853.1, read on the forward strand.
TTTACGAAATATGGATTCAAAGGCCCTGATAAAAACACGTTTGGCGAGCAATTTTAAAACAAACAGCAGACATAAAACCTACTTTAGGTCAAAAACTTCGTCCAAAATCATTGTCCTCGCCTCATTTCTTTTGACTTTGCGGAGGTCAGTAAAAAGTGGAAATGATCAAATGTACCGATGTTGGCTACCTTCACTGAAAAGGCGCTAAAAGATGCGTATAGCTCCATTATTTAAACTGCAGCTACACACGAGTTCCGTGCCTCATCTGCAAAAAACGAAACAATGACGTCAAAGGTCAATGACCTGACATGACATTGACCAGAATTCCCCCATCAAAACGCCAGATCAATGAAAATTATCATATTCCACGTTTTAACACTTTAACATGCGCCTTTTCTCGTCTCATTCGGAAAACCGCATGGAATGGCCTGTACGTGACGACAAGGTGTCCAAAGTTGATCTTTTCGACCCAATGTGACCTTGAAGATATTGACCTAAGGTCGAAAACTGCACGCTATTTAAGTCTTTATAGCCCTACCATAACCTAAAAATTTCGTGTCTCTAGCTCCTTCTGTTTGCGAGATCGGAGTGGGGAAGTTTTGTGTCCTTCATCCCGTGCGCGTTAGCGTTAAACCCCTTCCACTGCGCGTGTTAATCAAAACCGTAACGGTCGCTAACAGCCCCTTCCCTGTGACGCCACAGGTCACTGAAACGGAATCAACCGGTATGCTTTTAGATGAAACGGACCAGGGCTAACGAATGGCGTTTGAGTTTCTCCGGTCCTTACCATTGATTCAAAGATACAAGGCAGTTAAAGGTAAGACCTGGCGGTCGTGGGTACAAAAATATCCCAGGTGATACAGGGTTATTTTCCAGGCACAACTTTAGCCTACACACCGGAATATAGCACATCCAACATCCTACCATCAACCTCTTGCCATACCAGGTCTCTGGCCTATGCTGACCTTAACCATATCAAGGCCAAGTCATTTTCTAAGGTTTTCAACCATCGTACAGTTTTTTTCAACATCAACTGAGTTATATGAAAATTGAAAAAACTATACACATGGGACGTAAAATTGTCAGACAAGACCAATTCATGCAATATTTTGCTGAAACATTATCTGCATGGGATAAGGTCCCCTATTCCCTCTCCAAAAATGACTTTATACCGCATCTTTCATCAAAATAAAACGTACGAAGCCATCAGGTTGATAAAGCTACGCACAGCTTGTCCTGGAATGCCCCAAATACCTTTTCAAATGTTACATCGTCAACTGCAGCCTAATCCAGTGGCCAGCTGTGTGGCCGACACGATATACAATGTGAACCTACACGTAGGTTATTCAACATGTCAGTGAATTATGGGAGCTAAATCGGATTTCTCAGAAATCAATACTGAAGCTGTATCTACTGTCTACACAGTCATGTAGATGCAATCACTGTTGATGGATGATGACGCATAGTTGACCCTCGCCAGACGTTTTTTAAAAGCATCCGGTTAAAAAAAACATATTAAAAAAAAACGGAGGGATTTTACTCCCACCGAAGACTCGGGGTGGTGATACGTATTCCCTCTCCATTTGGTCCATAATTAAACTAGCGTCTTGGGACAAAAAGCAATCGAAAGTTCTGTGAATAAGAAATCTAAAAGTGAAAGTAATACGGTTTTACCCCGGCAGGTCAACCAGTGACTTGTTAGGTCAAGTCTAACTTTATGCTTGGGAGAAATAAATCGATTTTCCGGAGTTAAAAAAGACACATCTGGGGCCGAATACGCCTCAAATCGTGTTCCCTATCATACTTAGTGCCAGGAATTAGTATAGAAACATTCTTAAGGTCAACGCAGGCCGTCTTAGGTCATTGACCTCGTTTGACACTGAAAAAAGTCATTGATCTATCTAAAGTGATCTGTTCGCATGTGGACTAAGATTCTGGACTAAGATTTCGTTGAAAAACCCATATTTGGGGAAGGTTAGGTTGTCGCGCCTTCGGCTCGCCCCCCCCCCCAATCATTTACAGAAATCGACGCCCCTGCCACTATGATGTACTTGCCTACCACATTTATGTCTTTTATGGAACTGACTGCATGTGATGAATAATTTCCTGCTATTTTGTTGGATGCATAGTATGTCACTCTGAATTACAGATCAGGCAAACAGGGATCAATGAATAAAGGTTGTTCAATTTTGCTTGAACACTTTATTGGTCGCTTTGATACAGCAATAATTATTTTTTAAAAATCAACCAAGACTACTTTGGTACGAAAAAAAATCGGAACGACAAGGAAGGTCCTTGTTCAGGGTACAGCCGGGTACCAACACAGGAGCTTGCAGGGCAGAAATACATTTTGAACACATTTAACTGAAAAAATGGGAGCCCTAGTCCTTCATACATCCAAAACTGTAAAAGGAGGGGCATCTTGAGGAAGCACTCCACACGATCTGTCATTGATCCTGTGTTCTTGCCTTTTTTTGTTATGAGCTTTTAAATGTTCTTTATGTGTAGTTGTGAAACATTAGTTGTGAAACATTGTAGTTGTGAAACAAACAAACAAACACAAACAAAAGCTTCCTACCTAACTAACAAGATGTAATCTCTGCGGGGCCTACGGGGACATAATTTGTAATTTCCAAGGTATGAAATAGGTATTTCCCAATGGCGACACAATTTCGTGAACTTTCAGATGTAACAAAATTGGTTTTAACCACACTTTGTCATGCAACATCTAAATTCCCCTGTCCCGCCCTTCTATTCTTGGTGGATTGCAGTAAGCTTCCCCCCAATTTTTGGACATGGATATACCCGTGCTATCACGTATTACGTGATAGCATCTGCTTATTACTAATCACGTGCTACCCACTTACCGGTACGACAGTCTGCAGGGTGTACCATCGAGCAGTTTGATTGGATGACTGCTTCCTTGTTTTACCACTGAACAAAATGGCAGCATTTGTTTCATATTTTGGCCATGTGCTATATTCTTCTTGAGATGTTTTTTTCATTTTCCCAAATCACTCATGAATTTATGAACTAATTTCCTGCACATTTTTGACTCCTCAGTTTCCGAGATGTAGAAATAAAAATCATCAGGCTACTGAGCCACGAGGAAAAATACTTATTGACAATTCGAATATTGTTGCTCGTCACTGTTGAGATTTCTCTCTTCTGGCCTGTCCAGAAATTCACCACTGTGTCTACTTTACACATGCCAGTACCTCCTGCGACCTTCTTACCCCTCACAGCATTTTCTTGCAAAACATGCAATTATCTATGTATTCTTCGGTCTATGGCCTTGAATGATGCTACGAAATCTCATTTCAGTTTGGTGCGAGCTGGGGCGTCTAGTTGGCAACAATCCGCAGTACACAAATCCAAGGTGGCAGAAGTAACCCGGTCGTAGTATATTCACGCTGTTTGGACCACGCTGGTAGTGTATTTTTAGCATCCATGCGATTTATATGCTGGAAATTCTTGTCCACGACGCACGAATCCGTGCTTGGGGGGCGGACTCTACCCCCTGCGATCTCGAAAACTATGGGTCCGATTTCCTAGCAAAAACCGACCTGCGATATTTTGTAGCGAGATCTTTATTTCTAAACAAAGGAACGATGACAAGTTTGGAAAAAAAGCGGGATGAGGGTTAAAATGGGGTATAAATAAAGGTTTACTTAATAGAGCTTCCTGACCACATTTTGTGGTCGATTCTGTCCCAGTTCATCTCATTCTGCCAACAGTTAATAGGTTTATCAAATATATCGGCAAGAGGTCAATTTTCAAAGTTTATAGGCATATGTAAGACACATAAAAAGGGGTATACGCTTTTCGGGAACATTATAACATACATCATATCTTGAGTCTGGCGGCCTTCGATGTGTTTGGAGAATATCTATATGTGCCACACGCCATATTAAATACATATGGCAAATGCCCATCAGCAAATCCAGTTACTGAAAATTGGGATAAGTTTCTAGATAGTAAACTGAGTCATGGTTCCTCAGGAATAAGAAATAAAATACCCCCTTTGGCGTTGCCTTGGAACCGTCTTTCATCTTTGCTTTTACCGAAATATATGACATACGATCGGATTTACGTCAAAATAAAAAACCAATGATACCGATCCAGATGTATGTTAGGCCCACTGATGTGCACCCTAAATACGACACCTGGAGGCGCTTATACAGGTGAATTATATGCGCAACGATACACAGGTGGCAGCTTGTTCAGGCGAATTATATACGAAACGATAAGTCTGTGTATATGAAACATAACCTTTGTTTTATTCATGCAAAAAAATATACATTCTTAGGAATAAGAAAATATAAAAACCCTCTTTTACATGCCCCTGGATCCGCCATTGGCCCACACCTTTGTTAAGAAATACTTGAAATTGTGCAGAATAAACGTTTCGGTCATCTGAAGTGTCTGCGACATCACAAAGAACATCACGTTAGTGCATGACCACGTCGAGGTGTGTGATGTCCAGAGAACGCGTATTCCCCAAAAATGCCTCGTTTTGAAAACCTAGAACCGCCTCCGGAGAAGGTGAATCTTTGAAATTTTGTCGCAGAATGCTAAAAAACATCTTTAAGCAAAGTCACCAAGTTCCTAAAGCAACTCCCAAAAACCTGGGGATAACGAGCCAAAAACCGGAGGGAAAGGAGGCAGAATCTGCCCCCCAGCACGTAATAGCTTTCATGCCCAGTTAGATTCAGTTCACAGCAATTGCATGATTCTGAGGTAGGCTTCAATCGAAGTGAGCCATGTAGATAGGTAGGGGGAAACTGGGCATGAATCATGCCCAATTTTAAATCTTGTGTGCCTAGTCATACCACAGTTTGTCCTAAGAGCTCTATCACTGAGGAATTCAGTATGTCATATTGGAATAATGCCAATGCAGAACCTGTTGAACTATCTCAAAATGTGAATATGCCGACCAGAAAGCATGACTGCTTATGTGAAAAGGATCAGGCTAGGCTGAAACTCGGAAATTTACCTCACCGCTTACATGAAATGTATATTTCATTTCCCAACCCCACCCCCGATTTCAACGTTGTCACTAGAAGAACGGTCAGCTGCGGCCATTGCTAGCAAGGCTATGACTGCGAGCACCGGTGCACTTCATACAATCGATCAAGGGGCCTTGAATGAGCGACGAAATGATTGTTTTCTGCCGCCTATTGGCAGTCAAAGAAGTATTCTTGTACGGTTTTCACGCTGCAGTTTAGTTTCCTTGACCCGCGACATCGCGCAGGTATGTGTCTCAGCGCACTTCGCAGCAAAACTACATATGAATTAGGTGAATAAAATCTGGTTCCAGAAGTAATGGCTGGAATTTTACATTTCCTAGGAATAGTGGATGCTGATTAACGCCTTCGATCCGTTTTTTAATGTCCGAAAAATGGTTTCAGGATGCAAGAAGAACATGGGCTGCATTGCTACCATAATTCGAGTTTCATCTCAACTGCAGCACACGTGCGCCAATCACCTGCGCTACTTAGTGCTCCTCCCCCCTGCCGAATATTACTCGACGACTGAGTGACGCCTGACGAGATACACGATTTGACATAAGGCTTCGGACACCTGAGCCCGAGAGGCTGTGCGTCATAACTCATCAGAAAACAGACAATCGCATATTATTTGGTGCCATTGCGAAGATTCGACAATTTGGCTGTTGGAATCTGTTGTCAAGGTATATAATGTACAACACCAGAGTCCGAGAACCCCACTCCATGAGTCACTGCCCATGATTTGTGGTACAAGTGTTTTAGTTCTCTAAGAAAATGGCTATCTTTTCACAAATCCCACTCAGTTACTAGTCATAAAGCAATAGCACCCAGCAGAAGTACCCATTAACCCTATTCCCGGCAGGGTGGGAGTGAATCCGCCCCCCCCCCGGGTTTTTTGCTTGCTAATTCCAGGCTTTTTCGCGCAGTTTCACGAAACTTGGCAACTTTTCCTAGCTATTCTGTCTACGTACTATGGCATGATCTTGAAATTCTATTTCGCTCAGGGGCGGAACCAGGCAACGTTTTTGAGAGGCACCTCAGGCAATTTTTTGCGCTGTTGAGGTAAAAGGAAAATGACTGCCGAAAATGGCGTTCTTAGTACAAATCATAAAACTTTATATGGATGTATATCTAAGTAGTGGGGCAACGTGCAAATACAATTTTATTTATCTGACGTCACTTTGCAAAGTTAAGTCAGGGTCAAAAGTCAAAATTTAGTTTTATAGTAATAATTTCGGCGCTATTTTTTGAAATGCCAAACCCAGAATATACGTGACGTAGAATGTCTCTCTCTACTTGTGTATCAACTTTCAGCTTGACATCGGGTTGGGTCACGGAGCTATGACCTAACATGTCAGTGCGCGTACCCTATATCACAATAGTCGTAAAATGCCATTTTTGAAATAGAGTGAATTCAGATGACTGGAAACGTTTTCAGATAACATTAAATGCACACGAAATCATTCCAAGTGACACCAAGGTCACCGGAAGTCATGTAAGGTCAAAGGTCAAGAGCTGATCTGAAGACCATGTGACCATGACAGTTCTCCCTTTTCATGTCTGAGGCACCGTTTATGCTAACATTATACAAACACTGTAATACGATTTGTACTTCTTCAGCAAAACATGACTAGCAGAAGCCAAAAAAGTGTTTTGGCCTTTTTTGTTCATTCAGTTGTTGAAAGACTAATTCTCCTATTTTTGAAATCCTGTGAACGCCTATGAATTTTCTCAGCATTTGAAATGTATCGACTAATGGTGAAAGTCCCATCAATAATTTCTCGATTCATACCAGTTTCATGAAAATCGGTGAATAAACAACGGAGTTATAAGATGTCCAATAATATCCCCATTTTGAGTTTTTTGACCCCTATATCTACCCTTTTCGAAATTTTGAAGGCTTCTTTTTATAAACGTGTAATTAACGTCATGGCAAATCGATTGCCGTTTGTTGCGATGAAGTCGGACGCGTTGTTCTCGAGATCTCAGGTGGGGCCGAATCCGACCCCTCTGCCGGGAACCGGCCATACCACTAGCCCTCCGGGAATAGGGTTAATAATGGTGGACACTGTAGGTGAAGCCAGTGACACATCTTCGCCTTGAAAATCAGATGAAAAATACTTGAAGATTGGACGGTGAAGTTCTATCTGATGAAGTTAAAAAATAATGCGAAACAGTTTTATTAAGTCTGCGTACCATGTTTCGGCCAAAGGCCATGCGCAGGAATAGGGTCAGGAGTGGTGTAGAAAGAAGGAAAAGGCTTCCCCATGACTTGTGCGGAATTCAGCACTAACCTCGTTTCGTAGCATCGAGAGACAAAGTAAGACTGTACCCCCTCAACCCCCCAACTTAGAGGGATTTATTTTTCACGGGGATCGATAATTACAACCAGCATAAATCAGTTTCAGAAGTGTTCAGACCGTCTCACTGGATGGGTTACTGTGGTCTTCCCTCAAAACAGGATGGTATGTTAAAAAACAACTCTTATAGGTAAATGGCAGCGGCTAACCATCATCGATATGCATCGGTTCTTATAAATTTTATTTGTGCTAAAATTAGACGACTAGTAAGAAATTTTATAAGCAGAGCAGTTTCCATTCGACTTAAAACAGAGGCTTCCCATTCTCGCCTCTCTAGGTTTTGGCACAGAATTTGTAGTGGATCGGAACCGGACTGGATCAGCATTGGAGAAAATTTATGGATTTGGATTCAATCTGGATTTAGCCCTGCAGGATATAGGTCGATTCGGACCAAACGAGCTTTGTCCGTCCTGTACTCTATAGTACATCAGCTAGCAAACTGCCGACGAAGTTTTGGTGGGAATTGGATAAGCGCCAGTGCGTCGTCGGATGCCCCGTGAATGAACAGGCCCGCGAAGCGAGGTCGATTCTTACCGGTCCCCGTGGCGCAGAGCGAAGAACTGCTCGCCGACAATGCACTGGAACGTCTCCCCAACCAGGGCGCCCAGCTTCGGCTTCTCCGTCAGACCGCCGATGTAGAGGTCGATGTCGTAGATGGTGTCGTAGACGGAGCGCAGTCGCTCCAGCACCCGCGGCTCGAAAAACTTGGCCAGACCGTCCCAGTCGCCCACGATGGGCCGGCCTCGGCAGTTCTCCAGAACCGTGACGTACGACGGTAGGCCGTGGTCACGGCCGCGGTTGATGTTGAGCGCCAGCAGGTCGGTGCCGAACGGGTTGTCGCCAGCGAACAATTTTTCGTGCACGGCCGGCGAAGCGGAGGAGTCGACCGAGCGCGGCTTCTGGCGCGTCAGACTGCGCGCCATCGGCGCCATGGCATCCGAACGCTCCATCAGCGACGTCTTGAAAAACGTGTCCTCCATGGCCAGCGTCTGCATGACGCGGCCCACCTCGCTGGTGAGGATGAAGGCGTCTTGAACCTGTCGGCAATACCGCACTCAATAGCCCACGACCTCGCCCCCCCCCCCCCCATCAGAAGTACCACCACAAATGAGCAACGCATAAGACTTAACAGTCCTGGGACATTATTGTCTGTAAGCTCTTTGAGAGATCCAGGGGCGTGTGCATCGATGACAGGGAGAGAGAGAGAGAGAGATCCGGATTGTGGCTCCCCACCTGTGAGTGGCCGAACCGGAACCCTGCCGTCGAGAATTCCGCCGTGATCCTCGGATCCACCGACTCGTTGTAAGAGAACGGGCTGAACGACTTCGGGTCGAGGCCGTGCTGGCGCGTGTACCTGTAGCCCACCACGGCGGGCAGGTACTCGGCGAAAACCACGTGCTGGTACTCGGCGACGACGATGCGTCGCGCTTCCTGGTACAGCCGCTCGTCGTCCCAGTCCGAGTGAGTGGCTGCCAGAGCCGCCGCCACCCGGTTGTGCTCGCGTACCCAGACCACGTGCAGGAACACGAGGCCGGGGTTCTCGAAGTTCCGCCCTTCCCCAGCCAGGAAACCATCCCCGGCGCGCGGCAGCATGTTGTCGGCGGTTGTCTTCAGTCGGCCACCGGAGAAGGTGCGCAGCGAGTCCGCTTGCTTTCTGTTGCTGCCATACACCTGCGACGCGTCGAGGAAGTGCGACAGCTGGTTCAAAGGGCTCGCCGGTGCCGCCAGGCAATCCTCGAATGGTGCCGTCAGCGAGCGCACGTGGCTCAGGCAGGTGATGTTAAACTGTGAGAAGAAAGGGTCGTCGTCGGGCACACGGATCGGGTTGCAGGCTAGGCGATGCAACGGCTTGGAAGGGAACGAGCCGTTCTGGTGGCAACAGGCCAGGTCATTGCCGTCCGGCAGCTGAAACGTCGGTGTCGACACTACGTCGTGCGTGACGAATTGGCCGAACGGCATCATCGACAGCGAGCGCAGCCGGTCAGCGCTGGGTGACGTGTCCAGCACGCGCTCGCTAGCCAGTCGCGGCGACGGCAGCGGGCCGAAGATGCCCCTGGAGCGCGGTGACGACACGCCGTTGTCAAAGGCGGCGGGGAAGAGCCGCGACACGCCGGTGACGGCGCGCCCCAGCCGCGGCCGCGCCAGGTTGTTGCACTCGCCGATGTGGCGCCGGAAGCGCTCGGTGGCGTCGCAGGTCGGCTTGGCCGGCGGCTCGCAGCCAGGCAGCAGGTCCGTGCCTGGCAGCGACGGACGGACCGGCCGTGGCCTTCCAGGCCTTCCAGGCCTGGGAGCCCTGGGGGGACCGGGAGGCCCGGCCTGGCCTGGACTCGTAGGCGTGGGAGGGCCGGGAGGCCTGGTAAACATTACTGGGGGGAGGGCGGCCGGCGGCGGCAAAAAGAGCGGCGGGCTCTCCGCGCCGAAGGAGCCCTGCGTGCCCGCGGACGGTGCGAGGAAGAGCACCTCCGCCGCGAGGGAGAGCGGCTTGTCGCTTATGGCACTCAGGCTCTGCAGGCTTTCGAGCACCTCGAGTGACTGCAGCGAGGCCAGCCCGGCCTCGACGGCTTCGGCCGACTGCGGCTGCGCGAACAGCTGCTGCAGACTCTGGGTGGAGCCTGCCGGCGCCACGTTCTGCCCGCTGGCCTGCAGCTGCCGCACGGCTTCCTCCACCTCAGCCAGCTTCTGCCGCGAGTCCTTCACCACTTCCGAAACCTGTCGGTGCCACGGACCGTCATCAGACCGGGCCATCATCAGAGGGTTCCACCATCAGGCAGGACGAACATCAGACCGGACCAACATTGCACGGGGCCACCGTTATATTGGACTATTATAGTAGCGGACCGTGCGATCGGACCACCATCAACCCCTTCAGGAAGCACCACGAGGAAAACAGAGCACATGCCATTTCTCCCTATCACATACAAGGGCTTCTCTGTGCTCGGCCGACAGTTCTGTGCTGGTGCGACGTGACGGAATGACCCAGTGTAACCGAGGGGAGAGAGAGAGAAACCATACATGCATACATACCCTACGATCTAAAGATGAAAGGTAAAAGACAAGCACAACTATCTGGAGAGGAGTCAGGTCTGCCGCGAAATCGCCGCAGTAGCCGAAACGCTGTATAAAACCCAATCATCATGAGTCAGGGCTGATAGAGCAGCGACCGGCCGTACCTCCACGGGGCTGGAGATGAGCAGCTGTTGTGGGCTGCTCAGGCGCTGGCTCAGCGGCTCCACGATGGGCTCGATATCCCCTGCCGGCGATGCCGGAGCCAGCGATGCCGGCGATGGTGGGGGAAGCGCTGCTACAAAGCCACCAAACAAACCCCTGTCGGCAGGAGCGGCACGTTCAGAAGGACCAGATACTGGACCGGCAGCCTGCTGTGCGGGCCAGGGGTTACGCCGTCGTCGGTCCAGCACTGGTCCACTTGATATCTGACCAAGATATCTGAAAGTCTTCCCGACCCGTGCATATGAGCAAAGAAAATCATTTCCACATGTGCCAAAGATCGTTTGTTTAGGTGCAAAAGATAATTTGTTGTACTCTGGCCCTGGAAACAAGGTGACGTTTTAATCTCTGCGGGGTCAACCTTGCATAAATTAACTCTGACATCTTAGTTTTCAATGGAGTGTTTGCAGCTTGCAAAGGGTGAGAACGAAAAAAAATGTTTCGACTGAGGCAAAATGAAATAAATTCCGCCGGGTAAAGACCATTTAGTGACCGAACGATTTTTGACACTGTTTTTCGTGTCAGCAGATCTGAACGACTCATAAATGTTGCGATGAGGGCCAAAACTTTACAGAAAGTTTGACCCCAGATGACGCCGGAGCAACGATCTCTAATGGAACATGGGCGTTGCGCCAAAAAGGCTTTGGAATGGCAAAGTCCCTATTTCAAATTTGTACAGGCGACCTGAGGCTGACACCATCGGACGAACACATGCACGAAACATCAATGGGTTGTGGTCAGAGGTAACAACTGCGGAGCCCTCGCTCCATGCGGAGCTGATTTTTGTCACCGAGTCGCTATGATTTACAGAAGGCCGTTGATCAGGACGAAACACGTTACCAAACGTTCTGATCTGACATAAATGACGACTTCTGCATTGTCAAGACCCTTTCAGGACTTATCTTCGATACCCTGGCTTTCTAAGAGTGGATGGCAACGATGTGCAATAGTCGGCATCAAGACGCAGAATGGTACCGTAACAGCTGATCCAAAGACAACGTGAGGCCACGACATGGGACGGAATTTCAGCCCTACTTGACGCTTGGTTTTGAAGAGAACGTATTTCTGTTCGAGTGGTGTTTGGTGTTAGTACGATGGGTCGTTGCGGCGTTTTCTGTCGTCACGGACGTGGCCGGAGATGTCGCCGAGAATGCGACAGAGGTCGTGACTGGGTCGGTTTGAGTGTTTTTCTGCGGTTAGTAAGGTCGTGTGTTCAACTCCCGACGAGCGGTAAAAACACAACAGCGATGATAACGTTTGCTGTTACGACACCAGGCGAATGGAGCTATAGAACCGTCCACTGAACACGTAATCGAGCACTATCGGGAACAAAACTTTGAATGCTAGTGGTATGAAAAGACCCACGTGTTTTCCATGCTTTTTACGACGAAAATTGCGCTATTCGCGCACGTCAAACAGTCATAACCATAGACATAAAATCTGTTTACAAGTGTTGGACATGTGCGACCCGCTTCAACAAAACGAAGACCTCCGAAATAACAAACCGCATTACGATCCATTGATGAGGAGACCATTCGAAGCGACAGTTGAGGCCCGTGATGGTGACGGCGGCTGTGTTGCTTACGCTGGTGACGCGGCCAGAGGTGGAGAAAAACACCGCACTCCCTCCGAACCGTCCGCCAGCTGACACTGCTCCTCGGGTCCGAGAGGGCTCTCCTCGATCTCACGCTCCAGCAGCTCCCGACACTCGAGCACGGGCACGCAGAGCTGCGCGGCCGCGCGGCTCACCAGCAGCGCCAGCGCCAGCGCCAGCCAGCGCACCTGCCGACAGCGGCGCTGACGTCATGGCAGCCGGTCCGGCGGCCTTCGGCTGGGGTAATCCTGCAGCGGAGACATGATGCGGCTCTCAGGCGCCCTGTTACTAAGGCAGCTGAAATCCGGATGAACCGCGTGGTTGGCTCTAAGTCGCATTTACTGTCCCATTTAAACGCTTGCAAGCCGTTCGGTATATTCGCGCTGGTTGAAATCCTTCCCAGTTAATCTTATTCCTGGTGAAGGGTGGGAAGATGGCTAAATCCACCCTTTCGACTTTTCTAATGCCGATTCCAGGAAATGTGCTATGCTAAAATTTCGTGTTTTTTTTCCCCAGGGGCAAGGTCAGGCCACATTTTAGGGGTCACCTCGGGCTGTCTTTGGTCCTGCTGAAGGTAACCAAAAAATTGCTGCCAAAAGTTTTAAACATAACGCTTGAAACTTGACATGGCTGTCAAGGCAAATAACAATCTAGGTCAATAAGATCGATACTTACTCGCAGCTGTTGTGATCTACGTGATAAAATGAATGGAAGTGAAACCTTCTTATGATCAGTTTTGCATTATCTGTGTTTTATCCAATCAAGGTCAGTCTAAGTCAGTTAGATAAGATTGCATTCTCTTCCTGACAAAGAACAAGCATTACTCGCTGCGATTCTTAACTGCGTCAAGCACAGAACTGAAATGACATCTCGTGATAATTAAAGACGCTGTTTGTTCTTTAGCAGGTGAATGCCAAGCCAGGTCAGGATAAACAGTCAGCTTTCTTTTTCTGATTTGGGACAACAATGGCTGTCTGCTGCTGCTGGACGGTCTTTCCCAGATAATGTTGTATTTCATCTCCTTTTGACATCTACCTATGACGTGACCTGACCTAACATAACCTCACGTTATATTTGGTAAACTCTGCAAAGAAGCGCACACAGATTTGCTTGTCTGACTTATACTTGACATATACTTGCTTGTCTGGGGAAAATCAGCGGCAACAATTTTTATCAACCACAATTCGAATTAGTCCCATTGCCATCATGCATGTGACCTAGCATGATCTCGCAAGTTGACACGTCACGATTGCATGTGCTTTTGGGGACCGTTTCCTATGCAAATCCAAATAATCCATACATTATACTCCGAAATATCACAAAAAACAAAGCATGTTCGCGCCACCGCCTCAACAGGCAAAAACAAGCATGCAAGAGTTCATTTACGATGTCATATCTCCATGACCCGACCTAGAATAAAAATGGTTATGGTGTCAAAACATGTAGAATTAATTGCTGAATAGGTACTAAAAACGTGGTTGGGCTGACTCAAACGGTTCAGCAGTTATTGAAGAAAAAAACGAGGGGGTGCCCTATTTGACATCCCCAGACGGTGCCAGTTTAAGCTGTCGCATTTATTTGAAAATGAGGAATGGATTGCTTGAAACGTTAACTGACATTATAAATATATATGGCCATTAGGGACCTCATATACCACTTACCGTGACCAAAGAACGACCTCATCGAAAACATACAACAAAGGAACAAAAAGTTCATTAAAGTGCATGTGCCCTTGCATTAAATAAAACTTGCACATACACACACACACACGCACACACCCACACACACACACACACACACACACACGCATATATATATATATATATATATATATATATATATATATATATGCATATCTACATGGATATATAAATATATAAAGAACTTTTAAAGCTCGGCAGAAATTTTTGTTCTGGAATGTTCCGTATTCTTCTCATACCTTCCTCCGTCCACACCTTCCGCACAGACCTCTACGATCTCCATCTGTCATCTGGGAAGTACTACGTCCAGCTGTGGCAGGAGCGTAATTTACACACCTAATCTGTTCCTTGATTCCAATGTCCTCATTTCGGACTACCAAGAATAATCCGAAGAAAACCCGTGTTTGTGTTCGACTGTGCGCCGAGCGGCGCGCAGTCGAATTTGGGTGGGCTGATGTGAATGGTAAGATGATGGGTGCCGCCAGAGGTTTGATATAGAGTTTGGTGGTGTATTTTCCGGTCTCTTGGACAGTGAGAAGAATGTCAAGGAAGGGACCTTGGCGGGTGTTGGAATGATCCGTTCTTTCGATGGAGAATTCGAGAGCAGGGTGGAAGCTGCTAATCATTCGAAATAGCGATGCAAAGCCTCAGACCCACGAGTCCAAATCCTTAGAATATCACCCAAATACCGCGAGTAGGTGATCGGTTGGGCACGCTGGGACGTAAGGATCGTCGTTTCTATCGTGCTCATGAAGACAAATATTGCATTTATGTTCATGCTCACGTTCATGAAGACAAATATTGTCTTCATGAACGCGATAAAAACGATGATCTTTACGTTCCATCGTGCCCAACTGATCTCCTGCTTGCGGTATTTGGGTGATATTCTAGGGACTTGGATTCGTGGGTCCGAGGCTTTGGATCGCTATTTCGAATTTATCAGCAGCTTCCACTCTGCTCTCAAAGTCTCCATCGAAAGAAGGGATCATTCCAACTCCTGCCAAATTCCCTTCCTTGACACTCTTCTCACTGTCCAAGACACCGGAAAATACACCACCAACTCTACATCCAAGCTCAGGCGGCACCCATCATCTCACCATTCACATCAGTCCACCCAGTGAAAATCAAAAAGTCAGTACTTAAAGCACAGCTGTTGAGAGCGAAATGTCTTGCATCCGACGAGCCAGCCACTACATGGGGATTGGCCAAAATCGAATGTCTTTTGGAATCAAACGGTTATCCACACAGGATGGTTCAACAGTGCAAGTATCGCGCCAAAACATGCACCAAACAATCTACACAGACATCCCATATCCACCCACAACAGTTGCTACACACGTCAGTCTTCCGTTCATAGACGATACTCTTTCAAGGAAATTCTCCCCAACGATCAAAACATCAGGACTACCACTACCTGTGCCCTGGAAGAGCGGGAAAACGCCAGCTGCGCACCTGACCACCTCAGCGCTTGACCCACCACCATGTCCGGCAGAGAAAGGGCTTTGCAGTTCCTGCACAGGGGGTTTGGGAAAAGTGTCATATAGAAAACGTAGTGTAAATCATCACTTGCCAACAATGTAAGAGAAATGCGAACACCTACCAGAGAGACGAAGCGCAGTGTTAGGGAGCGTTTTAACAAATATATCCGAGATACCAAAACGAAACAAAAAACACTCCTTTCAGCGCCCATTTCAATAACGCATATTATACTGATATTGTTGATTTAAACCCATTGAAAATATCCGTCCTCCAGGTCTGTAAAGATGTTCCTGAATTAAAGATTGCTCAATCTTTTCAGATAAGAAACTTCAAACCTACCCTGAACAACATGACTGCCCCCTGAAACCTTTTAAAGCCTGTCCCATATGCAACGTTTATGGGATTTCTAGTATTTCTGTATGTATGGGATTTTTACTCCATTACATTGGATATTTACAGTATTTATGGGATTTTTAGCATTCCTTTCCAAAAGAGTTCCTTGAAATATCACTGCCCGAGAACATTGTGTCATACTTTTTCAAATGTGTGACGTGATCTGAATCGAATGTTTGCTTGTGTGTGTACTGAGCAAGGCCCACAACCGAAATATGTATTTATATATCTTTCGCCGAAAAAACTACTTTTTCACATTCTTCTCGACCATTTTTTATTATGAACACAAGGTTATTTTTATTTCTGTATTCAGCTACATAATTAGCCTTGAATCTACAGAACGGAAATGGACATGTTAATCATTTTCTGTATTCGCAGTTACAAACACTTCAATGGATGTCCTTTTCTAGTCTTTGTGAGGTTGCAATAGTCCTATTGTAACTGTAGCAAATCGTCATGCAGATCTGCATTGAAGCACTGGGACAACGGCACTGGCATTGCTTCTGGTCATTGCATAAAAACTTCAGAAAACCGACACCAGCGTCACAGGATAGGACAGCGCACAGTGGAAAAATATCAGCATTCTAATGCAGTTGAAATATCTCCGCAACATAAATATCACACGTGTATAGCAGCAGGCGAGAGAGCAGCCCAGCGTCCTGAAGTGAGGAAAGAAAACCGAGGAGCGGCTGATGAGAGCTGATCGCCGGCGAGGCGCGCACCCCCTCCCACAGCTCGGCTGGCGTGGTCGGCACCCGGTCAGGCCGGCTCGTACTAGCACTTACCTCTGGGAATGCCATCCCTGCGGCCGGTGGTGGCTCACTGTTCGCGAACGGCGGCGCCATGCGCTTTTAACGGAACCTCAACCGGCCTGACCCTGAAGGCTGGTCTGTACTGCAATGAGCCGCTGCTCTGGCGCAGGTCAACAGTGGAGGCATCGACAGATCTAAGCGGATCTAAGTCGAAACAAAACTACCCATGGGCCAAACTGGGCTCGTCGCGGGTTACTAAGCTCCTGCCGTCTGTGAATATCAAATATCCCGCTTTGAGACGCATTTTGAATGCAACTAATCTTGGGCCTCCTTGGTCAAGTGTACAATGTGCACATTTGACCAAGGCTTAATGCGTACAACTTCAACTTGGCAGTTCACTCAGATGGTTATTTTTTCGAAGTATACACGAGTCGAAGGCGGCCTCTTATGCTAGGAATATTCAAACATAAATGACTAGAAACGACTGCAACATTAGCTCTGACCACTTCTTCATCATTTTTTTCAATGACGGGAGCTGTCGTCTTTAGTTCGGTTGCTAATCGGGATATCAGGGTGAGAAAAACATTCAGTTCTTGATATTGCCAATAAGGTCATTTTTCATCTTCGGAATGTTCTTCAAAAGATATTCATAGCGGCGCTACGCTTTTGACCTTTAATCCGCATCGACAACCCCAGGACTTTTGGCGATAGAAAAAAGTAGCTCGCGCAGCGCTCTGAAATTTACAATACCTTTTGACATCCTTTTTCATATGTCTTGTACAGTTTTCAACTTCCAGTGAAGTTAGGGCACTAACGTAGGTCACATAAAAGAGGTCAACCTCCGATTTTTTAAAAGTCCCCTACAAACCATGCCGTGCAACTGATTTACCTACAACTTTCAGGAACAGTAGTTGGCGACATTCCTAAGAATTGTGCGGTTTTGGCATTGTTGTCAAGGTCAAGTTCAATGACCTAAAGCCAGCTCAACTTCCGCCCTATTTTCCCATATCTAACGGTTTTTTTAACAATTGCTCCCGCATACTGCTGCCTGAAATACATTCCTGGGCCAAGCAAGTCACTCAAAACGACAAATTATGTTGATCCAAATGAAGCGTCATGTGGCCAGGTCAAATTACACATGGAGTGAACCCGCAAAAAAGAAGCCTACATCCTTTTGTTTTGATATTTTCTGAGGCAAAATTAGGCAACGACGTCGATTTTGCAATTCAGACTGCATCGGGACGCCTCCAAGCTGTGAATGCATTCCTGGGCAAAGGAAGTCACTAAACACGACAAATGGCCTTGGCCCACATGCAGGGTCATGAGGTCAGGCCACGTCACATTTGGGTTCAGCTAGGAAAAAGGAGTCTAAAAGCCCGTGTCGATGAATTCTGTGACAAAAATAGGCTCTAAAGTTGATTTTGCAGTATAAAATTGCACCAAGATGCCTCCATGCCTGCAAGCCTTCCATGGTCAGGTTAGGTTACGTCGGATCATTGGTGTTTTGGTCTGTCGGTATAAAAAAAAACACGACACCCCCCTCTCGAGAGGGGTGGGGGGTGTCGCAACTCCCCTGGGCTCCGGCGGCCCACATCAGGGACCGGCTGGAGGCGAATTAACAATTGCCGATGAGTTTGTGCATCTCAAATGTAAAAGTTTCGTTGCTGATGTCTCCCGACGGTGACAATTCTTTTCTGACAATCTCGCATCGGCAGGCTAGCGAAACGTCAAGTCTGTTCAACCTAAATTACATAAATTTGGTCTTAGAAGTCACTCCGCTTTCTCTATAATCCCAGTGTCACGCACAACTTAATCACGACGTTCAACGTCGGTTTGCATTTTTGTGTAAATAGTACGCTGTACGTAGACACGTCTGTAGTCTGCACGTCACAATCACCATCACGTTGCCAGTCAGTGTCTGTCTTGTCAGAATCTCGTCATGCACCTGGCGTGAGTCGGAGTTGGACAGGAGTACCATCACGGAGGTGCATGGTTAGTTCTCTAGATAGAGAAATTGTCGTAGCGTCTGTCTGGGAATGTTAACAAAGAAAGTGTTATTATTTTTTGGACGCATGACCTCGTCAGTAATTGTTAAAGCGCAAAAGTGTTGCGTTGCGATTAATGTCTTTTTGTAACACATTCTAAAGATAATTTTTTTTCGAAACGTAAACGTAAACCAAACAAGCTATGACGTCATAACGGAAACCATGTCAATGGTCTTCGCGCGCCGATGTGGCCGGTTTACAACTATCTCATTTTTGTCTTACTGTAAGACATTTGCAGTTTGCAAGTATAAGATGCATATATACATATATGTACATGCATATATGTATATGCATAGCCATCAGTTTAAAATCATATGTTCTATAAGGCCATACAGAGATTAGGTAGGCTTATAATGACTGCAGGGATTATCGAGGATGTAAACTGATGTCAGAGACTACGGCGAGAAACACATTACTTTTCATCTTTGGAATGCGATAAGAAAAGTGCACCGCATGACAGTCGATATCTTTGGATTGTTGCAAGTGTAGGAAATCGAATGATATAGATTGGGTGCACTTCATCTTTTCTTTAATCGGAAGAGAGCGGAATGCAGCGAACGCTTGACTTTTGGTACGACGAACGGGGCGGCGCCGTGATTAGTCTACAATATCACATCATTCCTAAAATTAGATTTTTGCGTTGGATGTCAGGTAAAAAAAAACGCTTAAACAAGTCTATATGATGATCTTTAGCTAATCCTTCAATAGGCTTAAGATAACCTTTGAAGAGTCAAGATGGCTTTGGACGACCTAAAATGACCTTTAAATGCCACTTGACAATGTTATTGGTCAATTCAGATGACACATTTGAGTTCAACGCCTATCGTTATCTTCAAAAATTGTTTCTGCAGCTCCGAGGACTCATTTTGGCAGATGACTCCGCTTGACAAGGATTGACCTAGCACGACCTGGATCGAGCTCCATTGGTAAAATATAATCATTTAGGGCACAGATGGACTAATAACTGATCGGCAAACACTATAATATCCGTTTGGTTTCCTGATCTTTGTTTTTTGTTTGATCATGTGTTTGATCATTTTTGTTTGATCATTTATTCCTTGTCGTGCGTTTATGCTTACTCGTAAAAGTACCGTTTCCGGACAATTTTTGTTGGCTGGCGCGACCTGAAACGTTATCCATTGATCTGGGATCTTGAAAAGGATTCCAGTCGCGGGATCTCATCACGCGCAACACGCTGTTTTTCCGTGACGCTCTAGGACGCACGGTGTGGAAATGGCCAGCGGGAGGTCGTCCCACCCCACCTCATGTGTCCGCCTTGTTGGAAAGCCCTATGCGGGCGAGGGTTAATGTGCGCATTTCTGCAACAGAGTAATTACCTGTCGGTCATGAATTCTTTGTCATTAACTTGCAGTGGTTCACAGCTGGTCACCTATCTATAGGTCTTCACTATCTAAGGCAAGCGCCACATCTTGCCATCAGGAAAAGTGCCGAGGGCTTAGAATTTCCCAAGTGCGACCACCTGACTCTAGCATCGTCTTCATATCACGCTGGAAATAGCTTGCATTTTCGTCAGTCAACCAATGTCTGCTGGCGGGACTGCTGCCTGCCTCTCTCTATTTTCATCCTGCGTATTTTCTCCCGGTGTGTTCTGGCGTTAGTGTCGTCGGTATTTCAGCTATTGCTTAACCCGCCTGGCAGTTGGCGTCGTACACAACCGACTAGGGGGCGGGGAGTTGTTGACAGCCCCTCCCCCTCTAACTTGCGAACGGTTGGTCGCACGATAAAAAGGAATAGGTATAAGGCTGGGAAACTCGTGACGGGTAGGACTCGAAACCAGCCTCATTTTTACTGTTTGGTAATGTGAAAGCCACCCACGCCCTAAATATGTTTTCCCGTATATGAACCCGGGAAACGAGCTGGATCTCAAGGGCTGTGATTAATCAAGTTCAAATAAACTCACCAACGAATGGGTGAAAGTCCGCAGTTGCCGATGAACGTTTAATTTCTCTGATTTGTTTAACCCGACAATGCCTGGGGGTCGGGCGTTTAACGCCCCTCTGGCACATTTCTTAGATAGCTTCCAAACGAATAAACCCAGCGTTCTGAAAACTT
The DNA here is from genome assembly GCA_030062745.1 of Capitulum mitella. Lineage (NCBI taxonomy): Eukaryota > Metazoa > Arthropoda > Thecostraca > Pollicipedomorpha > Pollicipedidae > Capitulum > Capitulum mitella. Next base: position 6,992,914 of record CP099853.1, read on the forward strand.
CATTACTTTGTCTTGCATCAACTGTGCACATATTGACAAACATTTGAAAACAAAGTCATTGTAGGTCACCTCGTAATGACGTCATGAAATGGCCATGTCTTGCGACTTTGTGTCTAATTTTAATTTATCACTGTATTGTAGCCTTTACAATGTGTGGTGACCGCGGCCTACATTGGATATCAGCATGACCTGAAAGCGGAATATGGAACACGCTTCGGTCTCATGTTAAGTTATCCTGGATTAAACACGCATTATTCATTTTCCGAGTCCAGTGAGAGTACAATGCAGCAAGGGAACTGAACAAACTGATTTTTGAATACGGCCAGACAGATTATGGAGTTTTCTTACAAGAGGCTTCACGTACAGCTTGCAGAACAGTTTTTTGCAACATTACAATATTTTTTCGTACTTTGACCTTTGGTGGTTTTATGCATATTTGGGAATAGCGAGTTAAGTGGTAGCGTCTGTTTGCCGTTCTATATGATTGGTGTGGAGATATCGGCCATTGGAATACTGTGCAACATATCGTGGAGATGTGCAGCATGGGACAAAGTGTTTTGCAGGGCCATCTTGAGATGTCAGATGGAGGTTACTAGCTCGCTCATGCTACTCCGAGTTTGAAACTAAAAAATACTGCAATGTTGCAAATCCACGATAATTCGGGCCATTTCAAGGCTGGCTTGTGCCCAAGATTCTTAACAAGTGTCTTCTTTAGAATCTCTGTGTCAAATGGGCTAAGAAACATGTTTCGCATGACTCGTTATAACGGAGGTGAAATCTGACCCTACCTGAGACCTTGACATATTATGACCTTGGGCCAGGTGGCACTTATATGTGATTAAGCTGCCAGGGACATATTATTACCCAAAGTTCAGTCTCGGTCCGCTTTTCATTGTAAGTAGGTGACTGCAGAAAAGTATAACTTTTTGATGTTTGGCCTGACGTGTGACGTCAACAGTGGCGAAACGCGATAAAAATGCATATGTCACAGGGCCGCAAAGTTAGGCGCTATCGGTTGCCATTTGAAACAGCCAGATCAGACGATCGTTTCTTGAGAAAGACTGGGTGGACGTTAAAAGTCCCCCCCCCAGTCAATGGCAGGTGGCGAAATGACGCTGTTAATGCCGGATTGGAAACGTTGAGGTAGACGCAGTGATTTTTGCGCCACTGCGCCGTGGGTGCTGGTCAAACGCGGGTTGAAATTAAGCGGCACAAATTTTAACACTCCTTTATTTTGGTAAAATAAACATTGGTAGGTGGTTTTTGTTGACGCTGGTCTTCTTATTATGGTCTTCTGTGTTTAGTTTTTACAACTGCGTAATTATCAGTTTTCACGATTGGCGTAGTTTCTTTCGCAAAAGCCCTTTAACATCTAAAATATGCAGTTCTTGAGACTTTTTGAACATCTTGGTATCATACCCAACTGCATGAGCCAGTTTTGCGGTCTTCCATTCGCCCCACGTCATTCGTTGCGGATTTTGACGGCGCTGCATTTTGGTTCATAACAGCTCCTGGCAACCTGACCTCAGATCAGTGGTTGGAGGTCATTGATGTTTTGCCCAGTGACTGTCACTAGATAGTGACATTCGAGTGACATGACATGACATTTGAGTGTGACGTGATCCAGAGATCACGTCACACTCAAAATGTTATAAAAAAATTGTCAGTTTCCGAAGAACGGCGAAATGTTTTGAAAATTGCCATGAATTTAGGTCCATCGCTGGTGTCCGAAGAATATGAGATAGCATATTTGTTGCATCTATGAAGATGTCTAATCCCGGGAAGTTTCATGATGAAATCTTTTTTTGCACAAATGCGGGCGCTAAACCTTTTTAGACATGGGTCAACTAACCTGATCTAGGCCAGAGACCTGACCTGACCTGAGATCAAAACTTTGCGACGAGATGTAAAAAAAATCACGCTAAAGGCTCAGAAAATTTAGTGATGCTGCCTTTGTTTATTTCCTCGCAATTTTTGAAAAATCTCAGGGTGAGGCCTGTCAACTGTCCCCCCTAGTCGGGGCAGTGTTAGGACATGTTCCTGGATACCAGTGGTTTACGGGTTTTCCCAATTCGGCACCAGGACTGTGCTCTAGTCTGAACCAATTCATATTGACTCTGAATTCATTAATGTATCATCACTTTGTTGTGGATAAGAATAGGAATCGATATCTATCAAAATCGCAGTGAATGAGAATCAGAACTGAATCGCTAACCAGTTCAAAGCGTCCTCGTGACTCGATTGATCGTTAACATTTACGAAGTTTAACTGATGAAATATTCATTCAGCTATGTTACTGAAACACTTATGAAAACGCTCCAAATTATCATTTCATCTTTAGGAATGTTTCATTGTATTATTCACAGCTAGCTAGATCCTAAGTTCACAACTAAACAGAATGTTTGAATGAATCTGCTCATTGCTGAGAAACAAATCAAAGTTGAATCGGATCACTTATGAGTATCATAACTGAATGGATTCACGTTAGGAAACATGCCGTGAATGTCAACCCGAATCAATGTCTGACTTTGAGAATCAGGCAATGAATCGAATACTTCAGGTGAACCAAGCTCCAGCCCGCTTCTCACCCAGCTTTGCGATTATTAGAATGAGCGTGTTGTCAACCAGACATCGCTTCGCTACATGGGATGGAGACGATTTCTGGGATGATACAATGGTACACCCACGTCAGCGTCTGACTCATTGTGAAAAAGGAATATGTATCCTATCGAGATCGAGGCATATCACTATTGCCTGCACATCGGGCTGCGTGGACCCTTGTCCTGCGGCGGCCTGACCGAAACGTCAGCATGCAAGGAGCGATCCTGTTCCTGGCGCCGGGCCAAATGGCTCAGGAGGACCTACGCTGCCTGCCGGGATTACCGCCAGCCGTTCTGGGTGTTCCCCGGACCTGACCTCGGTTCCATGGGACCGGACCACGGCTCCCTGGACCGGGATCATGGTTTCCTAGACCAGGACCAAGAGGCCGGGACCATGGTTCAATGGGACCGGGATCACGGCCATGGGCCCGGACAGATTCGGCGTGCGCTCTCCGCTGCTCCATAGAGCGTTCCCGCTTTTCGGACGTCCAGCTTAGCTGCGGTTCCAAATTTCGGTCCGGTCTCGCCTCGCCTCGCTGTGGGCGGAGGCAGGTGGTGTGCTGGTCCGTTGTTGGGAGGCCAGGCAGCTCCCCGCTGCCCGTTCTGAACCTTGGTATTTTGATGGGTTTCTTGCAACATGGGAATTACCGTCAATCATCCTGCAAAACTTGAAAAGGTCAAGGCTTTTTAATTACTTTAATTGCCCTATCGGCATCTAAGTTACTTATCTTGAGGCCCATTCTCATGATCGCCGTGGCACGCTGAATGTAAGCTGTGCGAATTAGCATGACCAGTTTGCGTATCCATTGGGATCAAAAGAAAGTTGTGGCCAAGATTATGCTTTTTGGTGCTGACGGCCAATCCTCGGCGCAGCTCCCGCGTGCTTTTCTGTTCAAGGAACCCCTAAGACCTTGGTGTCCTGATTGAGAAATTACTGTCGAAATTTCTGAGAAATTACTGTCGAGACATTTAAGAACAACAGCGGTCCCAGTTCTTGCTGGTGCTGGTGTACACTTTTGCCATGGTCCTGGGGAATGACAGCAACTTGGTAGTTTGGGTGGGATAACCGACTGTCGAGCTGATCATGAAGCTCAGTCTACTAGGTCTGGCACGCGTCGATCAGCCCTGACACACGACTACCCGAGCTGACGCACGGATTCACTGCCTGATACACGACTGCCAGGCCTGACACACGGTTTCACGGCCCGATACTCGACTACCAGTCCTGACACGTGACTAACAGGCCTGGTATGTGGCTTCACGGCACGATACACGACTACCAGTCCTGACACGTGACTACCAGGCCTGGCATATGGCTTCACGGCCCGATACTCGACTACCAGTCCTGACACGTGACTACCAGGCCTGACACGTGACTACCAGGCCTGGCATATGGCTTCACGGCCCGATACTCGACTACCAGTCCTGACACGTGACTAACAGGCCTGGCATGTGGCTTCACGGCCCGATACACGACTACCAGTCCTGACACGTGACTACCAGGCCTGGTATGTGGCTTCACGGCCCGATACTCGACTACCAGTCCTGACACGTGACTACCAGGCCTGGCATGTGGCTTCACGGCCTGATACACGACTACCAGTCCTGATACGTTAGCCGTTACACTACAACGGCTTTGTTGTAGTGTAAACAACAAAGCCGTTTACACTACTAGTGTAGTGTAAACGGCATGTGGCAGGTAGTGCGCCACATGCCAGGCCACTACCAGGCCTGGCATGTGGCCTCACGGCCTGATATACGACTACCAGGCCTGACACACGAGTACCCTGGCCTGCATTGAAAACAGTTTGGAAGAATGCCGACTAAAAAGGTCTCCTGTTATGCCTCTCCATGGACTTCATGGTTTCAGATAGAACCCATCGGACGGCAGTGTGGAAACTGGAGTATGCGTAGCATTTGTTTGAAGGCACGAACGTACCACTTTTCTGGGCAACACTTGAGCGAGGTCTCCACACACGGTCTCGCTGGTTCGTGTGCAAACTAGTAGCCGTTCTTCTGACCTTGAAACGGCCACGCGACATCACGTGACCAAAACGTTGTAGCGACTCTTGCGGAAGGCGCGAAATTTAGAAGCCGCTTGCGGTATGACATGACATTCTTTCCGTCCAAGAAGCGAGACGGATATGAATCCCACGGTTTACCCCAACAATGGTTAACAACAACAACAACAACGGTTAAGACCATGCTGTGTTCGGAATGCAAACGCATTCCGAACACAGCATGGTCTTAACCGTCTCGCTTCGAAATTGGAGATCGTCGGCCATTTTTGACCAGTCGGTGATGTGGTCCCGGTGAGCACTGGGGTTCTGAAAGTCGTCAGCACATGTAAGACTGTACATGGCTACCTGTTATTTGGTATGTAATCATTGTGCTCTGTTATATTATATGATCATTTCGCCAATCCCTAACCTGAATAAGTCAAATAAGGATAAAATTAGTGAATCGTTGACCGGTTATTTTGACTACCTCTGCTGACTGGGTATGTAAATGCCACTGTGCCTAATATTTGTCGTGTGAGGGGCTGTGGTAGGTGACCTGAGTGCATAACACGGTGTTAAGGTCAGGTAAAGTCAAAGAGGACGTCACATCTTTTGCCAAAACAAACAACCTGGTTGCTTAAAACCTTTAAAAGCGTGGTACCCAATCAGGTGTAGAAAGCCTCCACTTGTGGAATGTCCCACTCGATAGTCATCCCTTGGTAAAGAAAGGAAATCATAAAAGTCTTCGTGTTGCAAGGCCAGTTGCTCGAAACTACCGAAAGCTTAATGGACAGGCTTTTTTCGGGGAGGGTCTGGCAAGCTTTGTAGGGTTAACGCTAAGTTTTTTCTAACTGAGGGGGTCAGAGATGCACTACCACCATCCCCCGAAGTTAGGGGGCCTCTGCTCCCAGCCCCCATCGATTCCCATGTCATTTTCACGGCGTGGCTGCTTCCTGTTGTGAGGCTATATAAATGTGGTGCTTTTTATCACTGAAAATCAAAGGCATGATATTGGTGCTTTTTTGGCTTCACTTTTCCATTCAAAGATCATAGTGCGCAAGGACGCATTATAGCCCATATCCAAGCGCATATAGGACAAGGCGGGCATGGGTAGGTGGCAGCTGCTCCCCCCCCCCCGATTTTGGCAAAAGCATTAGCTCTATGGTGCTGCAAGAAAAGAAATTGATAAAAAATCGTTTTTCCCCAACTTTTGAAGCGTTCCTATATCCCTGTCCTTATGCAGGAACATCAGCTTCTGTAAATGATTGCGGGGGGAGGGACCGAGCCAAGGGCCTGACAACCTAACCTTCTCCCAAATGTGGGTTTTTCAACAGATTAAGTCCACTTGATTTTGGCCAATGGAAAGTTAATTTTTTTGTTACTATTTATGAAATACAAAATCGCATTTCTCCCCATATATATATATATATATATATATATATATATATATATATATATATATAGATAGATAGATAGATATATAGGTCTATAGATAGATAGATAGATGAATAGATGGTCAGATAGGTAGAGAGACGGAAAGATAGATAGATACACCATTTTAGACTTTATTCCTTACTTTCTGCCCATCTCTTATCTGTTCACGGCCGTTCTTTTCCTTATTATTACTCATTGCCCCTTAACCCTATTCCCGAAGGGCTAGACGGTACGGCCGATTTCCGGCAAGGGGGGGCGGATTCGCCCCCCCCCCCGAGATCTCGAGAACTACGAGTCCGATTTCATCGCAACAAACGGCAGCTGATTTGCCATGACGGAAACTACACTTTGAAAAAAGAAATGTTCAGATTTTGAAAGGGGTGGATACAGGGGGCCAAAACACCAAAATACGAGATACTTTTGGACTTCTTATAACTCCGTTGTTTACGAACCGATTTCCATGAAATTGGCATGAATCGAGAGATTATGGAAAGGACTCTTACCATTGGTACACACATTTCAAAGTCTGAGAAAATTCATAGGCGTTCACAGAGTTTCAAAAATAGGAGGTTTAGTTCTTCAACAACTGAATGAGAAAAAAGGTAAAAGCGCTTTTTTGGCTTCTGCTTGTCATGTTATGCTAAAGAAGTACAAATCGTATTACAATGCTTGTATAATGTTAGCATAGGCAGTGCCAGGGACATGAAAAAGGGGAACTGTCATGGTCACATACTCTTCAGATCAACTTGTGACCTTTGACCTTAAATGACCTCCAGTGACCTTGGAGTCGCTTGGAATGATCTCGTGTGCGCTTAATATTATCTGTAAATGTTTTCAGTCATTTGAATTCACTCTGTTTTGAAAATTTCATTTTACGGCTATTGTGATATAGGGTACGCACACTGACATTTTGGGTCAAAGCTCCTTGACCCGACCTGATATCGAGCTGAAACTTGATACAAAAGTAGGAGGCACCCTTCTACGTCATATGTATGCCGGATTTGGTATTTGAAAAATAGTGCCGAAAATATTGCAATAAAACCAAAATTTGCTTTTGTCTCTGCCCTGACCTAGTAAAGTGCCCTGTTGAGATGCCCCCCCCCCCAGATGAACACAACTGTTTTTGTACGTTGCCTAGCTATTTAGCTATACATCCATAAACGTCTTAAGTTCTATCTTAAAAATGCTGTTTTTGGCAGTCAGTTTTTTAAACCCTGAACACGGCCAAAAATGGCCTAAGGTGCCTCCCAAAAACGTTGCTTGGCTCCGCCCCCGAGCAAAACAGAATTTCGAAATTTTGTCACAGTACGTAGAAAGAACAGCTAGGAAAAGTCACTAAATTTCTTGAAGCTGCATCAAAAAGCCTGGAATTGGCACGCAAAAAACTCGAGTGGGGGCGGCGAATCCAGCTCCCCTGCTGGGAATAGGGTTAAAACCGACAGAAAATATTGGGGGGCCCAAACCAACATTGGGGGGCCCACCAATCAACATTACATGGGCCAGGGCTCTCTCAAAAGAATACAAATCGACACCCCTGTTCTTATGTCATGCTTTAGTGGGGTAAACCTGGGCAAAAACACACCACAAAACTTTCGTTTGTTTTGTCCTTCCAGTCAGTCTCTCCACGACCTTTGCTTCAGGCTGATATTTAAAGACCAATCATTCATGTCTCTATGTGAGCGACTTTGAATCTTCTCAAATCATATAAATGCGTCAAAACAGTGTTTGCGCAAATGATTACAAAAAACATCTTACCCCGCCCTGGGTACTCTGCCTACCACTCTTCAATCCATCTTTATTGCCAGTTGGATGGGTTTTAGGTGGCCTTTTATGGTGAGCTTCGAGAGTGCTCTTTCATTCCTAAGCACCACACTAGATCCGTTCTTGCTCCGATATTTTGTCAACCAACTTACAACGCCTCGTTATGTCTCCGAAGTCAGGAAAAGGAAGTCTTCTTTATGGCTCTAGAAAAAAATCAGCAATATCTTTAACATCACATATTTAACATATGATTCTATGTTAATTTCATGATTCCGGTTAATTTTTCAGAGCACTGTGATAAGGATGTCGACTGCTTCGTAGTGTTGTGCCATTCGGAACATCTCCCAGACAAAGCACGCATCAAAGTAACGTCGGGTGCTTCCACGTTGCTCTTGGATGCTGCCCTTTCTGATGATGCCGTGTCTAAGGGGCTATTCCCGCTCAGTTTTCCAACGCCAAATTTTGGTTGAAAAATTGATTAGCTACTAGTCCCCGCGAAGAGATTGTGTAATAGGCAAGGCGTACAGCAACACAGTGATAAGCGTGTGTTGTTTAATGCAAATTTCCAACTTTGAGCGACGAGCCACGTGATTCCAGCGACAACATATGGGATGAAGTTCACGAAAGGCAGTCCCCGAGATGCAGACTGGCGCTGGTGTCCAATGAGCCTCTAGCTGAAATGCATTGGAGTGAGCTGACACAGGGCTGCTTCGACGTCGCCACGGCGAATACATTGCAACACCCAGAAACAATCGGCTTGTGATATGCGTATGGAAACATTTTATTCATCAGAAAATGCCCAGACATGTCATGTCTGCACAGTTCATATAAAACCAAAAAATAGGCCTGTTGTGATGCCAAAGTAGCAGACCACGCCGAAAACAGAGGATTAGTTCTGTGATGTCAGCGCTTATTTAAAAAAAGAAACTGCAGACAACTGCTGCGCAAATGCTGCTGTGAAGTGAAATTTACTCGTTCTTCACGGACTGGGAATGACTCATGACTTGTCTGTTAAAAGAGACAAAGGTATTATCGCTTGCCGAAAATAGCATGTGGTGTCATGTGCAGTATGTAAAGGCTCTGATATTTTCCAGGTGTGCACTGCATTGTGCATTTTGCCGTTCCCGATGTTTATGCTTAGTAGCTGGACCTTAGCGCAACAACATGCCATTATCGTTAGCGTTCTTTGTGAGTGGTCATTCTTGCCCGTTCATTGCTGTGACATCTCACTGGCGATTTGGTTGCTGGCTTTTGGCAAGTGCCACTGCACCTGCAAAAATTATGACGTTGCCACCGTAAACTGTGCGATCAAAACCTTATTATTTCGCTAATTATTTCAGACTAGTATTTCTACTTGTTTTTCACCTATATATTTTTATTATGTGTTATATATACAATGTAGTTATATATTTTTACTTAATAAACTAATCATTTCACATTGGACCGGGGCTGCATTGTGCAAGCTCAGCTGTTAAGGGACTGTGTGTTCCAATCCTCTTTATATTCATACTGGCAGATGTCAGAAGTCGGTGTATCCCAGGCTATTCTGAACGAGTTTCTGGCCTCTTTTCATGTATATATTGTTTATTAGCTTTCCCATGTTTCCAAAGCTGGGGTATTCTTGTACCTCCAATCCAATGCAATCTTACACAATTGTGGGCCGTCCATTGAACTAGTGGGTGATTTTGTGTTCTGTTCGAATAGCTACCCGGGGAAAGCAGTACCGCAAGTGGGCAGCCGACCTGGTGGGACGTTACGGGCCTGCAGTCCGCATCCATCAAAACCTATCCAGGACCCTCGTAATTATATCCGAATGTCTTCAGTCCTCTATTTCATTCGTAATCCTGGCACGCGCACCACATTTGGCTGGTTTGAAACGGGGTCATTCTTTTCTATTGACATGGCCCATCCATGTTAACCTAGGAACGTTCATCCTTTTCCAGAATCGTGTAGTAAAAAAATGACATGAGATAGTTTTAAGCATGCGTGCTCGCAATCTTTCGGCGCAAAAACACCGACGCCCGGCGTTGCAGTCTCCATTGGCTGCGGGGCATCGGCCGCCACAGCTAACACCAGAAGGCGCCCGGCGGGCGGGCGAAACCGACCACGCATCGGAAAGTGGTGCTTTCGCACGCTTTATGAAATCCATTCGTACGGCTCCAGGGTAATCTGGCCGGAGATTTCATTTGCGCAGTTTTCAGATTGAGACTTCGAACATTAGCAGTAACAGCATTACGAACAATGCAGATTTCAGTGGGCACTAATGGTGGAATCTCGATTGTCTGTGTTGCTGTAACTGCTCATCCTTTCATTGTTTGTTGTTTATTGGTGTTTTCGGGCGCACCGACTTCTGAGGTCATTTTGCGCCCATGCTGATCCCTTCAGAGGATCAGCCTAAAAATTGCGCTGGTGAAATATCCGCCCCAGTCTACCCAAGGCACATGCAGATTAATTTAATAAAGCATTCGGAAGTAGTATTCCTCGATACATGGTCGTTTTCGTCCCCCACCGTCCCCCGCCTGGTGTTAGGTGCGGCGACCGATGCCGCGCGGCCTATGAAGACTGCAACGCCGGACAGTGGTACGTTTGCGCTTAAGCATTGCGAGCGCGCATGCTCAAAACGTCTAGCTAAAAAGTCATGTTTAAGGTTTTTTTTTGGGGGGGGGGGGAACTACCCGAACACCACAGGTTCATGGCTATGTTAACCCGTCCCCGACTGGGGAGGCAGTTGACTGCCCTCCCCTGAGGTTTTTCTGGGATTACGAGAGAACCAACAAACACAGAGTCACGAAACTTTGTGTACCTTTCGTTTCATCAATTTTACATCTTGTGTCAAAATGTTGACCTCAGGTCAGGTCAGGCGCCTGTCCTAGGTCAGGTCAAACAGACCTACGTCAAAAAAAGTTTAGCGCCCTCTACCTTTTTCGCAAAACAAGATATCTCAATAATACTTTCAGGGATTAGTGATCGTGATAGATGCAACAAATCTGCTATCACAGATTTTTCGGAATTTTCCGGGTCATTGACCTAAGGTCAAGCCCATTTTTAAGACATATAGCCGTTTTTCTGAAATTGACGGAATATTCCATAACATTTTTAGTGTGAAGTGAAGCAGACATCTAGTTACCGTTATTGGACAAAGTATCAGTGACTTCCAGCCATTGACCATAGGTCAGGTCACGAATAACTGAAGTGGGCCAAAATGTACCACCGTCAAAATCGACGATGAATTACTCAGAATGGGTAGAAAATGGCAGAACTGGCTTGCACAGACGTAATTAATACCAGGAACCTCAAAAAGTTTGAAAAAGTAGCATATTTTGCAAATAAACAGGCTCTCGCGAATAAAGCTCCGCCAACTTTGTACATTGGCAACTAATTAATTTTTCCAAAATTTAAGCATGAGCAACCATCACAAGAACCACGAAGATCAATAAAATTTACATAGATCGTCTTTTTTCGCGAAAATAAAGGAACGCTAAAATTACTTCCCGTCAATTTGGTACCGCATACGGCACCGGCGCACAGTGACGGCTGACGGGAGAATTACGATGTCTTTAACTCAACGTTTCGGCGTATATATTGAACAAATCTGGGAAATTAGACGTGTATCGGCATCCGCGGACATTTACTTGTGCGCTGGTGCCTTTACCTATGCGTTATTAGTCAGAGCCCTTGAGATTCAGGTTATTTCTTGGTCTCATGCAGTCGGCTATGAGAAAACATATATAGGTCGTAAATTGGCTTACATATTGTCTAAAACTAAAAATGAGACCAGTTTCGAGCTCTACTCGTGACAGGCTTTCCAACGGTATGGTTATTTTTATCGTGCGACCAACCGTTCGTGAGTTAGAGGGGGAGCAGTCAACTGCCCCCCCCCCCCCAGTCGCCGGTGTTCGGGACGGACCGACGGTCGTGCGCGGGTTAAGGCATCTTGACATACATAGCGAGCATACAAAGGCAACCTCCTTCCTCCACTCTCTTTGTCGGCTTGCCTCCTTCACACTCTGCTCGTACTTCGTTTTCCATCCCCTTCTCTCCACCTCTGCTTCCCACTCCTCTGCAACTGGTGTCTTCTCCTCCCTCTTGTCATGTGCTGTCCTGGTCTGTTTCCTCTCCTTGTTCCATGATAATCCCCACATTCTCTCCTTCCTCCCGTTCCCTCTCATCTTTCCATGTATCTCCTTTTTCCTCTCCTCTCGTCCCATCTCCTCTTCTACCTTCCTCCCATCTTCCCTCCTGTCTCCTTCCCCCTTTCTCTTTCTGTTTCTCTCTCTTCCTCTCCCTCTTTGTTCATTGTATTTCCCCTCTTGAGATGTGCCAAGCTTTGTGGTATTTATTTCCTCAGGAGACGATCAAGGGAAAACTCCGGTCCAAGTTCAAGAACGACCAGTTCAAGCAGTCGTCCCACAACCGACGAATGGGCGAGGAGAGACAGCAGAAGCGCATCAAGAAGATGCGGGGTCAGGCGGCTGATGTTGGGTTGCCCCAGTGCGGCCCCCAGACTCTGGTGACGTCCCAGCGTCGAGGATGGCGGGCTACCACCTGGTTGCCGGCGACGGACGCTCACCTGAGGAAGAAGCCCGTCTGAAGATGAAGTCCTTCGCTGACCGGCGATGGCTGCTCATCGCTCAGAAGAGGAATATATCCGACCTGAAGTTTCGCTACCCCTGGCTTTCCGATGAAATTGATATACGTTTTCGGGCATAGATTGTTATTGGATAAGCCAGTGTTTTAATAATTTCCATACACAAAGCCAGCAGCCAGTCAGGCGCTGATTAAAAAAATAGTTCTTCGGCTGGAAGGATTCGGGTCGCTCCACTGGGTTTCTTAACATGTACATTGCAGTCACGCGCCGTCTCTCTTGACTATATTGAGTATCAAACACTTCTGATGAAACGTTGGGAATATTGCCATCAGAACACATTCCTTCATTACCAAATCACGCCCAGTTAATTGCTTCATTTTTGGGAATGTTTTGACCTGAGCTCTGGCTTGTATTTGCGTGTTCCGATATACGTTCGTTGCTCATGCGGTTTGGTTTATATCTGGAACCTGCGTTTTAACACCACTAACGCGTTTCCAGTTCTGGCCAGAGTTTTCTCGGGTCCGAGGCAAGGGCGGAGTGGACATCAGGGCGGGATCGTCTCCGAAATCGAGCTCTGCCTGGGGAAAATCAAGGAAGCATACAAGCAGAACACAAGTGCGCATACTTTTTTAGATATGTCGTGGATCAGGCACTATCCTTATTTCAACATTAGTAATCGCAGAATGGCTTAGGTTTAGCTTAGGTGGATGTTGGGCTGTATTGAAATTACGGGGGCAGTCAGTCCTTATCGAAAGTTTCATTGGTGGTGCGCCACTGTATTGCCTTCCAGAGGGACGTAATGTTGATTTTCTCTCATCAGGCAATGTTTATTAGATGGCCTGTATTGTGGGGAGTGTGTGGTTTGGAAAAAATGAATTACAATCGAAGGTGTGGCGAATGTAAACCTCCCGGTCCTGTTATCAGCAGAGCCCTAGTTAACAAACGCTTGCGTGTTACAGTTGAGGAAGCAGTCCGAGCGCTCTTAGAGGACCCGGAGTGCTCCTGGCAGCATCTGTAACGCGTTGAAAACGTGGGGGTACGGGACGGCCTGCTGATGGTGGAGAACGTCACAATCTGCCCCGTCCCGGACAACTTGAGCCACCGCCTGCATCTGTCGGCCATCGCCCACAGTGTCTTCGCGAAACACGCGGCGCCGCACACCCGAAACCTCCTTACGTTCCTTCAAAACAAGATGCTAGGTGTGATCGAGGGGCAGGCCGCCAAGACATGCCGCAGAAAGCTGGTCTTGGTCTGTAACGTAACGTAACGCATTTCCTTGGTCGTAACGAAAAGACGCCGGCCAGTAGCGAGAAAGCGTGTGACGCCCTTCCGTTTCCTGATCACTTAAATGCATGCTTTAAGTGATGATTCATGACGCGTCATCTCGATTAGAGTTGCAGTATTTTGGAACCACGGCGTACCGGCAGTCCATGCCGGTATACCGACAGCCGGAACTGAAATCGATAGCGCTGCACATGAGCAGCGCCTGGGGCGGCAATGCCGGTTTTTAAGAAAACGTCGGTTTTATGCAGGGCACCGGCACTGTCGGCCCAGACCCTGCTCCGGTACCACAACATTCATTTCATTATCGGCTGACAGTATATCGACGTTGGCTGCTACCGGTACACCTTGGTACCAAAATATGGCATTTCCTATTGATGTGTGCCAGCACACTTGCTCAATCTGCATGTTCGTTTTGAAGATTTGTGAGTCATGATTCCTCGTGCAACATCGTAACGGTATAAATTAGAACGTTATACGAGTTTCTTGAGCCCGAGAGGGGCTACGCCATGGGATCTTACAAATAATTTCCGAACTTAGCCCGGTAATTTCTTAGATATGACCGGGTTCCTTCAGGTACATGTAAAGAACCCAACCGGTTCCTCAACATAAAGCTAAAACTTTGTGCGGCTTTCATTCAAACCGGAGGGGGTTCTCTTGCTATTCTGGTGTCAAACCGACAACTCGCATGCATTCCTGTGGGATTCTTAATAGCATTCTTCCAGTAAATTCTAAGCCTGCTGTTATTCTTCGTGCAGAAGGTTGAGAATGCTTTTGTTTCTTTTGACAAGGATGCACGGAGTTCTGTCAACAAGAACTGTGGAGCTTCTGAAAAGTGGTGGCATGATATTCTACCGCACCTTGGTTTAAAGAACGGCACCGGTTCTATTTCACGAACTTTTTGGTAAAAAGTTCTTCAAAAGTGTTTCCAGTGTACTTCATAGCTTAACCCTCGCTTGACGAGGGAGAATGGCACCCCTCCTCCAGCAGTGTTTCCGGGACCACGAGAAAACGACGCACGACGATGCCTGGAACTTTGGCGTAGCTGACGATGCATTCATTGCGCATATTCTGAAGAAAAATGTGATCCTAGGTTGTCCCAGATCACCGAGGTATGATGCCGTTACTGAAAGCTTGCAAGATAATTTCGCAACAGAGGTCGTTTTTTTACTGTTTTAGGACAACGGGTATGCATAAACGGCGCATGACTGGAATGAAATCGGTTCGGAATGGTAGTCAACATGCGAAAAAGTCGCTTTAGATGGGTCAATAAAATCTGAAAGGTCAATCGAGGTCTGTGACAATGGCGTGACGACGTGGTGACGACCTACGATGACGTTTTTGACCTTAGAACGTTCTTATACAAATCATTGACACTGAATATGACAGAAAGACGATTTTAGGCCTATGTGGTCCCAGATATGTCGCTTTTAATTCGGAAAATCTGTTTATTGCTCCCGAGCACATAGTTTCACCCAACCAACGACGTTACTGGTCGATCTGATGGAATCGATCTGGATGCCGTTGGGTTCCTTTAGCGCACAGCAATCGCTTGCTTCTCGACCTGAGGAGCCAGCTCAATTAGGGGCCAAATGGCGAGGGGCGCGATGCCTGCCACCCTCCCTCGTCATCGGTGCGAGTGCAAATCCCTCCCGTCCGGCGAGGATTAACAGCTTGCCAAATGGCTCTGCGGTCTGACACGCAACCCCACGGCATGGCCTGGCCTATCGCCTTGAGTCGAACCTGGCAGTGTAACGTTACATGTGACTGTGATACCAGGTCACGCAGAAGACATCACGTCCTTACCGGGTGTGCATAATGTCACAATAAAGCATGTCTTTTGCTTAGCTACCGTGGTTGGCACGACTATTCTGAGACAAAGTGTAGATGTCGCTGCTTCGGTGTAAGCCGTTGCACCTGCCGCCAGAGTTCGAAGTTCAGTGGAAGTACCGCTGGAAAGCCCAAAGTAGAATAAAACATCCACCACTGCAGAGTGCCCCTGATATTGTTAGAAGCGTCATGCGGCCCTCGAGACGGGAACAATGATGACTGAGTCCCTAGAACGGCATAGGAGCTTCTGGAATGTCAAAGGGACGGCGAATGTGCTTCAGGAGTCTGTGTGAAATGCTGAAGATTCCCAATCCAGTGAGAGGACCTCCGGGAGGGGGGGTGGGGAACGGTTAAAAGGACCCTAAGACAGCGAGATGATCCTTAAGATGAGTAGAAGGGTCCCGAAACTCTTCAAGGACCACTGAGACCGCAATAGGGTCCCAATACGGCGAAGGATCTATGAGACCGCTTTAAGTGCCAGAATGGCCGCTGAGATAGCAAGGCCTCCAAAGGGTGTCTTGGACGGCATGAGGAACATCTGGCCAGCCAGAGGAACTTCCTTTCTGTGGTATGATTGGGCATCCGCCTCGTCTGGCTGCGTCTCGACGACCCTTCGCCCGCCAGGCTCACACATGCGTCCCAACGTCTCCACGCTTTATTTCCGACTGCCGCCGACGCCGACTGCCCCCGACGCCGCCGCACATGTCGGCCTGAAACCCGATCCGCCGCCGGGTCGGCTTCTCAACCCCGACGTTAAAATAACACTTTGAAGGCTAAAACTAAATGATGGCGGGAACGGCTCTGCCTGAATCCCGGGTTTCGGCACACGTGGCGACGGCAGGACGGCCCCGCTCACCAACTAAGACCACAATTTCCATCCAGCATTAGGGCGAGGGGGAGAACGCCTATTTTACCAAAATTGGAAGGGACAGGCCCCTCTTAGATACATCTGTCGGTTACGAAAAACGCTCACTTCAACCAAAATGGGTGAGGAAGAAAACCTAGTTCGCCAAAATTGTAGGGAACGTATCCCCGCCCCCCCCCCCCCCACCCGACAGCTACACCCATGTCCTCAAGTCTGTTAGGTGGGCTCCTGGCACGGGGTAGGCTCACCTGAAACTGCCGGTGAGACCCTTCAGTCGCAACGAACGCCCCTGATACGGTTAGAGAGACCCTTAGACTGCCAGATATATTCCATGTAATGGAGCAAGACAAGTTATACAGCCATGGAAACCACCGGAGACGTTCAGAGGGCGTATGACAGTGCACAGAAGCCCTGAAATCGCAAAAAAAGTCTCTTTAAACTGCCACAGGGCCCCTGAGACGGCAAAAATGAGACTGTTTGAGACCGCTAATTAGCCGTCTCCGGCAACAGGGGCTTCTGAGATGACCAAAGGACCTCTGAAACTACCAAACCCTGAGACATCCCAATAGTCCCTGAAACAGCCAAAGAACTACGAGGACTGTAAAAGGCATCTCTGTCATGGCAGAGAAAGACTTATACAGGACCCTTGCTACTGACTAAGGGGCTCCTTAACCCTATTCCCGGAGGGCTGGACGGTATCGTCGATTCCCGGCAGAGGGGGGGGGCGGGCGGATTCGGTTCCCCCTGGGATCTCGAGAACTATTCGTCCGATTTCATCGCAACAAACGGCAATCGATTTGCCGTGACGTGAACAACATTTTTACAAAAAGAAAGTTTCAAGTTTTTGAAATGCGCGGATACAGGAGGGCAAAAATATCAAAATGGTGGTATTTTTCGACTTCTTATAACTCCGTTGTTTATCGACCGATTTCAATGAAACTGGCATGAATCGAGAGATTATGGATAGGGCTTTTACCATGGGTACAAAAATCTGAAATTTTGAGAAAATTCAGAGGTGTTCACAGGGTTTCAAAAATAGGAGGATTAGTTTCTAACAAATGAATGAACCAAAGAGGCAAAAACACTTTTTTGGTCTTTGCTGGCCATGCTATGCCAAAGAAGTACAAATCACATTATAATGTTTGTATAATGTTAGCGTACGCGGTGCCAGGGACATGAAAAAGGGGAAACTGTCATGGTCACACGTTCTTCGGTTCAACTTGTGACCTTTGACCTTAAATGACCTCCAGTGACCTTGGGATCACTTGGAATGATCTTGTGTGCATTTAATATTATCTGTAAACGTTTTCAATCATTTGAATTCACTCTATTTCAAAAATTTCATTTTATGGCTTGCGATATAAGGCACGCGCACTGACATTTTAGGTCATAGCTCTGTGACCCGACCTGATATCAAACTGAAACTTGGTACACAAGTAGAGGGCACCCTGTTACGTCATATGTTTTCCGGGGTTTGGCATTTGAAGAAACCGCGCTGAAAGTATTGCAAAAAAACAAATTTTGGTTTTTGACCTTGGCCTGACCTTGTAAAGTGACCTCAGATGAAGAAAATTACATCTGCACATTGCTTTACTATTTAGATATACATCCATATAAAGTTTTAAGTTCCATCTTAAAAACTCCGTTCTTAGCAGACATTTTCCTTTTCCACTAAAAATGGACAAAATGGCCTGAGGTGCCTCCCAAAAACGTTGCCTGGCTCCGCCCGTGATCATAATAGAATTTTGAAATCTTGTCACGGAGCGTAGAAGGAATAGCTAGGAAAAGTGACTAAGTTTCGTGAAGTTGCGTTAAAAAAACTGGAATTGGCAAGTAAAAAACTCGAGGGGGCGGATTTAGCCCCCCCCCCCTGCCGTGAATAGGGTTAAACGGCAACCTGGGACGGCCAAACCGTCCCTAAAATTGCCAGATGGGCCCCTGAAACTGTCCGAGGCGCCCTTGAAACTGCCAAACGGGAGCCAGAGACGTCCCGAGGGACACGTGAAACTGTAATAGGAACCTGAGACCACTAGAACACCCTGACACAGCAGACGGCCCCAGGTCACCAAAAGCATCCCGGTATCTGTCAGAGGGAACCTGACCTTAGCTAGCCTAAACTGGCAAAAAAGTCTCCAGAAGCTAGGAGGGGGCAGAGAGGCTATTAGACCGTCCCTGAACAAGTACCTAAAAACTGTCGATACGGACATGGAATTTAGATGGAGGGAGGGCGCAGCCGCTTAAAATCACAGCATTTCTTTGTGCCATATTTCGGCGTCTTTGTAGGGTAACAAAACGCAATACTGTCTTAACTATGGTGACGTACTTGGGTTTTTTTTCGGTTACATTTGATGGTAAAAACACAAAATTATACCAAATATTTCCCTTGGACCTGTGCGGATTCAGACTCTTTTCATATCTGCAGATACAAAAATGGGGGGGGGGGCGACCGGTAGGGGCTCACGTTGACCATTATCGCCCCCGAATCTGCCCCTGGATCGAAAATACCGCAGATGTGTCCGACACGCACATGAAGTCCGTAACTATGATATAACAGTCAAGCAGGGTCAGTGTAGGGCAAGGTATTGATGCCTTATGTCGGACGTTTCTGCTGTCTGTCGTATTACCTGCCGTATTACTATGGATCGGGCAGGGTACAGCATCAATTTCTATAACACTGGATCACGTACTATGCTTTCTGGATCATGAAACATGCACTCCAGAACATTGTTTTGTTACGTAAGTCACTCAGATATCGAGCGACGAACGCGGTCGCACTGTAAAAACCAAATATTTCGTGAGAAGCTGCCGAAGCATGCAGAATGAAGAATGAAGTATGAATGAATAAATAAGATATTATAAATAGATATAAGTTATGAAGAATAAAGCGCCCCTGAATTCGTGACAAAGGGGTCACGACTTCAAGAACTTAATAAGAATAAGAAAATATATAAAATAATAATAAATAAATAGGAATCTAAAATGGATGTAGTTCCTATCATTTATGGACGTACAACGTGTGTTTGCATTGAAAAGAAGCGTATTATTTTGAAAACTCATTCAGGCCAACCTGGCAACTTGGGTCGAATAGGATCAGATCGTCCGTGGCAAATAAGTTCGTATAATATATTAGTGCTTCCAGAGAACATATCACTGACAGCAAGCATTCCGAGACTGAAAACCAAAAAATATGCTAAGTTCTGGGTCTCAAAATTTGGTATGAAAAGTGACCTGACACCCGTTAACCCGCCGTTGAAGGGGGGTGTTCGTTTAACGCCCCCTCCCGGCACGTTTTATAAATATTTCCGAAATGAATAGCCGCAGCGATTGAAACTTTCAGTACCTTTCCTTCAATCCATTTGACATATACCGACGAAATTTTATGATTAAGGTCATCCTGGATCATGTCAATATGACGTCATAAAGACAACCATGTTTTGTGGCTTGACGCACAGTTCTATCTTGTTTCATAGTTACAGTTAAAACTCTTCAGCATGGCGACGGTAGCTTGCTTTGTATGTCATGGAGACAAGAGAGGTCGATGTACGTCACCTGTGACCCCATAATACGTCATCTCAGGTTAAACATTTATACAGAAATTTTGTATTTTGGATGATATGTACATTGCAAGAAAGTAAAGAAGGAAGGCATTCGATGATGTTTGGCACAAAAGACGTTTATCAGCCCGGCTGTGATAAGATGTGTAATTTGAAGGCCTTTGACCTTTTATCTGGTCAACTTAGGTCAAAGGTGTTTTTTTAAGGACGATAAAGACGTACTAGAATTGGAAACGCTTATTCAGCGCTGTATGCGCATTTGCAAGCTTCATCACTTCAAAAATGTTGTGATAAAGATCGATGTATACAGACGCATATATATATATATATATATATATATATATATATATATATATATATATATATATATATATATATATATATATATGTATATGTATATATATATATACCTACAGCTATCAGTCAGTGTGCACGACAGTGTTGTGGAAAACATCCCATTCGTATTCCCAAGCCGTAATTCACGTTACTGTCTCTGGACAGTGATATAGCCAACACCATTTTGCGGAATATGCAACCAGACTCATCATGTAGAATGTACCGATGTAGAAATATCCATCTTTGCAACTTTGTGCAACACTGCATGACGAGAAAGTGTGCAACAAAAGCCAGACTGACTTGTTTGGTTGTCCAGAGGCTCCAGATCGAAGCCACTTGTGTGTTCGCGGTACTCCGAATTTCAGAGTACAAAATGTTGCAATATTGCAAGTGCACGGCAATCGGAGCCGTTTAAACCCTTTACCTGTGTTGAAAGCTCTTTGAAAGTGCCTTTTTAGGATCCCCGTCCAAATTAAGCCTGAAACATGTATGACATGACCAGTTAGCACAGACGACACATTTTACCTAGTCTGTGACCTTGACCTTGATGACCTTGAGTCAGGTAGCACTCAGCATAATACGCCAAGCCTCTTGAGATAAATTACCACCGAAATGTCAGTCTCGGTCTGTTTTCCATTGTGATCAGGTAACACTGAACAAAAGAAGCACTTTTGGTTGCTTAACTTGACCTGTCACGTCATCAGTAACCCTAAAGTTAAAAAAAATATACGTCATAAGATCGCACGGACCGGTGCTATCGATTGTCGTTAAAATCATCAAAATCGGGCCATTGGTGTTCAAGATAGCCAGGAAGGCGTTCAACGCCTCCCCCCATGGAAGGTGGCAATGGAAGGTGGCAAAATAATCCAGTCAATGCCGGGTTAAATGGTCAGAAGATATATTTACGTATGCAGATAACGTGAAGGGCATCAGAGCGTAAATTCAAGCTACAAAACGCCGAACCAGTCCAACATTGTCAACAACAAACGGCCAAGGGTTAAGTTGATCGAACGTCAATGACTGGGATATTTCCGACGAATTCGAGACAGCAAAATTGTTTTATTTGTCATGCTGTATCAATATGGCAAGTTTCAAGTCAATCGATGCATTTCACAAGATGCCATGCCACCTCCATTTTTTTTAAGCATGGTCTTATTTGACCTGTCTTAAGTCAACGACCTCAAGTGAACTCGATCTTAACCCTATTCCCAGAGGACTAGACGGTATGGTCGATTCCCGGCAGGGGGGCGGATTCGGCCCCCCTGAGATCTCGAGAACTACTTATCCGATTTCATTGCAACAAACGGCAATCGATTGACAATTACGTGAACTACATTTTTATAAAAAAATCAAAATTTTGAAAAGTGTGGATGCATGGGGGCAAAAATGTCAAAATGGGGGTATTTTTGGACTTCTTATAACTCCGTTGTTTATCGACCGATTTCAATGAAACTGGCATGAATCGAGAGATTATGGATAGGGCTTTTACCATGGGTTCACAAATCTGAAATTTTGAGAAAATTCAGAGGCGTTCACAGGGTTTCAAAAATAAAAGGATTAGTTTTCTAACAAATGAATGAACAAAAGAGGCAAAAACACTTTTTTGGCTTTTGCTAGTCATGTTATGCTAAAGAAGTACAAATCACATTACAATGCTTGTATAATGTTAGCATAGGCGGTGCCAGGGACATCAAAAAGGGGAGCTGTCATGGTCACACGTTCTTTAGATCAACTTGTGCCCTTTGACCTTAAATGACCTCCAGTGACCTTGGAGTCACTTGGAATAATGTCGTGTGCATTTAATATTATCTGTAAACGTTTTCAATCATTTGAATTTACTCTATTTCAAAAATTTCATTTTATGGCTATTGCGATATAGTAGAGGGCACCTTTTTACGTCCTATAAATTCCGGGTTTGGCATTTAAAAAAAAAACAGAGCAAAAATTGTTGAAAAAAAAATTGATTTTGACCTTGACCTGATCTTGTAAAGTGACCTTAGACGAACAAAATTATAGCTGCACATTGCCCAACTATTTAGCCATTCATCCATATAAAGTTTTAAGTTCTATCTTAAAAACGCTGTTTTTGGCAGACATTTTCCTTTTCCCCTCAACATGGCCAAAATGGCCTGAAGTGCCTCCCAAAAACGCTGCCTGGCTCCGCCCCTGAGCAAAATAGAATTTTGAAATTTTGTCACGGCACGTAGAAAAAATAGCTAGGAAAAGCGACCACGTTCGTGAAGCTGCGTCAAAAAACCTGGAATTGGCAAGCAAAAAACCCGAGGGGGAGTAAATTCGACCCTCTTGCCGGAAATAGGGTTAAGGACTGACAAGACGTCTAAAAATGGTACAGAAAAGGTGCACAGAGTTTTGTGTTTCTGCGCACTTCCGTTCTTTTGCTAGCCTCAGAAAACCGGAGGATGGGGGTTGTCACGAACTTCGGGCCCGGCGAAGGTTGAAGGAAAAGCTCGAGATTCCAAGTTTTGAACTTAGCCTCTAAGAAATCGCGAAAAACTGCACAACAAAAGCTGTTGGTTCGTCGGTCGGGCAATATTGCTTGGTCTTGCCAGAGCAGAAATGTTGTGAAAGGAGGATCGCATTTCACTGCACTGCACACGTCTGTAGCGATCAGACTTTAACGTCTTAGTCCCACGCCAGTCTACGCCAGGAAGCTCGAGACACTAGCTGAAGAGACCCTGTGTCAAGCCTGCACCTGAACTGTGCGTCGTTTGCAGCTTAAAACCTGCAGAGAGATCCTGCCGATACTGGCCATGGATCGGTAAGATCATCTGGTGCATGCAGCTAACCTTGACATTTGCCTGTTTGACATTTCAATTTTGAGTGGGATTTTCTGCAAACAACATCAAGGACACGGCCACTACGAACTGCCGTGCACGTTTGGAGCCGGACGGTAGACGGTCGGCCGCTGCCCAGCTGACCGGAGGTGCCCCCCTCCCCCTCCCGGCTGGGAGGACGGCGCGACACTGGCAGCGCTGGTGTGACGCGAGGTTATACGAGGGCGCGCGGCGAATTCGAGTCGTCCTGAGCTGCTTGTCGATGATGATTGTTCAAAACGTGTATGCTCGACGACGGTACGGCAGGCCGCTGCGACAAAGAGCAGGCAGCGCCGCATGAATTTGATTTCTTTTTGCTGTTTAGTTGCCTTGCGTCGCACGATCGGACTCATTGATGTTATCTCACGCTCCCTTTTTCGGTTCATGCTTGTCATGATTTCTTGTTGTTCCGCGTTGCTGGCCAGGAACCGAAACCGTGAAGTTTTAACTCGCACCTTCCAAAATCCACCAGACCATGACAACTGGAATTTGGTCTCTGAACGTGAATAGTCTGAAGAGTCACCAAGACACAGTTCTCAAAAGGGGAAAGCTGCACACATGACTGAAAAAATTTAACACTGACATGTTCTATATCCAAGACACTCACTGGACAGCGCCGACTGAACGAGGGGGGAGGGGAAGGTCATTTTGCACACGGTGATACTAGGGTCAGGGGTGTGGCCATATATTCAGACCGGGCCTACAGGCCGGGTTGCGTAATGCCAACAATGTCCAAGAAGCCGATACCTAGTAATCAACTCCAAAGTGCTTGGCGTTTCATGCACGCTGGCCATCATAAACGGGCCAAACGTAGATAATGGAACCAGCTTTGAGGAATATTTTGGGGCATTCCCATCGCTACAAAATGAGTATGTGGTAGTAGGAAAAGACTAACCTTTGCCTGAATAAGGAAGAGGACAGAGTGTCTTCGTCTTGAAGCGTGATCAATAACGATAAAAAAACAGTCGTTGAACAATTCATGGAACACTAGCCTGGTCGACATGTGGGGGCAACTGCGCTCACACAAACAAGACTTCACTTTCCAGCGTACAGACGTGCAAGGTACATCCAGAATGGACCTCTTTTATCAATGAGGATTCATTTGATTACGTAAAGCGTATAAAGCGAGACATTTCAAACGGGTACTTTAGCGCATGGACTGCTTATTTTCCAAGAAGCTTATGTACACAAGATTGGGTTAGGACGCTCTTATCGGAAATTTAATGACTGTTACGAAATCAGGCTTTTGTCCAAAGGTTTCAGAACAAAATTTCTCAGGCCATCAGAGAAAATGACTCGCCGATGTTATCTAGATGCACGCTTTTGCAAGCAATACTAAGCGTGATCAGTGCAAAGTAATACAATACGGATCACTGAACGCGAATTAGCACGCACACTATGCCGTTAGCAGAAGGGAACTAGTCCAGGTCCTGAAGGCCTTACGGTTCAATTCTTCAAAACCTTCTAGTCGGATTTTCTGTCTAAAGGGACTGTTCCATTTTCCGTCCAAAACACACATTCTCTAATAACATTTTTTAAACATTTTTAACACTTCATAATAACATTTTTCATAACATTTCCCTATCTAAAAGATCTACAAAATCTAGAGGAACTGGTGGCGAGCGCGGAAAATGAGATCTCAATCACAGGCCGCATGCCTGATGAGTTAAACAGCAGCATAATCATTCACATCCCTAAAAATGGCAGAGAGGATAAGTTGGCTGCCAAAACACTGGCCTCGAAGTTAGTGAAAGTAATCAAGGAACTGATCGCAGAGGATCAGACTCGATTTTTGAAAGGGCGTTTTATGGAAGAAAATGTCAGGCTTGTAACCGATGTAATTAATCTCGCACAAAACAGAAGAAACTCCGGTTTCTACTCCTTTGCGACGGGCATGGGGCTTATGCTTCTATTCAGAAGAAATATCTTCAATAAGCAGTAGCCAAGTCTGGTTTCGGGGAAGCAATCCAGAATGCGTCAAAATATTGCATCACAATTCGGTTGGCGTTTCAGCAGCCAAGGTTGTGATAAGCAGCCATTTTATTTTGCCTGTTGTGCGTTGAATAAACGGCTAAGACAAAGCTGTTCACAGAGGTGTCTATTTTTCCTCTTCTTGGAAGCACTACTCCATAGGATCAGTTCTTAACGCGCAATGGAAAGGGGCAGTTCCATGCCCCCTCTTCCAATCTCGGAAATGAAAAGAGGAAGAGATACAACAATTTAAGGGTAGGATAGGGTTGCAAAGAAAAATATTGTAGGCAATCTTCATGACCCTAGGTTATGGCATTTAAGGCCAAATGGGGTGGACAAGGTCAACTTACTTAGCCCGTACAGGCCATTCCGTACGGCTTTTTGAAAGAAACGGGAAAATGGTGCGTGTTGGTGCCTTAAAACGTGGAATACAACTATTTCCATTCATTCGACGTCTCAAGCGAAGATTTCGGGTCGAGGAAAAGTCAGGTCATTGGACTATGACGTCAATGTTCCATTTTTGCAGCTCACATCCTGAGCAACAAGGGATGATGGTGTAGTTTCAGTGTAAATAAGGATGCAAAACGCATCATTTCGCGTATTTTCCGTGAACATAGCCAACATCAGTATATCTGGTCACTTCCACGATTCACTGACCTCCGCAAGGTCAAAAAAAGTGAAGCGAGGTCATTGACTTTGGATGAAGTTTTTTACCCAAAATAAGCCCAATATCATCCGTTTGCACTACAGTTATTTCGTTATTATCAAGCCAGTTATATAATTTGATTGATGGAAAACGTGGACATTATATGTGTGCATATATAGGTAAATACATATATGAGCGTACCAATGAGCACAAACGTGTTTTTTATTGGGTTCTTTGAAGACGTGTTTCATACAGATCGACATGTTGCGGAGAAAATCTGGATGAGGCCTCAAGATGGTTAACCTTGACCTTTAATGATCTTGATCTTCACTGATTCTGGCTTTGGTCTTGGTAGATCCATCAGTTATCCCCGAATGATGTTGGCTGATAAAGTTCAAACGGTGATCTTACGTAGGATGCTATATCTTCCGCAAAGTCCCCATTTGTCTGCGACGGCCGCTGTTTTTGTTATTTGATTGATTTTGCATGTTTCAAACGTCAAAAATTTCCGGCCAACGTTTGACTTTTTTGCGTCAATCGACGAATTATGGATTTGTCATATGCGTCACAAAGCAGCAGCGACCAACTCCCATTCATTCATAGGATTTTTGAGAAAAACAGGTCGGAACTTAAGAGTGCCCCCCTTTCCAGTGCGCGTGTTAAAGGACTGTCCTTCGGTGGTTTACAGATTAAGGTTTCCAGCTACGCAGATGATGTTGCTCTTGTATTGTATGGGACTTTCAAATCCCTGAAGTCTAACATGACAGTTTTCGAAAGCTCAGGTTAATATCTGGCATAGAGCTCCACGTATGAAAAACCTGGGCAGAGTGAATCGGACCACGGTCATAGAGAAATGCAATCTACGCTGAGTACCTCTGCTGGAGCCAAAGCACGGCGGAATACCTAGAAGAAAAAAAGGCGCAGATAACCCAGATTTGGCAAACATTAACTATCCCTTCAAGATGGTAAGTCTTAACCCTATTCCCGGCAGGGCGGGCTGAATCCGCCCCCTTGGGTTTTTTGCTTGCCAATTCCAGGCTTTTTAACGCAGCTTCACGAAACCTGATGACTTTTCCTAGCTGTCCTTTCTACGCGCCGTCACAAAATTTCAAAATTCTATTTTGCTCAGGGGCGGAGCCAGGCAACATTTCTGGGAGGCACCTCAGGACATTTTTGGTCATGTTCAGGGTAAAAGGAAAATGTCTGCAAAAACAGAGTTTTTAAGATAGAAGTTAACAATTTATGTGGATGTATACCTAAATAGCTCGTCAATGTGCAGATATAATTTTGTTTATCTGAGGTCACTTTACAAGGTCAGGTTAAGGTCAAAAGTCAAAAATGGATTATTGCAATAATTTCGGCGCTGTTTTTTTCAAATGCCAAACCCGGAATATACATGACGTGCAAAGATGCCTTCTACTTGTGCGTCAAGTTTCAGCTTAATATCAGGTCGGGTCACGGAGCTATTATCTAAAATGTCAGTGCGCGTATCCTATATCGCAGTAGCTATAAATGAAATTTTTGAAATAAAGTGAATTCAAATGTTTTTTTAATGATTGAAAACGTTTACTGATGATATTAAATGCACACGAGATTATTCCAAGTGACTCCAAGGTCACTGGAGGTCATTTTAGGTCAAAGGTCACAAGTTGGTCTGGAGAACGTGTGACCATGACAGTTCCCCCTCTTTCCTGTCTCTGGCACCGCCTATGCTAGTAATGTAGAAGCAATGTAGTGCGATTTGTACTTCTTTAGCACAACATGACCAGCAAAAGCCCAAAAAATGTTTTTGCCTCTTTTTGTTCATTCAGTTGTTGCAAAACTAATCCTCCTGTTTTTAAAACCCTGTGAACGCCTATGAATTTTCTCAAAATTTCGGATGTGTTACCAATGGTAATAGTCCAATCCATAGTCTCTTGATTCATGCCAGTTTCATCGAAATCGGTCCATAAACAATGGAGTTATAAGAAGTCTAAAAATGCCCCTGATTTTTTACATTTTTGCCTCCCTGTATTCACATTTTCTAAATTTCGAAAATTTCCTTTCACAGAAATGTAGTTCACATCATGGAAAATCGATTGCCGTTTATTGCGATGAAATCAAAGGTGTAGTTCTCGAGATCTCGGCGGTGCCGAATCCCCCCCCCCCTGCCGGGAATCGACCATGCCGTGTAGCCCTCCGGGAATAGGGTTAAGAGGGTCCTAAGCCCCTGGTTTTTTTGTGCGGATCAACATCATTTGGTAGAATCTATGTAATCAAATCCATTGCGTTGTCACAGTTTATCTTATGACGACCATAGTAAAGCCTGGTAGAAATCAGACTACAAAAATAGAGACGGCCATGCATCGTTTGATATGGGAAGGATCCTATGACAAACTCAGTCGCTGGAATCAGTCAAGACTGAGAACCTTAAAGTTTTATGGGTCAAGAAATACCTAGACAATGAAAACGGCGCCAGGTGAAAACAGTAGTAAGGGACATATTGAGCATTAACCTTATTCCCGGAGGGCTAGACGGTATGGTCGATTTCCGGCAGAGGGGGGTAGGATTCGGCCCCCCCCTGAGATCTCGAGAACTACTTGTCCGATTTCATCGCAACAAACGACAATCGATTTACCTCGACGTGAGCTATATTTTTATAAAAAGAAATTTCCAAAAGTTTGAAATTTGTAGATACAGTGGGGCAAAATGTCAAAATGGGGGTACTTTTGGACTTCTTATAACTCCGTTGTTTATCGACCGATTTCGATGAAACTGGCATGAATCGAAAGATTATGGATAGCACTTTTACCATGGGTACATAAATCGGAAATTTTGAGAAAATTCAGAGGCGTTCACAGGGTTTCAAAAATAGAAGGATTAGTTTTCTAACAACTGAATGAACAAAAGAGGGAAAAACAATTTTTTGGCTTCTGCTGGTCATGTTATACTTAAGAAGTACAAATCGCGTTACAATGTTTGTATAATGTTAGCATAGGCGGTGCCAGGGACATGAAAAGGGGAAAACTGGCATGGTCACACGTTCTTCAGATCAACTTGTGACCTTTCACCTTAAATGACCTCCAGTGACCTTGGGATCATTTGAAATGATGCCGTGTGCATTCAGTATCATCTGTAAACGTTTTTAATCATTTGAAACCACTCTATTTCAAAAATTTCATTTTATGGCTATTGCGATATAGGGTGCGCGCCCTGACATTTTAGGTGATAGCTCCGTGACCCGACCTGATATTAAGCTGAAACTTGGTACACAAGTATAGGGAACCTTTCTACGTCATATATATTCCGGGTTTGGCATTTGAGAAGACGGCGCCGAAATCATTGCAAAAAAACAAATTTTGAGTCTTGACCTTGACCTAACGTACTAAGGTGACCTGAGATAAACAAAATCACCTCTGCACATTGCCCAACTATTTAGCTAAACATCCATATAAAGTATTAAGTTTTATCTTAAGAACTCTGTTTTTGGCAGACATTTTTTTTTTACTCTCAACATGGCCAAAAATGGCGTAAGGTGCCTCCCAAAAACGTTGCCTGGCTCCGCCCCTGAGCAAAATAGAATTTTGAAATTTTGTGACGGCGCGTAGAAAGAACAGCTAGGCAAAGGGACCAGGTTTCGTGAAGCTGCGTTAAAAAGCCTGTAATTGGCAAGCAAGAAACACGAGAGGAGGCGGATTCAGCCCCCCTGCCGGGAATAGGGTTAACCCTATTCCCGGCAGGGGGGGGCGGAATCCGCCCCCCCTCGGGTTTTTTGCTTGCCAATTCCAGGCTTTTTGACGCAGCTTCACGAAACTTGGTGACTTTTCCTAGCTATTCCTTCTACGCGCCGTGACAAAATTTCGAAATTCTATTTTGCTCAGGGGCGGAACCAGGCAACGTTTTTGGGAGGCACCTCAGGTCATTTTTGGCCATGTTGAGGGTAAAAGGAAAATGTCTGCCAAAAACAGAGTTCTTAAGATAGAACTTAAAACTCTAAATGAATATATAGCTAAATAGTTGGGCAATGTGCATATGTAATTTTGTTTATCTGAGGTCACTTTACAAGGTCAGGTCAAGGTCAAAAGTCAAAATTTGTTTTTTCGCAATAATTTCGGCGCCGTTTTTTCCAATGCCAAACCCGGAATATATGTGACGTAGAAAGATTCCCTCTACTTGTGTACCAAGTTTCAGCTTGATATCAGGTCAGGTCACGGAGCTATGACCTAAAATGTCAGTTCACGTACCCTATATCGCAAAAGCCAAAAAATGAATTTTTTGGAATAGAGTGAATTTAATCGATTAAAAACGTTTACAGATAATATTGAATGCACACGACATCATTCCAGGTGACCCCAAGGTCACTGGAGGTCATTTAAGGTCAAAGGTCACAAGTTGATCTGAGAAACGTGTGACCATGACAGTTCCCCCTTTTTTATGTCCCTGGCACCGCCTATGCTAACATTATACAAACATTGTAATGCGATTTGTACTTCTTTAGCATAACATGACTAGCAGAAGCTAAAAAAGCGTTTTGGCCTCTTTTGTTCATTCCGTTATTGGAAAACTAATCCCCCTATTTTTGAAACCCTGTGAACGCCCATGAATTTTCTCAAAATTTCAAATTTGCGTACCCATGGTAAAAGCCCCATCCATAATCTCTCGATTGATGCCAGTTTCATCGAAATCGGTCGATAAACAACGGAGTTATAAGAAGTCAAAAAGTACCCCCAATTTTGACATTTTTGCCCCCCTGTATCCACAAATTTCAAAATTTTGAAAATTTCTTTTTATCAAAATGTAGTTCACGTCACGGCAAATCGATTGCCGTTTGTTGCGATGAAATCGGATAAGTAGTTCTCGAGATCTCAGGGGGGGGGCCGAATCCGCCCCCCCTGCCGGGAATCGGCCATACCGTCTAGCCCTCCGGGAATAGGGTTAAGGACGGAACCGCTATCTTCCACCCTGACGTAGACATCAGCAGCATAGCACTGGATATTTCTCGGACTGAAGTTGTGGCAGCATGGACAAGGATGAACCTTCAACGTTTAGAACTATTGTCCGGTCCTCTGGTGCTCAATAAGGTTATCTGAACAAGACATTCATCCTATCTTGCGAGGAAGGGAAACCGCATTGGTAGATCGCATCATCACCAGAATAGCTCACATCTACGATCACAGCCAGACAAGACTTACGACACCAAATGAACTACAAAATAAATACGGCACGGGCAGGGGGCGACGTGACACAATTTTAACTGTGGGGTATTACTAGGAACTCAGTCAAGAAGACGAGCTCTTGAAAGGAGACCTCCCCAATCTTCCTCTAAACTGGACTTCTCCCCTCTTCCCGGGTTCAGGCCAGTTCATTTTACGATTTACGATCTTTCCAATAAAAAGCTGGCGTTTATCTGGCTGAAATTGCGGTAAAATTGGCGATCCCCTAGGGGAAATTTTGCATTGGACATTGCAGACAAAACCGCCTTCTTCGCTCTCCACTACAAATGGAATAGCATAGAAACACACTTAATAAGCGTTTGTCACTGCCCTGGAGGTCAGCCTGGGTCAAATGAGGTTATAGTCTATGGTGACCTTAGACAGGCTTATTTTTGCGCTGAATTTGATTTCATCGTCTATCCTTACCGTAGAAACCGAAGAAATTATTGTTTCTAGGCAAGTAGCTTTAATTTCAGGGAAATTGTATGTTGCGGGCAACAGGTGCCCAAATGAGGGTCACGACCTGACCTCAGGTCGCTTCTGTTTTGGTAATATGGTGGTAGCATATGTTATTGGCTATATTTTTGACAATATCTGAGCATGAAAACCCTGCAAAAATTTGCTGATATTTAAGGCAGATAAAAAGGTGCCCAAATCTGACCTGACCAGAGGTCACTAGCTTTCCATTGCTTTAAAAATCCAAAATTTACAAGTTGTTAGGTTTACTA
Organism: Capitulum mitella; assembly: GCA_030062745.1. Taxonomy (NCBI): domain Eukaryota; kingdom Metazoa; phylum Arthropoda; class Thecostraca; order Pollicipedomorpha; family Pollicipedidae; genus Capitulum; species Capitulum mitella. The sequence goes on from CP099853.1 coordinate 7,024,534, forward strand.
CATGTCATTTCTCTCGCAAGTTTTATGCTGTCCAGCCCTAAAAAGTTATCTGGGTTACAATTTTTGTGGACCCCTTTAGCCTGTCCTCGGTCAGTAACCTGGCCTTCTTAGAATTTAAGTTTTTCCCGCTGGGTGCAAAATAGATCAAAGAAGAGGCAATAAAAATTTCGCGGCGCTACGCGCCGCCATTCTTTTGCTACACTCGGAAAACCTTGAGGGGATTTCCACCCCCGGGCGGGCGAGGGCTAAAGTACTGTGGTGATTTTTCGGTTTTTAGAAGAGTAATTTTCTAGCCTTAGTAGGGGGGCGGCAAACATTTCGGGAGAGAGTCTGGGAACCCTACGGCCCCCTGGCCCCGCTCCTGCTCACTGTCTCCTCCCTTTGGATCCGCCCTTGCGTCAGATCGGAGTGGCATTTCAACACTGAACTTCAGCATAGCATCGTGGGCCCTACTTCAACATCGAGGGGGCCAAAATCAGCATGGGAGGACTAAAATCAACATGGGTGACACGTACCATCTCAACAGAATACAAAATTACGCCCATGTTCAATATTATTTTTGACACAGTAAACGTGAAACATATTCTTTCGATACCATTTTCGCCACGATCACCATTGATAGTCTCCGCCCAGGAACGTAGCCAGCGGGGACATGGGGGCCATGCCCCATCCCCCTGTGCCAAGCGGTCTACGCTTGAAATATAGCGTTTCGGAGGAATAGAAAAGAGTGATCATATCTATGAAGCAAAAACAAGCATTACGTGTTTTCCTGTGTGTTAAACATGAGGTCAGTTGCATAACATTGCCGCTTTTTCCCATAAATTTTGCCATATGCCAATGGCATATGACGAAAATTGGCATTTGCCTGTATCCGCCCCAGTCGTTACACGCTTACTTGCCCCTCATGCGACTCATCTCCTGGTGGTCGTCACATACAGGAGCTGGCTTGGGATGCTTTATTACAGCATGCCTCTAGCTGAGCGGTTTCTCTACCAAAACGAAGAAGTATTCTTACCATCCAGCATGCAGGGAATCTAGCTTCTAATGAAGGCGACAAGTGCACATGCCGTGCATAAAGCGGGAACACAAAAAACATAATAACGCTCATTACGTACTGACAATGCGGCTTCGGGGAGGCTTCAATCAAACGCGGTCATTACACTCCACACGTGTATGCAGCCTTTAGCACTCTGATCCGACTGAAATCCCACACCCCTGCGCCTTACGCGCCATATGACGCGTCGGCGACACTCAGCGGCGCAATCGAATACCGGACGTCGCGGTCTCGGCCACCGGATTCGAGCTCGCGCCGACGTCTTTCCCCTTCCCCGGCCCGAGAAAATTCCTGGCTACGTTCCTGTCTCCACCACCACCTTACAAAAAAATGCAGCCTTACCCGGTCAGGTTCATGGCTTAACATCGCTTCATATTGGTTGTATGATTTACTTTCATCGAATTACTCCTAGATGTTCATAGACGATTGACCAGGGGCATAACTTTGCATCCCTTTGATATGGATCTTCCCATACGAAACGAAATCATTGTTGCGGAATTCCATGCCATCATCTTGACCCGTTCATGTGTTTTCTTTTCGTGTAAAATAAAGCATTGCAATGCGTTTTCAGTGTCTCATTTTCAAGTTACATCAATATATCTTTCCCTACCAAACTTTGTCCAGATTCTACACCCAGGCGACACACAGGAAAAAGTATAAAAAACTAGCCTCGGTGCAGTGCAGGCTGTAGAGAGGAGATAGACCACGAAGGAAAAATGTATAACTCACAAATTTCGGTCCTTTTTAGGTGTTCGGAGAATAGTGAGAAACGAAAGGTAGGTCCAAGAAACGGCCGGCTCCGGAGACAAAAAGTCCTCATTTGGGTAAGAGTGCCTTCAGAGGGAAGAGCTTTCATCTTGAAGCGCCGCCTTTCATGTCGATTTGTTTGTTTACTAGGGTCTAGAGCCGCGCTGACTCCATAGTCATATAACATCCAGCCTTTGACGCTGGAAACGCCTTATATGGGGCGGGGCGTCATCGATGGCAGGCGGCGTCTGTAGTTGGGAAGGGTGCCGTTAATACCAGATAATAAATCTGTGGGTCGGGCGCCTTCGGTAGGAAGTGGCACGGGCACTTTCGATGGGGCAGTGGCATCTTCGGTGGAAGTGGTACCCTCAGTTCATTTTAAACCAGCGGAGACGCTTTCGGCGGGCAAGGGGGACCTTTGATACCAGGGGCGGTTCTATGGTTTTCGGTCAAAGGGGGGGTCATTCTCCCATGCCCTCTTTGTGTCCGGGACTAACACCACATGATAATTACTATTTTGTAATGGGCGACGGACCACGTTGGTAATCGCAGATCCCCTCAGATCCGCATATTCAAAGCTCACAACCCGCAAATTGACGCGGATCAGTACATTACAGCGGTATAAAGAGACCGAAACGAAGGTAGCACCGTGACGTGTATTTCTACGCAGTAAACATTCTGGGTGATGTTTCCAGATGGCGCGAGTAAACATCTTGTACGCACGCAGCAAACATCCTGGGTAGTGTTCCCAGATGGCACGAGTAAACATCCTGTACGCACGCAGCAAACATCCTGGGTAGTGTTCCCAGATGGCAAGAGACAGAAATAGAGATTCGGAAACGACAACCACAATCAGCGTCGTTTCAAAGCAATGTCTGATCGAATTTCAGTGGCACTATTGTTGGTGTAAACTAGTGCAATCTTCTCGAACGTTTCCTAATCAGTCATTTGCTCCATAACATCATGTCCATGGATGCACACGGCATAACATAATTTTCCCCACCAGTCCATGCCATTACTTAGGTGTAGTTAGTGCCCAGTGTGATTTCAGTATTTCTTACAGTGCTCTTTCATTATGAAATGCGGCCCATTGCACAATTCTGTTATAGAAGCTCGACACCGTGTTGTTTTCCACGGCGCGGGAAGGTCTGGATCAAAGTCATACATGCTGTGCTGTCTTCGCAATTGTTCAGACTTGTTGGTCCGCAGCGGCAGATACCGGTGCAAGTTCGTACTCCTGTAACAAGTCGTAATGCGCCACATCAAACACCAATAAAATCACCAAATCGAAAACTCAGAGCCGGACGCTCTCTACCGACAGGCCCCCTGCAAATTTCCTCAGACCTTTCAAATAATTAAACATTACGAAAAACAAACGTGGTCGGTGCCGACAAATAACATACTGTCATAAGGAACTGGAATACAGACCCTCGGACCACCAAAAACGTCGGTACAACAAGGGCAGCAAAACAGTCGCATTGGTATTGCCCATCAGTGAGCCAGTGATTCACATCACGGTTCATAACCGAGCTATTTGGAGATGGCCTGAACAGCTGCGGATACCGTCTGCCGATTGCGGATACCGCCGACGAGACGCAAGCACCCTGGAGCTACGCAAGGAACAGTTGGATACACAGCTTTTGTCCAGATACGGAGCTCTTAACGCGCAGTTTTGAACGTCCAGGCAAAACAGACAACGCAGTCTTTCTTTTTTATCTCGACATACCACTCTCTTAAGCTTTGTCAGGAGCATTAATTATGAGCCCGAGTTTTAGGTAAATGTCAGTGGTCGGATAACGTTTGCTGGCGCTAAGCTCAGTTCAGCTCTGTAGGGGCCGGGCGCCCATCGGCATAGACACAACACTGCCTGTGTCAATGGACCTAAGAAACAACGCATCTTGACCATGAGAGAAGGCTTCGCCATTCTCATTATAGCGGGTCTCCGTTTCGATCGCGCCGTTATAGGTGTTTCGACATCACCGCGCCATTACCACCGTTCAGTTCTCGTTGCGCCATTTTGGCCACTTCGCTCCAGCCGCGCCGTGAATGTCGCTGCGGCTTCCCCGGGCCAATATCGTCGCTCAGTTTCTCCGCGCCATTATCGCAGTTCCATTCTGACCGCGCCATTACGGGACCATCACAGCCAGCCGGTGCTCACCACGATGTTGCGCTCCTCGGGCCGGAACACGTCGAACACGCGCGCCACGGACGGCTTCAGGCCAGCCACCTCGTTCACGCGCACGATCCGCAGCGTCAGGCACGTCTTCTCCTCTGCCACGTTGGACAGCGTGAACGTCACCGTGTCCTTGCTGTAGTCGTATTTGCGTACCGCTGCGGGCGACGCGGCAAAGTCACGTCCTACTTTGTTATTTACCAAATCCGCAGTTTTTGGTTTTATCGTGGACTGTTCACATTTGCAACATGAATAAGCTATTGACAGAGGCGCAAACACAAGCAATGCGTTATCAACAGTAAGGATACTGGCAGCCATGTCCCATTGCCATACTTGTTTTTGACTAGCAATGACTGATTCACCATCGGCATCTGTACTGCGGTCGTGACAAGTTGAATATCCATTCATTTCATTAAATACCCTTCACCACTGTACGAACATAAACGCACGCACGTATGACACCTAGGCTGCAATCTCTGGCAGGCGATAAACGATATCAAGATTTGCACCAGGTCGAGTTCGCATGCACCAGATGGCGTCCATCACCAGCGGCAACCCCGATGCCGCGATAGGTCGGACACCCCTTCACCGTCCGCGTCTGGCAGCAGGTCGGTTACCCCCGTTCTGCCGCAGACTGCGCAGGGTGCTGTCCACGGCGATGTAGCCGGAGGGCAGCTCCAGCTCCAGCGCGGCGCGGTCCGATTGGCCAAGGTCCCGGATGTAGGAGGCGCATACGGTCAGACGGTACGAGCTGCCCGGGTCTCGGCTGGGGCGGACCTCCGAGGACACGGCCAGTGAGAACGCCGGCTTTGGCACCTACGCAGCACGGCGCAAGACAGGTCAACGGCAGGTGTGGTAGCGGGCATCCAGTAACTGTCATGTGAAATTACGTACAATATAGGCAACTAGGCGCCTCTTTTGCACTGCGAGGCGCTTTGATGATTAATGTCATTTACTGTGCAAGGCGTGAATCATTTAGGGCAGATAAATGAAGTGAAAGTGGAGAAATGCTGAAGTGTGTGTGGAAGTGAAGTGCGTGTGAAGTGAAAGTGGAGAAATGTTGCGCGTTGCACTGGAAGGGCCTGGGTTCCCAACAGTCTTATCTTGGGATATACGATTGAAAAAATAACTTGAGTCCAATACAATAAGTCCTTTTTCAGAACCGCACAAGGACCATAGTTCCGGGATCTGGCCGATGGTCTGAAGAGGAGAAAGATGTGTTTTGGGGGGTAGAATGCCAGTCTTCAATTCAGTGATTTCTTCGTTGTTAAATGCTGGCTTTGAATGCCCGACATTTTCACCAATTTCACCAAAAACATTCGTTGTTAAATGCTGGCTTTGAATGCCCGACATTTCCACCAATTTCACCAAAAACATTCAGCATGGACAACTTGATGGAGCAACGTCATCCACATTCCTTTCATCTTTCCACACCCTTACATCTGCAGACACAGGAGAATGGCCACGCACCAGCCTCAAACACGATAGCTTTCGCCAAAGACAACACAATATCATCATCGCCTTTTTCAGTCGGCAGATAACGCACCCAACCGCATCAGCGGATCTCTGGGAGTTGTCAACACGTGGAGGTAACCTCTCTGTACAGTCTCAATGCAGAGCACCTCGAACATTGAGATCAGCAGTCACCGTACCTGCGCCCAGCTGGAGTAGCGGAAGATGGTCTGGTAGATGACGCAGCCGCCAGAGCTGACCTCAAACTGCAACTCTGCCGGCAGCTGGAAACCACGGGCAGCGCGCGTCATGAAAATGGGGGGCGAAGACAGGACAGCGTTGCTGTAGAACGCGAATGAGTTGAGATGGGATTCTCCATCATGAACATTTCGCTCCGTAAAGAAAACGACGCAAAAGGAAACGCAACAGCAGGTCTTAACGCGATTAAGCGGCGGGCAGAGAACCAGAACAACGTGAGAAAAATCGCCACCAATTTTGTATATGAACCCTTCATGCCGTGAAACAAGATCTGCCGTGCGCTACTGCGAGAGGTGGATTTAGAGCGTGATCAGCTTGCAAGTACCGCCAGTGGATCCTTGATAATAGATCGTCCTCCACTGGAACAGCCGTGGCAGTTCACACTAGGCACAGATCTACAAACTTCCAATAGCCATACCACGGTGGAAAACATGCCAGAAAATCAGCCTGGACACGGCATTGTTTACCGCGAAATCGGCCACTTTCTCCTGCTGCAGCAGGAGGCGGTTTGATGAGTCGACTGTGATGGTGGAGGGGAGTCCGCCGGCGGTGACGGTCACGGTAGAGGAGAGCTCCGAAGAGAACGTGCGCTTTGCGAATTCTGTCAGTGCCTGCAGGCCCACGATGGTGTCCTGCGGTGCACCACAAAAACCCGCAATTAATACGAGCATCACATGTAACCAGGGTCGTCGCCACAGATTTTCAATGGGGAGGGGGAACTCTGATTTTAATACCCCAAGTTGTTCACAACACACACGCTATAGTTGAACAGGTGCAGCCCCTCTCCCCCTTAAAAGGGGTTTTTGACATTTTCCGGCACTGGCAAAAACGCAGAACTGTGCCAAAAAGGGGAAAACGAGGACAGGGGAGGGAAAAGGGGTGCCTCCTCCCGCTGCACACTATGATATTCGGACAGTGCATTGCAATCAAGCGGGGGCGTGGCCAGGATTTCGCCGCGGGGATCGGATTAGGAGGACCGTCGTAACCAACGGTTGCCCGAGTGGATAAAATCGCATCAGGGCGTAAAACGACGGGTGATGACGACGACAATAACCACGACTGTAAGGGACATCCGTCAGTTCGGCGGGAGCGCCCTTACAGACAGGCAGGGGTCCAATTACACTCCAGCGAGACCCCTTTACAAGCCGGCGGGGAGTGTCTCTACTGGCCAGCAGGGGCCTCCTTACAGACCGAAAGAAGGTCCCTCCACTAGCCTAAAGAGGCCTTTTATGGAACGGCATGGGACCCTCTCTAGACAAGTAGTGAACCCCGTACAGGCTAGCTGGGGCCCTCAACGCTCATTTAGACCATGGACCTATCTTCACGGCATACATAAAGGTCGTGTATATTCGGGAAACGTTATTTTTTAAGGTTGCGAGCCTTCTGCAATGCTTAAAATATTCCAGTTTTGTATTAGTTATCTGTTTTGGACAGTGTAAAGCGCCATACCGACGCCTCGCCGTTGAAGATGAGCTATTCCATTACAGCACAGATGTCGATTGTGCATTATAAAGCATCACATTCAACTTAAGAACGGTACAGATTGCGACAGTTTCAACAAACATGGATTTTGCGAATTGTTCTGTAGCAAATTCATGAAGCTTGTTCTCGTTCAGCTGCGTAGACGTACAACAAACGTTGCGTTGACTGCATGCGATGTTTTGACATTGTAACAAGCTACAAAAGGCCTTTCATCTCATGGATGAGCGGCAAACGAAATACCACCCGATATTTGGGACGTATGGGCGTGAAGCCATGTGATGTTACAAATGCATACTGCGGACTTCCAGAGGCTACGTATTTGGACGATTTTGGAACTTTCAAAGCACCCTGATGTCGAACAATACCGCTCCAAACCCGTATTAACTACCGACAGTGCAAGATGATCAGAATCTTACTCCTTCACCACTCCGGGTTTCCAGGTAGGTCAGTCACAAAACATGGGATTTTCCACAGCCAGCGTGGGTGAATCATTCGGACAGCCCTCACTGCACCGCTGCTTCAACCTCGCAGAACGGCGTCCACCGAGCAGCGTCGACAAACAGCAGGCCTGCCACAAGAAGAGCGCTTGCCTGTGAGGAGACGAAGCCACCGAAACTGTTGCGCTGCATGTTGATCCACTTGACGGCCCGGGCCGCCTGCTCCAGGTTCTCCCGGCCGGAGAGCTTCAGCAGCGACAGCACCATGTACGACGTCATCTCAATGTCCACCGCCTTACTGCCGCCGACTGCCAAACAGTGGGACCATAATGTGTGACGTCATCTCAATGTCCACTGTCCTATTGCTCCCGACTGCCAAACAGCGAAGCCATGATATGCGACGTCATCTCAGTGTACACCGCAATACTGCTGCCGACTGCAAAACCAGACGCTGGTGAACTGAGTCATGCAGCGCTAATCACTGAGGCAGGAGTACCTCGACGTTTTGTGAACAAGAAGATGTCTAGGTGGGGAGGAAACAATCGAAATTTTTGTATGTAACTAGCACTTGCAGTCACTACACATCGCCCTTACATAAAACACTTCCGGCCTCTCAACACTCGCATCAGCGACCTACGCCGACCAGCAGACACCGGCCCTGCGGCCGATGACGTCACCCACAGATGGAGCGTCGGTCTCCCTTCCAGAAGATGGCGTCCGGCCCCTCCCTTTCGGCCCGCAGCAGGAGGTCAGTGACCAGCTGCTGTCCCCGCTCGGTGCGGCCCAGGACGACGTGCGTGTACGTCATCAGGATCTGTTGGGGAGCAGAGCCAGAGGTCAGGTCAGAGGTCAGGGGTCAGAGGTCAGATGCCAGATGCTAGGGGCCAAAGGACAGGGGTCAAGACTTGTCCCGGCCATCCGTCTGGTGGGACGGGGAGAGAGAGAGAGAGAGAGAGAGAGAGAGAGAGAGAGAGAGAGAGAGAGAGAGAGAGAGAGAGAGAGAGAGAGAGAGAGAGAGAGAGAGAGAGAGAGAGAGAGAGAGAGAGAGAGAGAGAGAGAGAGAGAGAGAGAGAGAGAGAAGCTACAGATATCAAAGGCAGAAATGGAAAACGACACACGTTCGTTATCTACTGAAGCGTAGATCTCCATGCGATGAAGAACACGGAACAACTTCGATTACTAGAGGTATTCCTCGAACTGCAAAGTTCCGTTTCAGGCATCCCACCTCCGAGTACAGGGTCTTGTTGGTCTGCAGGAGTCCCTGCTCCAGGCAGCCGAAGCCTTTCTCGATGGCATTGCTGGCGATGTTTCCCCTGTCCAGCGCCAGCATCACGAACGCCGTCAGCGCCGCCGGCCCTCCCCTCTCCGTGCCGCCCTGTGGCGTCACATCACATCAGCGTCACGGTGTGTGACGTCACTCCCGGACAATGACGCCCTGAGGCGTCACGAGACATCGACTTCACGTGTGGCGCCGAGACAGAGTCGCAAGACAGAATCGCAGAACATCAGCGTCATGATGTGTGATGTCTCTGAACGTCAACACCACCCCGCAGCCCTGTAGAATACAAATGCCACGATGTGTGGCGTAACTCAGGGACAACGCCACCCTGAAGAGTCACCAGACATCAGTGACGCGACACCTGATGCAGCATCACCAGGTATCGGTGCCATGTATCAGATATGTTCTGAGCGTCTCGATGCGTTTCAGCACGGATGTCGCCAACATCACGCGGTGTGCTAGCATGGACGTCCACCGTGTTGCCCTGCATGTTAGAGAGGATTTCGTTGGCGCCACGCTGTTCTTAGTCCGGGTAGAGTCGGTGTCAGTGACAAAACCAGAGAGGCGCCGTGTCACGCCGTGCTCCAGGGCTGATGTCACGGAATCGTGTCGTGTGTCGGCTTCGAATTTCGGCCGATATTGACACGTCAGGAGCCATCGCTCCGCGCTCTTACCTTTCATGTATCAGACCTTGTCATTCACTACACCTCCGGAGCTACACATCAAATGTGGAACTCACGTGTCTGTGTGTAACTAGGGTGCGTGCACACGTGGATGTGAGTGTGGTTGCGTGTCTGTGCGTCTGTGCGTCCGTCGCAGCCCGGCTCCGTCCAGGAAGGGACGCCCGCGGTGTGAGCCGCCTGACTCGCCTTCATCTCCTTGTGGATGACAGTGCCGAACCGGGGGAAGCAGCCATCGTCCTGCTGTTTGCCGGCGATCCAGCGCTCGCTGGCAGCTGTCGACGACTCGTCTGGCGGAACAGCGGAGACGGCTGGGTTATACAGCAGTGACAGACGGCTGAGTTACACAGCAACGGAAGACGGCTGGGTTACACAGCAGGGTAGACGGCTGGGTTACAAAGCAGGGTAGACGGCTAGGTTACAGACAGTCCGACAAAGGCAAGATTTGCTCATCAGCAACTCGTAGCAGCAACAAGAAAGTATTTTTTCTACCGCGGAATCCATGGAGGCAACAACCCAGAGATAAGCAGCACTTGCAAGAAAACGCAATCATTTTTAAGAAAGGCTCGTACGTCTCAGGTAGGCCACCGCCATCAGTCTGGGAGACAGCGCGCTCTCACCGATGCTGATGTCCACTGACGCAGGCTCTCACCGGTGCTGATGTCAACTGACGTAGGCTCTCACCTGCACTCCGACGCGGATCTTAGCCAATATGACATCGGTTCTTACCGCTGCTGAGTAGACATTCTCACAGGTATTGGTATAAACTCTCACCGAAACTGACGTCGTTCGAAGTCGACTCTTACCGATACTGGTGTAGGCATTTTCACTCGCAATGATGTAGACCCTTTGACCGATATCGTTTAGGGCCAGCTCCAGCTCCACTCGATGGTGGCGTAAGCCGAGATCTTACCGATGCTGATGTAGGCGGACGCCTCCCTGAACGACTTGACGACGAAGGCGGTCAGCCAGAGCGAGCCCTCCCGGTCGTCCCGGCCGAACGACGAGTACGAGCCGTCCCGGCGGCGGTACCGCAGCTGCCTCTGGTACCCTGCCATATCGGTACCCGGTGTATCGGGTCAGCGCAGAGACCATATGCAGAACTCAGGGTGACGGGAGCAACGTTCGGGTTTGCAAGGTGCATGCAATTTCAGCTACAAGGTTGCAATTTTTCTGCAGCTGCATTTTGATCCCATGTGGCAATCAGTATAAACGCGATGATCTCATTTTACTTCTTCTCCCTCCCCTCTCTCTGTCTCCCCTTTCGTTCTCTCCCTTCCATCCTCATTTCTACCAAACCTGAAGGCAAAATACAGCGGCTACCATTCGCAACTGCCTACCACCGTTCCGTTAACGCCTGCTCCACAGTAACTCGCCGTGCGACAGACGAATCTCGCGCCCCGCGGACCGGCCCAGGGCTGACAGTGCCCCCCCCCCCCTCCGCTGGCCCTCACCGTTCCTCATGCCGTTGGTGGTCCTATCCCGGTCCTTGGGTGTCAGCAGGCCTGTGCGCTCCAGGTAGGACCTGATGTAGATGTGCGGCACCAAGGACAGCATGTTCGTCTCGCCGCTGCCACGCGGCACACTCACCAGGTTGTTCAGGTTCTGCGGGACGCGCCAGGCGGTAACGGCCGCAGCCGCAGCGGGCCGCTGGTCGGTCGGTCGGTCGGTCGGGTTGTCGGTCGGTTGATTGGCTGGTGTGTTGGTTTGTTTGTTGGTTGGTTTGTTGGTTGGTCAATTGACTGACTGGCTGATTGGTTAATTAGCTGGTTGGTAGCTTGGTTGGTTGGTCGATTGGTTGGTTGGTTGGTTTGTTGGCTATGGCCAAGGCGTCTGGGCTCACACGATCGGTGCCCAGTCCACGCTATACGTGCCGTGGATCGAGAGCTAGCGGCGTCGAAATTCGAATCGCAACTTGATAGTCATGACCCCGAGTCTCTGTCTGTTAAGCCAACGAGGTTTCACAGCCACAGCGGCCAGTCGCAGTCACTTTGTCACAATCATGGACGCGGGCCACACAGTCCTTCCGTTCCAGTCCCGCGATGTCAATGGTAACACCATTCACTGCCATGAAAACATTCATGGCCACGCAGTTGTGCACAAGACCAAATAACATTATGTGGTCGGACCAGGAAACTGGGCTTCCAGTCCCTTGGGCCAGTCTCTAGACCAACGGCGGAGAGAGGACTGAACCCCACTATCATCCTGCTGCAGAGAACATACTGTGGAACATGGTCCGAGAACGTCTCAGACCACGGAGACGGACCACACAGACCAGACCAGACCACACTCACGGTGTATGACGGTCCGAGAAAGTCCCAGACCGCCTAAAACCACACAGACCAGACCAGGCCACACTCACGGTGTACGACGGTCCGAGAAGGTCTCCAGCCACGGAGAAGAAGGCTCGCTCCGAGTCTGGCACCAGGCTGTCAGGAGCCGTCAGCAGCACCCGCTCCACGTGCGACTCCTCTCCTGAAGCATCAGGAGCCGGCAGGCCGTCAGGAGTGGCACGAGACAGCAGTCCAGTCAGGAGATACGCCGGGATGAAGAGCGCAGTTTCACCGATTTATTGTCAGGACAATGCTGGTTATGGTTACCCCGTATGAAGTGAACACTCACACGATCAATACGAGACTGAACGTGTTGCCATCTTTGGAAACAAACAAAGCAATGCAGAGGCCAACCCTGTTATGCACCGCATTGTCTGTTCTTGGTAAACTGCACTTAAAATTTACGACCATCATTTTCGACATTTTCCGGGCTCACTCCAACTGACAAGGGTGGACTGCCAGTCTAAGGGGCCTTAAAGTAGTCTTAATGGATGTGCTGCCAAGTCCATTCGAAACAAGGAGACCATGCGTCACACAATCAGGGCGGCGAAATCAAACAGTACAGATGTTTCACAGAACCCTCCCAGTAATCAAGGGAGGCAGAACTGGCATCATCCAGAGGGCCACAAATGTTGTACTTTCAGCCATATTGACAAATCATATTAACCCTCCTTCTAAGGGGTGAAACTTAATATTTCTTTGTGGGTGCACATGAGCCCACAAACCACATTCGTACATCTGCAAACACGGTCTGCGCACCCTCCCCCCATAAAAAACAAAACGGAATCTACTCGTGAACTTATAAACTTAAAAGGGTTATGACCTTCCATAACACAAAAGGGCCCATATATGCCAGAAGAAAGAAGGTATGCATGTATGTGTGGTTATCCACTAAATGACTAAAAATACCGACCCATAGGCGGGCCGAAGAGGCCATGCGCTCCCATGGAATAAAAAAAATAAAAACAAAAAACACTGTTAATAAATAAAGGATCGGAATTTTCGAAATCAAAAGACAATGTGCCCCAAAATTCCAAGAGTCTTTTTTGTTCTGTGTGGGTCAACCCGGCATTGCCTTGCGTGTTTTTCTATCTGCAACCGCCTGGGGGGGAAAGTGTCAAAAAGGGCACCTCCCTGCTATCTTAGGATCTAACCATCGGATCTGAACCGGTCTACTACCAACCGACAGCCCTGAGTCTTGCGATTCACAAAATACTATGTGCCAAGGTCAACCTAGGTCAGACGAAATACTGGTCTTACTTTATATGCCAAAAATCGTTATTTACCCGCATCCGTTTTCATCTACGTGAACAACATGACAGTGAAACTTTCTTATCATCAGTTTTGCATTATCTGCGTTCAATCCATTCAAGGTCAGTCAAGGTCAGGTAAGATAAGGTTGCCTTACTCTTCCTGACAAAGAGCAAAAATTGCACGCTACAATTCTTTACTGCGTCAAGAACGGAACTGAAATGGCATCTCATGATAATTAAATATGCCGTCTGCTTTTACCGGATCAAGGTCAAACCAGGCCACGACAAATAGTCATTTTTCTTTTTCTGATCAGGAACAATAATTGCTGTCTGCTGCTACTGAACGATCCTCCACAGACAATGCTGTATTTCATTTCGTTCTGGCAGCTACCTATGACGTGACCTTACATGAACCTTACATGAACTTACTTATGAGGTGACCTGGCATGACCTCACGTTGCATTTGGTTAACAATGCTAAGAAACACATATGACTTGCTTGTCTGACTTGAACGATGGGGAAAGTCGGTGGCAACAATTTCTACCAACCACAATGCGAATCAGTCCACCTGTCATGCATGTGACCTAGCATCACCTCTAATGTTCGCACGCCACAATTTCTTATCCTTTTAAGGACCGCTTCTTCTGAAAATTTAAATAATCCGTCCATTATACCTGCATTATACCTGCATATATACCTGCATTATACCTGCAAATATTATAAAAAATGAAGCATGTTTGCACCAGCGGATGAACAGGAAAAACAAGCATGCAAAGGTTCACTTACGACGTCACATCTCCATGATTTGACCTAATATGAAAATGGATTTGACGCCAAAATATGTTGACCTGATTATTGAAAAGGTGCCGAAAATTTGGTTACGCTGACTCTAACGGTTCAGAAGTTATTCAAGAAACACCGAGGGGTGACGTATTTGACACACCCAGGCCGTGCCGGGGTTAGCTGCGGCCGTCTCGCGCGAAAACCCTGCCGTTTGAATGCACCCAAAAATGGTTTTGAGAAATCCATCTCAGCTCCTACTCAAACGTATACACCAGACTTGCCCTTATCCAGGCAGATGAACCGAGACGTGGTCTCCTGCTGTGGGAAGCCCTCCGGCTTCACCACAATCGGACGAATGACCGTGTCGCTGTGAACGAGGTCAGACACCGGCTTAGACATCGTCCCGCTGTACCAGACCGCTGTCACCCGACACACACACCACAAAAATATCACAGCTTAATATCACAGGTTTACATGATACGGTGATAGTTCATTTGATATGAAGTAGTAGACATGATATGTTGTATATATATACACAAGGGGTCATACCTTCCCAGCGAGAGACTGTTGGCCTCGGGGCAGTTGCCGTCCTTGGGTCGCGCCGTCACGGTGATGTTGACCTCTCCAAGCGTCAGGAACGTCAGCGGGAAGTAGAAGACCACAGAGAGGCCGGCGGACAGGCAGAGGTCAACGCCAGGTGGCGCCCCGTCGCCCGACAGCGTGTACTCGTCCGACTCGGCCAGCTCCAGGTACACCTGTGTACCGTACACAGGTGCTAAGGTGTACATCCGTACTGGGCACAAGTGTTCAGGTACTCGGCTATGTACCGAAGCGAGGTATTCAGGTACGCCTATGACCTGTGTGCCAGAGGAGATACCTTCAGGTACTTAAATGCGCGGAAGACATACTCCAAACGTTCTCCTAGGTGTAGTTGAAGCCTTAGGACCATCACTTACCAGAAGCTCCAGGTACTCGAGCTCCACACACGCGGAAACTGAACAAGTACCTTCTTGTGTACCTGAGCGGCACCAAAGAGCGGTGTTCGGTGACTGAGATGCTTTTGCGTCTTGGGATGGACGATCTCAGCGAGTAACACCAACGTCTGTGCGATGAAGCAGAGCTATTCAACATAAAACCAGCCTTACGAAAGTTAACAAAAGACAATGTCCGTGGTACTCGAGTACTTCTCGAAGTGACGAACCAGCCAAGAGGTATCCAACTCGGCCAGCCGCGAACAGTTTGCTCACCGACAGACTCGTGTCGAGGAAGTTGAAGACGGTGGCCGACATGTTAAGGATCTCTCCGCGCTTCACAGAGTACGGCAGCGTCACCTCTGTGAAGAACGGCTTGAACGCCCTGATGCTGGATTTTCTGGATAGGCCAAGCCCGTCCTGGCGACACAGTGACTGAATCAACGACGGACGTCATTATTTATGATGTCATACATGCAAAAATTCCGAGCAGCCAGCGGACCGAAAAGACATCTTCACTTTCCAGAGTTTTTCTCACAGCGTCACGTTCGTTGTTGTTTTCTTATCGTAAGTTACCGTATTGTAAAGTGCCTAATATTCAGCAGCTGAACAGCCGACGTTTTTATGGAACTCGACGACAGTGGAAACTCATTAAATTCCATTTTTTAAACGCCAGCGAGTCCGCAAAATCAAACATCCAGAGAGCGTACCAGAACAATGTGTACCAAGGCCATGACGTAAAATCTATGTCCATGCTTCCCGATAATAAGGATAAGGAGGGTTTCAACTCCTGTGGGTCTCAGGAGTTTCTGTCCTGCCTCGAAGAGACGAGAAAGTTTCTGACTCACCCGTGGTCGGGCGACTTCCCCCCCCCCTCCTATCTCCGGGGCCCAATCGATGGTCTGACCCACCTCGGGGTGGGAGCAGATGGCCGAGCCGACCCAGGAGGTGATGGTGTCCGGCATGTCCTGGGTAAGCACCTTAGAGCCCTCCGAGCTGGCGGTACGGCGCAGGCGTCAATGGCCGCAGTCGAGCCGTGCAACACCAAACACCACCAAACACTCGAAACACGCAACAAAATCCAATATCCATCAACCCGTCACACGCAACACCAGGTAACGCTTAACGTCATGTAATACGTAATGCCATGTAACACCTAAGACCATGTAAGTACCAAGAAAAACACGTTACACGTCACACCGCACAACATGAAGTACTACATCACACAAAACAAAGCGTAGCACGTAAAAGACGTTGTGTAACACGTAACACCACTTGACAATTGACGTCGCGTTACACGGTCGGGTAACAACGTACCATCCCCACAAGTTTGCAAAGGCTAGTCACGCGAGACGTTGGAGTGCCTTCGTAAGTGCAAGAGGAAAGAACGCTACTGGTGCCTACAGCCGGAAATACATCATGAATTGGATATGTCGCACAAACTTGTTAATCGTTGTTGTCCTCGAACCGTCCCCAAAACTACCACAAAATCGATAGAAACATACTAGTCTCTTACTGCTGGTGATGGGAACCTACCGCGTTACTCCAGCCTTGCTGCCTCTGCCTGCTCCGCGTCCCCACAAGGTAACGCTTCCTAAACGTGCAGTACGGACCTGGGCGGTACTAAAGGGTGCCCGGTGCCGCAATTCAGACGTCACGACCACAGCGCAGACACGCGCCAGCTCACCCGACCGTCTCCAGACTGAAGAGGAACGCCTCGGGGAAGAACTCCCGGACCTGGTCTTCGAGTGGCGGCGGCGGGTCCACTCCCCCTCCTCTGGCTCCGCTTGCGACTTCGACGTCGGAAGCGACGGAAGTCATGACCTCCATCTGAGGATAACGTCAGCGGCGTCACGGACGTCCTGAGACGGTGGCAGCGTGCGTGTCGCACACTTGTGACCCATTCCGTCGGAATCGGAATCGGCTGCGGAGTCGATTGCGTTCCGGCCGCAGTCAGAATTGGAAACGATTACACTGACAGACGCAGAGTCGGAGTTGGAATTGAATGACACGTTTGTCTACGGAATGAGAACTGAAGTCAATGTAATGGCCAAATTCAGTCTAATGAATCTTTGTTGAATCGATTCCGGATTCGACTCACTTCATCCTGAGTCGGAATCGGGAGCGATTCATTCTTAGAACACTGCGTTAATTGAAAATCAAAATCGATTCAGCAAGCCATGAGCCGGATACAGAATCGACTCCCCGAACTGGAATTAAGCACAAGTCTAATGTGCCGGCCGGGAGAGCGGCAGCCAACATTCAGCTGAGCTGTTCTGACGTCATCATTCGGCGTCACATGCCATCGTTCGATGTCAGAAGACGTTACAGGTTTTTAGTGAACATGAAACGACATAACGTTTTGCCTGGGTATCAGACGTATGGCCTTTTTCACCTGATAAACTTTTCAAGGTAACACAGAAGTTACAACCTTAACCCGCGCACGACCGTCGGTCCGTCCCGAACATCGGCGACTGGGGGGCAGTTGACTGCCCCCCTCTAACTCACGAACGGTTGGTCGCACGATAAAAATAAGCATACCGTTGGAAAGTCTGTGACGAGTAGAGCTCGAAACTGGTCTCATTTTTAGTTTTAGATAATATGTAAGCCAATTTACGACCTATATATGTTTTCTCATAGCCCACTGCATGAGACTGAGAAATGGCCTGAGTCTGAAGGGCTGTGACTAATAACGCATAGGTGAAGGCACCAGCGCGCGAGTAAATGTCCGCGGATGCCGATACACGTCTAATTTCCCAGATTTCTTCAATATATACGCCGAAACGTTGCGTTAAAGACACCGTAATTCTCCCGTCAGCCGACAGTGAGCGCCGCTGCCGCATGCGGTACCAAATTGACGGGAACTAATTTTAGCGTTCCTTTATTTTCGCGAAAAAAGACGATCTATGTCAATTTTATTGATCTTTATGGTTCTTGTGATGGTTTCCCCATGCTTAAATTTTGGAAAAATTGATTAGTTGCCAATCTACAAAGTTGGCGGAGCTTTATTCGCAAGAGCCTGTTTATTTGCAAAATATGCTACTTTTTGAAACGTTTTGAGGTTCCTGGTATTAATTACGTCTGTGCTAGTTCTGCCATTTTCTACCCATTCTGAGTAATTCATCGTCGATTTTAACGGTGATACATTTTGGCCCACTACAGTTATTCGTGACCTGACCTCAGGTCAATGGCTGGAAGTCACTGATACTTTGCCCAATGACGGTAACTAGATGTCTGCTTCACTCCACACTAAAAATGTTATGGAATATTCCGTCAATTTCCGAAAAAAAAACGGCGATATGTCTTAAAAATGGCTTGACCTTAGGTCAATGAACCGGAAAATTCCGAAAAATCTGAGATAGCAGATTTGTTGCATCTATCACAATCACTAATCCCTGAAAGTATTATTGAGATATCTTGTTTTGCGAAAAAGTTAGAGGGCGCTAAACTTTTTTTCGACATAGGTCTGTTTGACCTGAGCTAGGTCAGGCATCTGACGTGACCTGAGGTCAAAATTTTGGCACGAGACGTAAAATTGATGGAGCAAAAGTTACACAAAGTTTCGTGACTCTGTGTTTGTTGGTTCTCTCGAAATCCCAGAAAAACCTCAGGGGGGCAGTCAACTGCCCGCCCCCCAGTCGGGGACGGGTTAAGAATCATTGCGACGACGCAAATATTCAGTCACTACTAGTAACCAGAAGACACAAAATCATCAGAACATCCAAGACATCGACGCTTGAATGGATGCAAGCGACATACATGTCAGCATGCTATTTCAGCTGACCAAAGAACAGTAGCCAGCGCGTTAGATTGCCATTGGCCTTTGCCCTCCAGCCGTTGTGGCAGCCAAGGTATGCTTGCAATAAAACCCGTCTAAAAGACAGATTAAAGGCTGAACCGGGTCTTGCAGTTCAGGGCCACGTATAGAGCCCATCCTGGTACCAGGGGGCCCGGAACCCCCGACTCCTCAGGAAAAACTGCATTACGCCTTGCCATTGGGAAGAAAGACCCTTTTGTGCGAGGACTTTGCTTCAAGAGGACAGTTCTACCCCCGGCCCCCACCATCCACTCAGGACAGCCTTTTTTGAGACAGGCCCTTTGGAGAACTAGAAGAGCCCCATGAATGTCAACCCGCCCCCCCCCCCCCGCCCTGAAAATCTGGTGCGCAAGTAGGGGCAGTGGTCGCTCGTTGTTCTGGGTTCTCGTGAGTATAGCGGGGCTATTTTAGCATGGCCTTAGCTTCAGGGACTCTTAGGCACAATCTGAGACTGGGGTCCTTTCCTGCGGGGCCTATCTTGGGCCCCAAGGTTGCGGTCACCCCATCCCTCCCCCTTGTATTCGCCTCTGTCAGCAGGAGGCCTGGGATTGGCCCCCATCCCCCCAGGTTGAGCTCTCTTTGTAGTGAGCACCTTGGGGCCTTGCCTTAGATCTGTTTCTGCTGAGGGTTCCCGTATAGGGACCAGTAGCGTAGCCAGGGGGTCCTAGGAGTCCTGGGACTCCCGAAATGTTTCGAGGGGCCCCTGACATTGGACCAAAGGGGGCCACGCGGCCAGGAGAGACAAATCCACTCCTCCGCAAAGGGTCCCCAAACCCCAGGCAAAGGTCCCTCTGGCAGATAGCGAGATGCCCTCTGGCCGGCAAATGTAAGTGGGTACCCAGCACGTACCTATTCAAGAGGCGGGTACTGGAAAGGATGCTTCTCTGCAAAGGAGCCGCCCGCCAGCAAAGGTCCTCCTACCATGGATGGTGTAGGTGTGTGGGGAAGGGAGCCCCAGTGACGTAACGTAAGCCGGAGGACCTAGTCCGGAAAGGGAATCCCCTGGGCCGGGCTCCTGGCATGTCTTAAAGGGCCCTAATGTCCACTGACCTGTCAAGGGCAGCGGACATTGGGACCGTTCCAAGACACCTTTCCTGCCGGGCAGCTCGTGGCCGGGAATGTTTCTCGACATGGAATGGCTCTCGGATGCCAAAGCTGGGCACCGCAGCGGCGTAACTAGGCGAACATAAAAGCAACTCATTGGCAGTGTAGGCATGTTGGTCCTTGGCAGGCTCACTGGCTATTAAGATCCAAGAAAAGTGGAAGCTCTACCGTTATTGGGACCCCAGTGGCCAGAGCAGTAAATATAAATAATCCAGGCCAGCTTTCCCAATAGAAAGCTTGGTTATCGTGGGAAAGAAAACAGGTTCTTACCAAGTATCGCTAGTGTGCTAACCCTGGACAGGCACTTCATTTTAAACTCCTTTCAGGGGGGTGCGCGCACCTCCTCTCAATGTTCGTTTTTCAGCCTCCTCATCCAATGATGGTTTCAGACTCCTCCCAATCTTGAAGTGGGGCCCACAATGGTATGCCATGGCACATGATTGAAGTGACATTTAAATCTGATGAAACATTCTGCAACTTTTTTAAGCAGCTGTACTAGTCAGTAACCAAATCCAAGTTACAGGAAGATTTCCACGTCTGGTAAAGAGAATCCTGTCCTGGAAGTCTGAGGACATTCTGAAAATAGTGAGGGCACCCTCAAAAGTTCGACAGCCCAACAGCATACTCCATGGACCCTCTCGATGAATTCAGGCAGATTCTCTAGAAGAATCCAGTGGGCTCTACTCCAGTTTTCGGGACCTTCGTTAAACATTTTTAGGGACCCCTCGAACAATCAGAAGAGGATTTGCATGTCAACGAGGAAATGATTGAGGGGTCCTGAGAAAATGTTTGAGAGGCCGTCTAAAAATACCAAGAACTCTCAAAAACTCGACGGGTCTAAAAAGAAAAACTTTCCTGGGCCTTTTGGGTCAATTGAAAGAATGGCCGACTCCCAGGTCTGAAAGTTCCCTTTCTGAATTCATCTCGAGGACATGCTGATTTTTTTGCGACGTCCCCAGACTTTTCAGACGCTCCGAACACTCAGAAAGGGAGTTTTGAACCAAACGTAGCATTGTTTGAGAGGCCCTCTGAAAACATCAAGGGGCCTGTCGAACCGTTTGAGGGCCAACAGAATTCCAAAGGGCCCTTTAAACTAGTTCAAGAAGGAGCCCCTTCCTAAGGTAAAAAAAATCCTTTGAAATAAAATTCTTTCAGATTGCTTCCATCGAAATGCTTCAGCTCATTTGCAGGGCTTTGATATTTTAAGAGGACACTTGAGGCAAAGAAAGGATACATCGAACGAGCAAATGATTGAGTAACGTTTGAAAATATCAAGGACTCCCTGAAAACATCGACAGCCCCACAGAACAACTTTAATGGCTTCGGTGAATCCAAGGAGTGTCCCCCAAAATCTATGAGACCCTCACTCAATTGCCCTCGAGGACTCATTGGTGTTTCTGTGCGGTCCTCAAACATTTCAGACGCCCATTGGTATTTCGAATGGTCTTTGAAACATTCAGGATAGTTTTCAGTGAGAGGAGGGGATGTCTGAGGTACAATCCGAAAACAATACGGGGCTTCTCAAAAGGCTTGAGGTTCTACACAAACCTGATGGATCCTTAAAGAAAAAAAGGGACTTCCGTGTCGTCGGAGGTCCGCTTCTTAAATTTCTTCCAAATGCCCTTGATATTTTCATAGGCTCTCATATTTCATTTCACCTCACATATTCTGGAAGGGATGGACACGACGAGCAAACGTTTCATGGGCCATCTGAAAATATGAAAGGCACGTTTAGGGCGTTTAGAGGCCCACAAAAATGCTTAAATGGACACTTGATATAAATTCAAGGACATACACTCCCGAAAGTCTATTTCGACTTATCTAGAGGACCCACTGAAATGTTTGTGGACCCCTTAAACCTTAAAAAAGAGAGAGGACCCATTAAACCTTGAAACCTTAGACAGGAAGCTTACTTTCCGGGGGCCCAATTTCAGGAAAGCAGTTTTAAGCCGGACAAGGAAATTGTGGGTCACATGAAGATACCAAACGCCCTCTCAAAAACCTCGAGTGCTCCACCAAAAACTCCAATGAACCCTCGAGATGAATTCAACGAAGTCCCTTAAGACCACGGGAAGTCACCGTCTTGAGGTTATCTAGAGGGCCCATTAGACCTTTTGTGGGCCTTTAACTCTCCGAGCGGGCCCTTGATCATCGTATTTTCGGAATCATTCTTAACAATGTCCTAGGGTGGTTTAACAATTTTTCCTAAATGTTTTAGGGGTTTTCTGGAAACATCAAGGACCCTCTCCTTGATGACACCATATTTCTAATGACGCTTTGGATAAATGCGATATATATATATATATATATATATATATATATATATATATATTCACACAAAACCACACCACCATTAACACCTGAATCGTCGCACCATCACCTCGAACATAAAGATCTTGGCAAAGGCAACGAATAAACGGCGCCTAGCGGCTCTCGAAGCCATATTCATTCGGGATATGGACCCACTAATTAACCACCAGGTTAACGCGAGTAGGATCTTGCAGTTGTCTGAAGGGTCGCCACTAGGGCCTAGACTATGAATAAGTGAATAGATGCTGTACTGATCTTTCGTGTATTGTTTCAGCACCGCTCGACCATATTTAATTGTGTGTGCGAATCAAGATCCATGTATTTACTAACCGTGTGCTTTATTTTCCAAGTTTAAACCAAATGTCGTTGAAAGTATCTTATGTTCGACGATGCCTCATGTGTAAACGAAACGTTAGATCGATAAAAAATATAATTTGTTGCTTGTCCTTTATATTATAATGAACACTGGCAACGTGCTTAATGAACAATTATTGGAAACAAAACGACTTGTACGAACAATCAAAGCCACATCAAAAAAGGTCATCAATGTCAAATCCTCTGTAGTTTTGGATAATGTGTACGTAACGATGTTTTTCCTAGCCTTATATATATATATATATATATATATATATATATATGTATGTATATATATGTATAGATGTATATATATGTATGTATATTTACATGAATACAAACCAAAATCTTCCATAAGTCTTTTATAGACCAACTTCCGTCGGTCAAAATTAAGTACTCTCTGAACCTCGAGAAACTCACATTTGGAGGGAGATTAGATTGTGAGGGCCCTCGATCCACCCCCTCCCCTAAATCATTTACGCAAAGCGACGTCCTTGGCCACGGGCTCACTTAGTGCTCAAGGGCTCCCCTCAGCACTGGGGCCACCTCATCCTCACGGACCTCTCGAAAAAAACATCCTGGCTTCGCCACTGCCAAGGACCATCATAGGTCCAGAGGGTTCGAGAACCCCGGCTCCTCAAGAAGGGCTGCTTTGGATATTGCCCTTATGGTTCCTTTTGTGCCAAAGGGAACTTGCCTTAAGGGTCTGCTGGCAGCCCACCCAGGACAACCTCCCTTGAGGTGGGCCCTCCTAAAAGGCTGGAAAAGCCCCCGAAAGCGCCCCCCTCCCGAAAATGCAGTGTGCCTACTCTTTTAAGCAGGACCCTGGTTGTGCGGGTCTCTTCTTGTGGGGTCGCTCAGGGGTCTGAGAGGGGCTCCTCGAGGGTCTAAGTCTCCGTCTCTGCTCCGCTCGCAACTCTCCCCCTAAAAAAATCCGTGACGTCCTGCCTCCTCAAGTAGGGGTCCCGGCGGCTTGTCGTTTCTGGGGTCCCTTGAGTATAACAGTTTCATTTTTTGCATAATTTAAGCATCAGGGGCCCCCTTTGGACATAATCTAAGCTTGAGCCTTTCCTTGCGAAGGCCCCCCTGATGACCCCTAGGCCACCCTGGAGCAAAATCCTTTTGTCGAAATGGGTTCCACCGGGCCCACCTCAGACGCTCCTATTGTCCTCCCTTGTAGTCGGCTTGCCGTGACGGGCCCCCTTACACCTGATGGGGGACCGGGCCTTATCCCCTCCCCCACCCACCTGGCTGTGCCTCTGAGTCCAGGTGCCATGTTCATTGGCACTAGTGTTCGGAAAAATTCAAACCACTCCTCGACCAAGCTCCGAGGAGGAAACCATGCGAGTGTCCAGCGTTGCGCAATGTCCAAGTCTGTCCAAGAAAATTCAGACTGAAAAAATTGACGCCTGCTTCCGGTTTGCAAACGGCCAGGAATATATGTGCTACTCGTTTTTTTTTATAAAGATGACTTACAATCCTGGCTGAAAAACAGGTGAGGTGAAATAAACACGTTTTCGAATTTTTTAGACCTATAGCGCTGGTCATTAGGCAGAATGCATGGATACTTTAACCCTATTCCCGGAGGGCTAGACGGTATGGCCGATTCCCGGCAGGGGGGGCGGATTCGGCCCCCCCTGCGATCTCGAGAACTACTTATCCGATTTCATCGCAACAAACGGCAATCGATTTGCCGTGACGTGAACTACATTTTGATAAAAAGAAATTTTCAAAATTTTGAAATTTGTGGATACAGGGGGTCAAAAATGTCAAAATGGGGGGTACTTTTTGACTTCTTATAACTCCGTTGTTTATGAACCGATTTTGATGAAACTGGCATCAATCGAGAGATTATGGATAGGGCTTTTACCATGGGTATGCAAATTTGAAATTTTGAGAACATTCATGGGCGTTCACAGGGTTTCAAAAATAGGGGGATTAGTTTTCCAATAACGGAATGAACAAAAGAGGCCAAAACACTTTTTTAGCTTCTGCTAGTCATGTTATGCTAAAGAAGTACAAATCGCATTACAATGTTTGTATAATGTTAGCATAGGCGGTGCCAGGGACATAAAAAAGGGGGAACTGTCATGGTCACACGTTTCTCAGATCAACTTGTGACCTTTGACCTTAAATGACCTCCAGTGACCTTGAGGTCACCTGGAATGATGTCGTGTGCATTCAATATTATCTGTAAACGTTTTTAATCGATTAAATTCACTCTATTCCAAAAAATTCATTTTTTGGCTTTTGCGATATAGGGTACGTGCACTGACATTTTAGATCACAGCTCCGTGACCTGACCTGATATCAAGCTGAAACTTGGTACACAAGTAGAGGGCATCTTTCTACGTCATATATATTCCGGGTTTGGCATTGGAAAAAACGGCGCCGAAATTATAGCGAAAAAACAAATTTTGACTTTTGACCTTGACCTGACCTTGTAAAGTGACCTCAGATAAACAAAATTACATATGCACATTGCCCAACTATTTAGCTATATATTCATATAAGGGTTTAAGTTCTATCTTAAAAGCTCTGTTTTTGGCAGACATTTTCCTTTTACCCTCAACATGGCCAAAAATGACCTGAGGTGCCTCCCAAAAACGTTGCCTGGCTCCGCCCCTGAGCAAAATAGAATTTCGAAATTTTGTCACGGCGCGTAGAAGGAATAGCTAGGAAAAGTCACCAAGTTTCGTGAAGCTGCGTCAAAAAGCCTGGAATTGGCAAGCAAAAAAACCGAGGGGGGGCGGATTCCGCCCCCCCCCTGCCGGGAATAGGGTTAATGCTATCCCATAAACAAATGCTCCCATCTCCCACCCCTCCCCAAGCATTGCACTTTTTCCTTTCGCATCTACGCTTTTGCCTACAGATAAAGTCGTTTACAAGTAGACCACTAGGTGCGGTCGTTTCTAAGACAAAAAGGGATCATTGTTTTTTTACATGTGTGGTGCATCCTGCGTAGTCTTCCCAAAATTAAATTGGCGTGAAATACTATTCTTCAAAAAAGGTCACTGTTAACAATTTGTTCGCAATATGGCGACCCTTGAAGTTCACGGACAGCCGTATGACAACAACTGTGGCGCATCTTCCTGGGCCATCAAGCCAAATAGGATTGACAGCCTATTAAGAGGGACATCTGTGTGGGGTAATTTGATGAATGACAGGTATGGCTGAGAATCCAATCATTTTTTGATAAGTGAATAAGGAAGGTTTAATGCTGAGAGGGAAGTAGGATATAAAAATAAGCCGACACATTTGCTCAAATGCAGTTGTGTTGCAAGCCAACGTTATGGGAAAAAGATGTGCTTGAGCTATGTTGCACATCATGAATGTTAATTTGCAGTTTGCTCGTACTGTGAAATAGCTATGGGTCATCTGCAAATTATTCGACTTGTTTCTGACCTGCAGTGCTATGAGATAGTTACGGGTCTTCCACAGGGGTAATGTTGTACTTATATTTCTGGGGTGCATGGGCAGCTCCAGTAATCTCAAAACTGAACATTGTGCCTGTTGGCAATGCATGACAAAATGGACCTAAAAGCTAGTTGAGCACTCTTAACAGTTTCATAAAACTGCATTTACGGGTCATCTGCAGTTCATAAAACAGCGGAAAACTTTTAGTCTAGTCTGTTTGTTTATTCTGACAAATCGTGGCATAATACATTGTGTTTTGCTTGGATATAATCATAGCATTAAAACTGCAACCAATGTGATGCATTCCAGTTTTCACCTAGAAGTTCATAGTGATTGGTCTGATCAGTAACAGTCTTTTTTTACTTCAGATGTATGCAAGGACAGGAGCATCTAATATGTGGAACTGAATGAGTAACTATCAAAATGGTAATGTTATGCCATGCTTGGAAATGAATTCATAGCTGGAATATTAAGCAACATTTGGTTTTGTCACATTTCTTGCCATTTGGCTTGCAACATGCTGTCCAGTTTTTTCCGAGAAATAAGCGCTATGTCCAACCAAATACCGATTCGGAAATCAGAAAACCCTGGAAAAGCCGGTATTCGGATTCTGATAATCAACAGTTATAGTCACGACGTTTGCGTGGAAATCGTAATCTGTACCCATAAACTGATTCTTACATATTAATTGGTGCACAAGGCACGTGGAGGGGGGGGGGGGCGTCATGGGGCCCTGCACTCGCGGGAAATGCACGCTTTTAAAACTCTGTAATGTCTGAGTGACAACCAAATGGCGGACACAAAATCTCATGGAAATTCCTTGAGCCATCAGGTTCTATCTCCGGAACTTTCTTCGTGTTATTTTGTCCGCACATGCAGATGACTAATCTGAAGCTATAGCTGGAAACTGCAGCAGATAATAGCGCTCAGATATTTCCTCTACAATTCAACGCTGGTACCACACTATATTTATGATACAGAACACTGACGCACATCACCTTCACGATTCTCCAAATCTATAACATCGATTTTTGGCAGCACGCATCAGTCTGAAGAAGGACAGTGTCAGACGACGCATGGACGTTAAGTGCAGAAGTTTAGCGTGAGCTAGAAGCTTGTACGTAAAGCTCAGGTTTGAGGGAAGCGCGACTTCGGTAAACATCAAGCAAAACACTAGTTAGTTTTATTTATCCTATTCCCAGCAGGGGGGCTGAATGTGCCCACTCTCGGGTTTTTTGCTTGCCATTTCCACGGTTTTTGATGCAGCTTCACGAAACCTGGTCACTTTTTACCTATTCTTTCTACGGACTGCGGCAGAATTCCGAAATTCTATTTTGCTCAGGGGCGGAGCCAGGCAACGTTTTTGGGAGGTACCGCAGGACATTTTTGGTCATGTTCCAGGTAAAAGGAAAATGACTGCCAAAAAAAGCCTTGATAAGATAGAACTTAAAACTTTATATTGATGTACAGCTTAATAGTTGGGCAATGCGCAAATACAATTTTGTTTATCTGACACCAATTTACAAGGTCAGGTCAAGGTCAAAAGTCAATCTTTGGTTTGATAATAATAATGGCGATGTTATTTCTTCAAATGTAAAACCCGGAATATATCTGACGAAGAAAGTTGTCTTCTACTTGTGTACCAAGTTTCAGCTCGATGTTAGGTCGGGTCACGGAGTTATGACCTGAAATGTCGGAGCGCGTACACTATATCACAACTGCCTTAAAATGCAATTTTTGAAACAGAGTGCATTCAAATGGCTGAAAACGTTTACAGCTAATATTAAATGCACACGAGATCATTCCAAGAGATTCCAAGGTCACTGGAGGTCATATAAGGTCAAAGGTCGCAGTTGATCTGAAGAACATATGACTATGACAGTTCCCTTTTTCATGTCCCTGGCATCGCCTATGCTAACATTATGCAAACACTGTCATACGATTTGTATTTCTTTAGCATAACATGACTAGCAGAAGCCAAAAAATGCTTTTACCTTTTGTTCATTTAGCTACTGAAAAACTAATCATCGTATTTTTGAAACGCTATGAACGCCTGTTAAGTTCCTGCAGATTTCAAATGTTTGTACCCATGGTAAAAGTCCCATCCATAACCTCTCGACTCATACTAATTTCATCGAAATCGGTCCACAAGCAACGGAATTATAACAAGTTCAAACGTACCCACGTTTTTGCCCCCTGTATCCTGCTCTTTCAAGATTCTGAGAACTTCTTTTCATCTAAATGTAGCTTACGTCATGGCAAATCAATTGTCGTTTGTTGCGATGAAATCGGATGTGTAATTCTCGAGATTTCAGGGGGACCGGATCGGCCTCCCCCAGCCGGGATTCGGCCATACCCTCTAGCCCTCTGGGGATAAGGTTAATACTGGTAGGCCATCAACTAAAAATCCTGAATTTCATAACACCTGAGAGTGTGGGGGGAATATCTGGTCAGGCAGAACTTCGCCGAGTGCGGGGGGCATTCCCCCACTTAACATGTTAAAAATGGCCCTGCTCACTTGGTCGCAAGACAGCGAAAAAAGAACATTTTGAAGCGAGAGACCTGCTTTAAGGCGAAAAGGAAGGCCAGTGAAATTACTTACTTCTCAAGAACGTCAAAAAACGCCGACTTCTGCCTCCGTGCGTCTTTGACGTGCTCTGCGTGGTTAGAACATCGGATCTGATTAACCCGGCGAAATCACTGAACTGCCAAAAGGCGACAAACTTGCTCCGATACCTGGTCGACATACGTGGGTCCGCGTGAGCGATGCTTTCGGACTTACCTGGGGGTGATCGAATAGAGCGTGGCCCGGCGGCCCCGGAGGAGCCATCATAAAGGGTACGCCAATGGCACCCTGCGAACAAACCGCCAGCGAGTCAAGCCCTCCGAAATCAGACATTAACAACGGCGGCGAGGCTAAGGCTGCGGGAAGTACCCGCTCTATGCATGACGTCACCGGGAGGCGGGTGTGACGTCACCCACCGAAGGGCAGCACATTAAGCAAGACGGACGGTGTCAACACAGGCTGCTGGAAGTACTGGCTCTATGCATAACGTCACCGGGAGCATCGTGACCTTGCCGACTCCGTGTGTCTCAGAAGGGGCCCGTTTTAGCCCGTCGCAGTGTCTGATGCCGGAAAAAGGCGTTCTTTGATGCAGGTAAGCTGCTTGTATCAGTGATTCCTTTTTAAGTCGGTTTGTCTAAAATGGCGTTGAAATGGCTCTCTTGTTTGCTGCGATTTCTTTGCGCTTCGGTCTCTCCAGCTTTGGCGAGCTCTGCAGCAAGCGTAAGTCGCAACTTAAGAAGAACAGACGGAAGCCACCCCCCACCCCCACCCCACTGCGCCACACCGGCTCGTCGTTTAAGTCCCTAGGCCGTGGAATGGCACCTCACCACTTCTCATTTTTCGGTGAAGACCCCTTGGGTTACGGATGCCCGCCTGGGGTGAGGATGCACCCTTCTGAGAATCGCCTGCCCCCCGGTAAATTCCTGGTTAAGTGCCTTTACCTGTCGTCATCGCGGGTCAGGGCGGCGTCCTTTACCTTGCCGACTCGGTATGTCTCGCGGAAAACGGCGATGCACCTTTTTAGCATTGCGGTGTTTGATACTGGAGAGTAGGGCAATCTTTGACGCAGACGAGTCGCCTGATAGAGTGGCTCTTTTTCGCTGCAACTTGTCCCATTTGGTGTCCTTTTTTGTCTTTGATTACCGTTTGATGCATGCCGGACACAAGAAAGCGATTTTCTCACTCGGCAGCGTAAGCTTTTAGAGAGAAACAGAAACTGTTGCGATTACACATTGCCTGAAATTTCCTAAAACCGCTGCCGAAAGCATCAAGTCAGTCTACTGTCATATGCCTTCAGTTAAAAAACGGTTCTTTTCACTCTGGAGAAACGCCAGAATATTCCCAATTTCCAGAAATATCTGAATGGTTATTCGCTTTTCGACTGAATCGTAAGCCGATCCATCGGCGCCAGCGCATGGGTTTGTCCAAACTATGCAGCGGCGGTATTTTCATGTAAAGAAGACATGCTGAAGACACCACATTGGCACCGGAGCGCTGGGCATACAAACCCGACTTCGTGTCGTCGCGGTGAAATGGCCTCGGCTGACTAGGGTGGTAAGGCCAAATGTCCTAGTCGCCGTCTCAGCGCAAGGAGCCTTCCGTCAGTCCCGCGTGGCCGCAGGCATGAATCTCCAGGCGCCCCAGGCATTGCTGAGTGTCCGACGATGGTGAGTTTCGGAGCAACACTTTTGAGACATTGTCATGCGACTCTTCTTAAAATCCACAAAAAGAAAGCCGTTGCCTTCCTGCATTCTACGTTGACGCATGCGACCTGTGAAATCATTACGGGCTAAACGTGTCCTTCGGCTCCTCCTATAAAATCACATGCACGGAATTTAAGGAAGAAAAACAAAACAAGAGCTTGCTCTTAGCCTCGGAACTGAAGCACGCCTCACACCGCATTTGATTTGCGGCTCCTCACCCAGCCGACCAGGGCGACAAACAAGACCCGGTCCAGTCGCTCCGACCTCAGCGGATCCTGTGTTCCAAGCGATTTCCTGGCCATGCAGACGCCAGACGCATCCGTACACCGCGCACGGCGCGAAGCCACACAGCCGCACACTTACCACGCCTCCCGCATAGCCGACGCGAGAAGGGGTCTCGAATACGGGAGGCGTGTAATCCACCGGCCGCACGCGCTTGTAGCAGGGTCTCGTCTCCAGGGCCAGGTTCGATATCACCAGGAACCCGGTCTCCTGTTGAAGAAAGGCTCGTCAGATGATGGGAAATTGCCTTGCATTGTAATGCAATGTACTGCATCACTCTCTTGGGCCATGTGGCGTGATGGTGGCTACACATCCCCGTGTCGCATGGTTGAGCAGTAAAAACGCTCATACCAAATCGCGTACTTTCACACATTTTGACTCGAATCAGTTGACGAGCAATTTGACCCAAATGTCTGAGTTCAGTCTGCGCCAGCGGGGAGATTCCCCGCCGATGTCTATCCCATCCCGACATGTCTCCACGCCGATATATCCTCGCCGTCGTCCCCTACATATCTGATGTCTCCTTACTGACGTTTCCTTGAGCGTCCTACACTGACGCTTGCCCCACATTGACGTCCACCCCAATGACGTCCCAAATGGACATTTCCCTAGACTTATCGTCACAGGCATCTTTCAGTGACGTCTGCCCTACCAACGTGTTCCCTCTCATGTTTCTCGCTCCGACCGACGCCGCCCACTCACCTCGAACGCTTCCAGGGCGTCCAGCCGGTCCACCCGGAACCAGTCGTCCTCCGGCGACGGCCAGCCGAAGCTGCTGCTGCCGGAGAAGGTGCTGCCGCCCGACGGGGGCTTTGGCTTGGCCTGCTGTCCCAGCTCGGCGTCCGTCGCCCCGGCCCTGTCGACAGGGTCACGATCGCCGCTCAAGGCCGGGCAGCGGGCGTGCAGCAGGCTTGCGCTTGATTCAGAAGGAATCAGAATCGACTCCGTAATCGATTTTGGTCCTGCCGCAACAAGTATGGGAATCGATTTCACTGACAGACGCCGGAGTGGAAGTTGAACCACAGGACTTCACAGCTGTGTACGAACTCAAAACTGGAATCGATTCTGATGGTTTGATTACATCCAATGGATGTCAGCGGAATCGATTCCAGAATCCGCTCGTTTCACTTTGAGTCGGAATCGGAATCAATTCAGGTGTGCAAGACGGCGTTCAGCCGAAATCAGAATCGATTCAACAAGCCATGAGTCGCATCGGAATCGACTCCCCGATGCGGAATCAAGCACAAATCTGGCGTACAGTGCGTAAAGAGAAGCGTGGCGCTCTGCAATGGAGGCGAAAGGAGCAGAGTTACCCGGCATTTGGCGGTGAAAGGGGTTGGCTCAGTGGTGAATGAAGAATTACTTCTTGCTTTACTCGACCTGCTTCGGCCAAGAGGCATCAACACGAATGCTTTTGGACTTTGGCTTTCAACAAAACGTGGTTCACGTTTGCTAGCGCGGTACCGCTCGAAGCTGGTGACCAGTTCGTTGTTTTTGAGCGTCTGCATTGTCGAGGTAGTTTTCCGCTCGTCACTCGCTTTTTCCACGCACATTTGAATTTTAGCTTAGTGCGCTAGATGACTACTGACGATGACCCGTGGCCGAAACGTCCGACCCAATATATTTTTGATCTGCAACTGATCTGCATAGTAATACAGTGTGACCTGGTATAA
Source organism: Capitulum mitella (assembly GCA_030062745.1). Lineage (NCBI taxonomy): Eukaryota > Metazoa > Arthropoda > Thecostraca > Pollicipedomorpha > Pollicipedidae > Capitulum > Capitulum mitella. The sequence continues at coordinate 7,056,662 of CP099853.1, forward strand.
TGAAGGTCATTTATGAATTGCACGTTTGCAATATTGAAAAACAGGAGTATTCAAGAGCCATTCTTCAAGATTTTCAACGGTTTGATATCAAAAGCGACCTTACGGAAGAAACGGCTCATTTTGTGATTTTACGCAAAAAGCGAGGACTTGTCGAGGAGCAGATCATCTTCATCATCAACTGCAGACAACAGGGACTCTACCCGAGCTCATAGCTTCTGGTGTTTTGATTGGGCACGGATTAAGTCAGGTCTTTTTTATTGCTCGCAGTGTCTTGCTGTGTGATACTATACTCATTGTTTTTTGAGCGTCTGCAGTGTCGAGATAGCTTTTCTCTTTGTCGAGCATCTTTTTTCCATCTGCATTTGAATTCTGACTTCGTACCCTAGAGTACTCCTGACGATTGCCCGAAATCGAAACGTTGAGTTCAATATATTTTTGGTCTGTGGCTGATTTATATAACAATGCATTGTCCCCTGGTATAATGCAGGTTGCTTATCAATTGAACGTATGCAATATCAAGAAACCGGGAGTATTAAAGAGTTATTCTTCAAGATACCAAATGAAAAAATGCTGTAAGTCCGTCGTCGACCAACAGAACGTCACTGCTTGAAGGCACGCTCGTCATTTAAAGTAAATGTAATTTTGTAAGACATGCCATCCTGCATACCTTTCAAGCGTTCTGGCAACGTCTGTCTGCAGGTTCTCGCAGTATTCCTTCGGTATCCGCTGAAACAGTGAAACCTGCCAGTGTCAGTCAAACTCCGAGGACATTCGAGAATCTGGCTGCACTTTGTAATCAACTCACTGTTAGCTGCCCTTAGCTCCATCCCGATGATGGCTGGTTTCGGTGAAGATGGCTTCACCTGGCCCACACGACCAGGGGCGTTGTAAACAGGGGAGGAGGAGCGCGGTCTCCCAACGTTTTTTTGCAACTTAGCATTGACCCTATGGGCTTTGACTGGAAAAACAATTAACCCAGGAATTCTCGCATCCCTGCAGATGCCCGCCATCTCCGGCACCGATTGCACCCAGGTGACCTCGCTTAACGGACGCCGAGCCCCCACGACGGAACTCCGCGGGGGGGAGGGGGACACAGCTGGACCGACCTCGGAAGGACCCAAGCCCAGAAATCCCTGACCTTGCCCGGCGCGTCGTAGGACCTCGTGATAAAGGTCCTCAGTTTGCTGAAGACATCGTCTATTGTGATCTGGTTGGCTGTGCCCAGGAGCTCGGTGCTGCGATCCACAGCGCCTGGAAACATCGGGTCATTGAACAGCAACCGCAAAACACCTCGCCTGGAAGAACCTCGCAAACGAGGGGTGAAAACCTTCCCCAGGACAGCTGGTCTCAGGCCAACTGGAAGGTCGTGCAGCCCATTTTCGTGTGAAGGTCTGCATTCCATTCACAATAAAATATTCTCAGCTTTTCGACAGCAACACATAAGAGAACCAGACAAGCGTTTTCAAGCGATTCACACAGTGCTCCCCGGTGTGGATTCAGGTGACGCACGTGACCAACAGTGCTGGGTATCAAAGCGTCCTGCTTTTTCGTGTAGCATCGCGATAGTCGCAGCGAGTTGAGTGCTGAGCGCATTAACGTGGGAATATCGTATCCCGGGACCACAAGGTCCTGCACCAGTGGCGGTGTCGGCGAAAAGTGCTCGTGGTCAGGATCGATCCGAGGACCTATTGATCATCATGGAGGAAATAGCGTGTCCAAGGATGACGGGCAAGGGCATTAAAGGATGATTCGCCTTTCGTAACAAGTTTTTCGTTGTTTTAGTATGTATAATTGTCGTTCTGGTATCCAGATCATGATTAGATTATGTTCCTCCCGTTTATAAAATTCCTGGCTACGACCGAGAACAAGTGGGCCTACCACGCCATCTGTCCCACACCTCGAGCATCAAACTACACCAGGAGGAAACTCAAACTCATGGCACATAAATACATTCTGGAGTATTTATGTACTCCGGCACCGCGATGTAACTCGCGAGTTTGGCGTTGCCGTCACTCACTGACGCCGCAGATGGAGTTGGGAGAGGCGTTCACGATGAATGATGCCGGCTTGCCGGGCAGGGCCGTCTCCTTGTCCCAGCTCACCTTCACCTGAGGCAAGGTCACAACGTGAGGTTAAGGTCAGAGTGCTTTAGCCAATACGTTACCGATATTTGTGCTCCACGATGGTGTTAAATGTTATGATGACGTCATCTGGCAAGAGTCAGAGTGTCCAGTTCCGGGGGAGAAAACAATTTTTCGAACAAGCATGAATATTTTACTGACCTAAACAAAACCTTTTGAAGAGTTTATTACCAAATTTTCGTCAAAGCGACAAAACCTCATATCAGCAACAATACTCGGTAATGTGTGTTCATTTTTGATGCGCTTCATTCATCGACTATCACTTAACGTACGATACCAAGTCATGAAAACGATGAATATACGATACGATACTATCTACGATACGATGCGATACTATGTACGATAAGATGCGATCTTTATACGATACCGTACGATACTAGACCAAACCAGCTTACATCTCATCGTACTATATATGATATTGCATACGATTCACTACAGAATACTGCTCAATCCGACAAAGCCACATAAACCTCGCATAAGCAAAGGGTACGCGATAATATTCAAGCATTCTTGATGCATTTATGGAGTACCACTCAACATACGATTTCAAGCCACAACACCGATCAAAATACGATACGATGCCATACTATATACGATGGGATGCGATACTATATACGATACTGTGTGATACTCGATGGAACTAGTCTCCGTCTCAGCGTACCTCATTGTTGAAGCACTTCTGAACCTTGAGGATGATGGCGTCGCTGACAACCTCCCCCGACTCCAGCACGAAGAAGACAAGCAACTTGAACTGCGGGCTCATGCTGGGCGTCACCTTCAGCGTCAGGCTGGAGCCCCTCACCCGGCCGCTGTCCAGGATCCGGCCCCGCGTCAGCACCTGAGCAGTGTCGGAGTCCAGCTGAAGCCTCGTGCGAGACCGATCTGAGACTACCGACGGCCATGACGAGTTCTGTCCGCTGCCGCTGCTCGTGCTCGAGAGACGGCAAACAGTCTGATGTCAGACGCCGGAGCAAATGAAACGCTGTGAAATATCGTCACTGGATTTCTTTGAGGAGATTGATTATTTCTTAGGATCCCTGTTCTTGATCCCCATTACACCGATGTCTTCAACACAGTGCAACGCTTGTAAAAGATTCCCGTCAAGGAACGGAAACACACTGCGAAATGACGTCATACGACCCAGGCCATTTAGTGATGCTAGCGAGAGTCTCTCTGGTGACGTCAAAGGTCAGACAGTGGCGTCATCAGTCCCACCTGGTACACCATGGGCGGCACGGCGCCCTGCAGTGACGTCAGCAGCTGGACGGTGACGTCACCGTCGCAGGCCAGCTCCTCCGGCAGGTGGTGAGCGTCGATGGTCAAGTAGGAGTGGGACGGCGAGAAGAAGGCGATCAGATTGGTCCTGAATCCATCGCCCACCTGAGATCGGCAGACACAAGCGTCAACCGCCCCACCTCTTGACGAACAGTGGAAGTCGTGTCAGCAAGTTCATGGCGTCAAAGTTTGTCCGGAATGAGTCACATCAGTACGCTACAGACAATAAAGCGTGTCAAAACAATGTGGCGTCAAGGAAACGCGAAGCAATTGGGTTTTTGTCAATACAGAGTGGCGTGACATAACGAAACTCGGAGTTCAAGGTGTCACCTGGCCTCCTGCTCGAGTAACCCAGATATTTACTTAGTTTCAACAGTACGCTGAAACCGCAGGCAGTTCTTAATTTGCTAAAAATTATTTCATGATTAAACTAAGGGTATGACAAAACAGGCACATTGCAATTATTCAACCACGAATTTCATCACTTTGCCCTCAGAGTAGGCATTGCAAAAATCGGAAGCCAAGATAAAACCACACTGCAATCATATTTTGCATGCTAATATGGTCACACGTCTCAATATCATTTGATCGTTTCGTTCAGTCTGCTCTTCAGACCATCTCCTGAAGTCGAAAATGTCTTGACCGTGACATGGATTATGTGACAGGCTTGATGGCAGGAGTCATCATAGCACGGTTCCCATCATACCACCGCGTGCAAGCCTGTTGTGCAATGTGCGGTGTGACTTAACAGACGCCATATGAATTCCTATTACGCAATTCCAATGATGTTCAGACGTGGCCCTATCGGCCGCAAATCCAACGACAACAGCAACTTGCTGTGGAGCATTAACACGCGCGCTCGAACAGGAGTCTTCTTGTGTCCCCCCCCCCACTCCACCCGTTTTTTCCTGAATATCTCGACAACGGATCGGAGCTGGTTGCTGCCACTTTGTGACATTTACGGTAAATGAATAACTCGTCGAGTGACGCAAAAAATCAGAAATCGGCTGGAAATTTTTGAAGTTTCAGGCTTTGAAGTGAGGCAAACATGACGAAAGCGACTGTTGTCGCTGACAAATAAAAGAACTTTGTGAAGGAGCCAGCGTTCTGCTTAAGACTACCATGTGAACGCAATCAAGCGATGTCATTCGGGCATAAGTGATGGATGTACCAGGACTATAGCCAGGGTCAGTAAGGGTCAAGGTCATCTAAGGTCAAGGTCAAACAGCTTGTACGTGATCCAGATTTGCTTTGCTACATGTCAGTACGTATGAAATATGCATTCAGAGTCCCTAATAACAACATGTGTACGCACACTGATACGCTTAGATGTACCAAGGTCAGTGCAGGTCAAGGTCAATGAAGATCAAGGTCAAATATCTTGTGACCTGGCCCAGATTTGTTCTGCGACATGTCGATTTGTATGAAATATGCATTCAAAAACCTTAATAAAAACACGGATGCGCACATGGATACGCATACATATATACCAGAGTCATTTCAGGTCAAGGTCATCAAAGGTCAGGGGCAACTGTTTTATGGCCTCGTCCAGATTTGCTTTGAAATATGTCGATTTGTATGAAATATGTATTCAAAGACTCTATTAAAACAAGTTTGGCACATTGATACATGTATGTACATATACGCATATACATACATACATAAATATAAACGCTGGAAGTGACCAAATGTACCGATGTTGGCTACCTTCGCTGCAAATACGCCAAAAGATACATGTTGAGCCCTCATGTACTCAGCTGCAACATCATACGACACTTCACCGATTATGGTCGCTCTATCCCTGACAGTAAAAACAGACTGATCTTGAAAACGTAGCCGCGCTGACCTCGCAACTGGCGTCATCATGGCCCTGACACTGACGTCAGACTGACCTCGACACTGACGCTGTCGACGTGTTCGGCCTGCGGCGGGATGTAGTATCGCAGTCGGCCGGCGTCATCCGAGGCATGTTCCCGACACTGTCTGGCCGTGGAGCGCCGCTCAGGGTCCTCCGTCTCCCAGAACAGCGGCGTGTAGCCGTACTCACTCTGGACGTGGTCAGCGTGCTGTCCAACCGGGACAGATCAGGTCAGGTCAGACCACATCAGGCCACTGTGGCATGTGGTGGTACGCACTCGGGATGTAGCCAGCGTGCTGTCCAACCCATATAGCTTAGGGCAGTTCAGGTAAAGTCAGGTCGGGTCAATTGAACTCGGATAAGACCAGCGTTTCTCATTTGGAACAACACTAAACCTACAGAAAACGACTTTAACCGGCATTGCATTGCTGTTTGCGATTTGTTATAAGAGCATGATAAAACCCAAACCAAAGCAACGCTGTCAAATCCTTGATATTCTGTTGCTCATAACACACCAAGGTAAGGTCTAGAAGAGCATACGGTTTATAAAGAGAAGAAGCGTGCTTACTCTCTTGAATGCCACGTAAAGGTCGTCATCTGGAGTAGCTTGTTTCTTAGTAGGATTTACACTGCAGAAAATTGACATTTCACTCAGGGCAACACCCACAGCGCAACTGTCGACAGTGTCTTTGACCAAAAACCCCTCATGGGCGACGAGTACTAACATGCCCGGGCGTACTCTTGACAAAATCATTTAAATTTCGGGGATGGTGGCGACGGGAGCCGGCAGAAACAATAGGCCGTTGACGCGACTTGTGACTTGAAGTTACCTGTACGCTCACGTCGGCGACAGTGACAACATTTATTTATCACGTCTTGATAAAACAACGACAGTTCACCAAACTAAATCTCACGGCCAGCCCATGCCGAGCTGGCTGGGCGCTGTCAGCGCCGCGGGGGGGGAGGCAGCGGGGGCAGCTGTCCCTAGCTCGAGAAAATTTAGCATTACTCCAATGTATGGAAAAGAAAACACTGGAAAATGTCGTTCACCTCCGCTGTCCTGAATACGTGACACCGTCACTGTCCCTGCGAAAACTAAACACTCGGCCACTCACATGTCCTCTCTCTCCTTATACTCGGCTTTATAGCAGACCGTAACGGCCGCATTGGGTGCCGGCGAGCCGTCCCTCTTCTTTACCAGGGCCTGGAAAACGCAGTCCAGCGTCAAACGCATCTCCCGACCGTGGCACCAAGTAATACGTCGCCTCTGACGTCATATGCTCTTTATGACGTCACAGGAGGGCACAGTCGTCCCGGAGCCAGGCGACTGAAGTGGCTGCATGCTGTTTTTATACTACCTTGGACAGTACTGCGGCATTCGTTCCTTCAACTGCGGGACGCCAAAAAATGCTTCTTGATAAGCTAAAATATACCGTCATACTACTATAATTGCAATAAAAGCAGTAAGCTGGCGACGAAACGAGAAAAAAACTGGAGTGCAATAATAAGGAGACAAAAAGACAGCAGCCGAAGACAGAAGAGAAACGCTGCTGAACATTGCCGGACTCGTGAATCAATCACACTTGGTAACTGTGTCGTTCCAGCGGTATGAGTAAATCGTCATTTGCTGATATAAACGTAAACATGATTTCGGCGAGGAGGCTAATGTAAACGTTGGACTGGGCTGTGCAAGATATGAATCCACCGGCGGCAGGCGAACGTGAGCCGGGCCTGAAGCCGCCCTGCCCAGCCGACCCATCCTCCCGTCAACTCGTCCGGCTCCCTGTCTCCCCAGCGGCACCCCATCCCTCCCCTCCCCACCCCAGCGGGCCCCACTGGCTCCCTCGACAGCGCCGCAACGCCGCACCCTTCCGAAGTAGGGTAGGCCAGGCTTGATGAACAGCTGCGAGCCGTCGGCACGGGACGTCCTGGTGCCTCCGTCGCGGTGCCGCTCCGGCCCCGACCGGGTCACCGTGCGTGTCTCCGACTGGCTGAGGCCCGTGCCGAACTCCGTCACCGTCACGTTCAGCGTCGCCTGTCGGCGTCGGTAGTAGGTACTGAGCAAAAAGACGAAAGAAAGACGGCCGTGCGCTGGTATATATGAACATACGTATGTACGCACGTATGCGTGTATGTATGTGCAGATATGTACACACACATATAATTATATATACATACATGTATATATCTATATATATGGATTACAAGATGATAAGATTTTTGTATATTACAGGCCAGAGAGTCGCATAGCATTAAAGATATCAAGGTTTCAATACATTTGCTACCGCGCCACACGCATTGGCGCAATATAAGACTCCGAACAAACTATAACGGATCCCACGTCCCACCCACATGCACCCATAACACCCATTGCACACAGAACAATCCGGAAATGGCGCGGGGCGCGGTAAGTGCTCACATATCGAGTGCGGAATCTCCTAGCGTCGAAGCCTGTCAGTCCGCTAATGATCAGGTCTGACGAGGCACAGCCCTTCTCGTCCGTCTGAAAACAGTAAACAGACCCGAGACGTGTTTAAATTTACCCCTCGCAGTGCCTGGTTCTGGCATGACATGTCTGGCACCGGCCATGTTTATATCACGCCTTTACATGGTGGCCGCTGCGTTGTGCTGGAAGAATTATGGGTAGCGACAATACCACTTGTCAACACAAACATGGCGTCGGTGACCCCATTTTAAAAGCCCAGGGATGGAGGGCTACTGTTTCGAGGAATCCTCAGGTCATGGTTAAAATCTCTACAACCAGTTCCGCCGCATGCTTAATTTACTTTTTAACCGAAGCCCTGGCTTCTTAACGGATCAGATTTACCACAACCAGCGAACCGCAGCATCCTTAAGCCAGGAGTAAAAGTAGTCCGAAGCAACCCTACCGACAACCAGCTGGCAATCATCAACAGCAAGCCGTAACCAGTCTTTCTCCTGGTACCGACGCTCGGTGGCCTGGGCGTCAGGAGCCAGACCCACCAGGAGGCTGTCGGTGATGTTGCTGTCCTGGTCGCCGCGGCCGAACACGGACACCGTCACTGTGACGTCAGCCCCGATCAGCGGCTTCCCGAACGTGTACCTGGGAGACGTGGGCACTCAAATGTCGGGGTGGTTGTTGGGGTGGTGGGCTGAGCTTCCAGACCCTTCCGTCGGTCGAAGTCGCGCCGCGGGGCAGCATTAGAGGACGAAGAGTGTGAAAGGGAGCGGAGGAAACAAAAAAGGACGGACAGGGAAGCGGAGAGAGAGGGAACGAAGGAAGTCAAAAAGGGAAGAAGAGAGGCGGAATGGGGATAGGAGACGGAGAAGGAGGGAGGGAGGGGGACGGAGGGGAGAATAATGGAGGGAGAGAGACAAAGAGGAGGACAGGCAGGGGGGAGAGAGAGGGGGAGAGAGAGAGAGAGAGAGAGAGAGAGAGAGAGAGAGAGAGAGAGAGAGAGAGAGAGAGAGAGAGAGAGAGAGAGAGAGAGAGAGAGAGAGAGAGAGAGAGAGAGGCGACCATACCAGCGCACGAACAGACGCACTCACTCAGACAAGCAGATGTGGACGCGAGCACACTCGAACTGACATGAATCTACAATATACCCTGTGCCACCGCTCTTCTTCGAGCCGAAACCGTCGCCACGCCAGTGCCAGTATTTCGTCCACCCCGTTCGGCAGGGTTTCATCTGAGAGTTTTCATGCCGGCAAACTGATGACCTTTGACAGCGCTGGAAATGCCCGGCCGACACGTAAAGCTGCAAAAATTCCTGTTTCTTTCGTGCAAACGGACACCCCGGCCCACTTTCCGACGCGGCTCACTTGGCGCAAACATCCACCGTCAAGGTGTTCTCGTCGGCAAACACCTCTGTCGGACTCTTGACTTCCAGCTCGAACGTGGGCAGCACGTACTCCTCGACGGAGAACCTCTTGGTTTCGCGATCGTCCGTTGTTCTGGCGTGGATTCCCCACGTTCCCTGAGTGAAGGGGACCTTTGACGACGAAAGCCGGTACGCCAGTAATGAGGCATCAAATGTGACGAGGCCATTTGTTAGTTGCATAGCAAATTCACGCCGCCGACGCGCTTGTTAGAGGCATGAACCGCGATCGCAATAGATGAGATCGAATAATGATGAATGAGGTTGGACTGAAACTGCACCATCATAGAAAACCAGAACAGCGCGAAAGCGATGAAAACAACATCCCTTCGGACAGATTACGACTACACGACGCATCAAAAACACGCTTCGGGTCAGATAGTCTGATCTCGCTAGACAGACTGCTCGGTCAGTTTGGTCTCAACAGAGGAGGATTCTCGGTCACTCTGATCTCACCAGCGGAGGCTCCTCTGTCAGCTGGAACTCCAGCTGGATCAGACCTCCTTTTGTCTTCACGTCCTTCCACTGGGCCACGCGGATATCATCCGGGGTCGTGATCCACATTTCCGGCACCTGAAAATCAAACCAGATATATTCTGCGATTGATGGCTTTGAGTTCTCATTTCGCGTCTACACAGGTACCCCTACCATTGATTATTCTCAGTTCTGATTGCCGGCATCCCTCCGTGAATGTCCACGATCTCTCTTTAGCTTTTCAAGCAGACTGGGGCTCGTTGGAGGACAGTTGGCGTAGTTTCTCACGTTTTCGATGATCGGCGTAAGGTCGAAACGCAGTGAGATGAGTCTGATGAACACCTTGTCGCCCGGCCGGTACTTGGGCTTGTCCGTCTGCATCAGCGTCACCAGCGTGAACGGCTTGATGTTGACCTGGGGTCGCCGGGAGGAAGAAAGGTGAGAACGCGCCGAGTACAGCCGCAGAAACTATTCTGTTTCCCGTTTCTGTCCAGTTCCCGAGCAGAAGCATCAGTAACTGCAAGGAACACTGGGTCTTCAGTCGACATTGTGAAGTACAATCAACACGCTAAAAGAGATCAGTTTTACTGCTAACGCTTCATTCAAACGTTGCCACGCATCCATCCGACGAGATTTGCAGCGATAGGAGTGGAAGCTCTCATCCTTTAGACAGAACTAGTTAAATTTTCATCTCCGCATGGTCATGTGATAAACACACATGTAATACCCAACCACTGTGTGTCCATCCATGTAATGAACATGTACTGCCCGGACTGAACAGTGGCTGCCACATTCGCTAGCATGCGGACAGATTTCATGGACCGCGTCCAGTTCACCACACCACTCGTAAACTACCGACGCGACCAAAGCCTTCTTTGCAGGATCGGAGGTCCCACGTCAGGCAGGGAGACGGACAGCCCCCCAGCAGGACGCCCACCTCGGCCGACTTGAAGAAGACGAGGCCGGCGCCGCGCGTGATGCGCACCTCCAGCTCCGACAGGCCGGCGCTGACCGACCTCGGCACGTCGAGGTCAAAGCAGAAGTCGCCGTCGGCTGCGCGAGAGGCCAGAGGGCGTGTCAGGTCGGCGCCGGGAGGCATGGCGGGCGGCGCCTCCACGACCTCACGTCGCCGGCGTCGGTGCGGGTCAGGTGGCGGTTGGCCGCGCAGTCCAAAACGCAGGGACTCGTAGACGCTACAGACAGAGGCACGCTAGACAAACACACGCCGACTGGTGCGCACAGTTCCAGCTGGTTCTGACTGGGCTGCCATATCTTACGTCACGGTTGCGGGGTGCCAACGCCATAGCGACGCAGTAACAGACGCTGAGAAGGGCCCAGCCTGTGCGCAGGTTCAACAGTGCTAACTGAACAGTACAACCAGTGAGCCATGTAAACAATGACAAGCGCGCAGACTCAACCAAAGGATGGACGTGCAAACAATGAACCTTCTAAACGTGCCACCAGACGGCAGTACGACGTCACTTTTACTCCAGTACTGCTAACGACATCACTACCCCCACACTACTGCTAATGACATAACTGCTAACGACGCCACTGCTAACGACAGTAGTTTTACACGACACTGCTGCTAACGACAGCACTGTAACACGACACCACTGCTAACCACAGCTACTACTATACGGCACTGCTACTAACAGATCTGTCGTTAACAGTGATGTCGCGTAGCGGTAATGTCGTTAAACAGCATTGGCAGTAGTAGTGACGTGGAACCCTGCCAGACGTCGTTAAAATTAATCGTCAAAAATCGGTCTCTGAATCAGGCAAGAAATCAGAGGATGACAATGGTAATCCTCCACATCATTTTCGCAGTATCCTGCTTAAAACCCTGTTTCTAGCAAGCAACGAAAATGACCGTGATATAATGACCAGGCTGTTCTTGTTCCTGTCATGGCGTTTCTTTTTGATATGGTCGACGTAGACCAGCGGTGGTGACCGTCTGGTTAAACGAGGCTCAGCCCGGCTTGGCTCACCGTCGACATCGTCTGGCACCACTTTATCGAAACTCGTCGAGTCCTTGGAGAATCCCTTCGTGATGTTGACGCGCAGTGCCCTGCCCGGCCCCGGCAAGTTGAAGAAGGTGACGCACGCTCGCTCTGTCGTGCCGGTCTGCAGCGTCTTCGGCGCCGTGAAGAGGAAGCCGCTGGGGAGGAAAAGGGTGGCTACAGCTATGTTCAAAATCGGCTTTCAGACGTTACGCAAAAGCCAACATAACGACAGTCGCAGATGCACAGGCAAAATAGTTCTCTCTGACCGGGTAGAAAAGACTGTTTACAAAACGAAGCAAGAGAAATGCCACAAGTGGTAAGGATGCTCTGCTGTAGTTTTGATACGGCGCCAGAGGTGTTACTGATGTGTTGCTATGAATTCGCTTACCGGCCCGCCGCCACAGACCGCATCCGAAAACTAACTTGGTCTCTTACCAGCTCGCCATGCTGCTCCAAAACGGCATTAGACGGCAAGGCAGTTTTCAGGCAGAAGTAAACGAAAAATGTATTTGCCATGATAGGCCATTTAGAAGCAACAGGTGACGTAGTCAGCGATGAAATTATTTCCCGAACGGGACCATGCTGACGGGAGGATGAAGTGATGACTACTCCCAGAGCTGCGCGTTAGCAGAGGCTTTTCTGCCGTTCGACTGACCGACCCCTTCTGCGGCCGCCGGCCGCGAGAGGATCCTATGTTAACCCTATTCCCGGAGGGCTAGACGGTATGGTCGATTCCCGGCAGGGGGGGCAGATTCGCCCCCCCCCCTGAGATCTCGAGAACTACTTATCCGATTTCATCGCAACAAACGGCAATCGATTTGCCGTGACGTGAACTACATTTTGATAAAAAGAAATTTTCAAAATTTTGAAATTTGTGGATACAGGAGGGTAAAAATGTCAAAATGGGGGGGTACTTTTTGACTTCTTATAACTCCGTTGTTTATGGACCGATTTCGATGAAACTGGCATCAATCGAGAGATTATGGATAGGGCTTTTACCATGGGTATGCAAATTTGAAATTTTGAGAAAATTCATGGGCGTTCACAGGGTTTCAAAAATAGGGGGATTAGTTTTCCAATAACGGAATGAACAAAAGAGGCCAAAACACTTTTTTAGCTTCTGCTAGTCATGTTATGCTAAAGAAGTACAAATCGCATTACAATGTTTGTATAATGTTAGCATAGGCGGTGCCAGGGACATAAAAAAGGGGGAACTGTCATGGTCACACGTTTCTCAGATCAACTTGTGACCTTTGACCTTAAATGACCTCCAGTGACCTTGGGGTCACCTGGAATGATGTCGTGTGCATTCAATATTATCTGTAAACGTTTTTAATCGATTAAATTCACTCTATTCCAAAAAAATCATTTTTTGGCTTTTGCGATATAGGGTACGCGCACTGACATTTTAGGTCATAGCTCCGTGACCTGACCTGATATCAAGCTGAAACTTGGTACACAAGTAGAGGGCATCTTTCTACGTCATATATATTCCGGGTTTGGCATTTGAAAAAACGGCGCTGAAAGTATTGCGAAAAAACAAATTTTGACTTTTGACCTTGACCTGATCTTGTAAAGTGACCTCAGATAAACAAAATTACATATGCACATTGCCCAACTATTTAGCTATATATTCATATAAAGTTTTAAGTTCTTTCTTAAAAACTCTGTTTTTGGCAGACATTTTCCTTTTACCCTCAACATGGCCAAAAATGACCTGAGGTGCCTCCCAAAAACGTTGCCTGGCTCCGCCCCTGAGCAAAATAGAATTTCGAAATTTTGTCACGGCGCGTAGAAGGAATAGCTAGGAAAAGTCACCAAGTTTCGTGAAGCTGCGTCAAAAAGCCTGGAATTGGCAAGCAAAAAACCCGAGGGGGGGGCGGATTCCGCCCCCCCCCCCTGCCGGGAATAGGGTTAAGACCTCACAGCCTGCGCAGCGGTGCCGATTTGTAAACATTAGCGAAGGCCTTGCTCCCCATTCCCCAATGTGGACCGTAGCAACCCAAACATGTTTTTGGCCCCACACGATACTTGCTGTTCATTCTGAAAAGGGAAACATAGTTTGTTGTTCGGTAAATGGTAATCCAAAAATAGGAATGAAAATTGACGCTGCTCAGAATCAAGTGGGGTAAATCCGTTGTGAAACTGTCATTTGGGAAGAGATTGGGTTACCCGGTCCTCGGCTCGGCGTCCCCCTCATTTTTTGCAAGAAACGGCAACCTTGTTTTCACTAATTCGGCCTCCAAAGTAAACAAAATAAAATAAAAGCACGAGTACAATGGTATACCGAATGTGCACTGATGCCTACATTGTTCTGAAGGCATATCATTTTCCTGCATTGTGTGGTGTGCGGACGGCTGTAAACAGATATAATACATCGTTATGCCGAACGATACAACATTGCCCGTAAAACACACACACGACGACCCAACAAACAAAGCGGGTGATAACATTAACCCACTGAATGCTCTTCATAAAGATGACTACCATGCTGCTTTTATATCTGGTCCCTGGAACAGTATGCGAGGAAAGTTTCCCCACTGCTTTTCCAAATCCAGATGTTTCACGCCACAACACGGGTACAATTATTAGACTTATCCCGGCATGGGGCGGGGGGGGGTGAATCCGCCCCACCCTCGTTTTTTACTTGCAAATTCCAGAGTTTTGGCGCAGAACTTCTTCGTTTTCGGGAAAAAAGGTTTTCGGGAAGCTTGGGGACTTTTCTTAACTATTCTTTCTACGTACATACAAAAAATTTAGTAATTCCATTTCGTTCAGGGACGTAGCCAGGCAAATTATTGGTAGGCACCTCAGGCCATTTTTGCCCTCTTGAGGGTAAAAGAAAAATGACTGCCAAAAACAGCGTTTTCGCTTAAAAAAAAACTTAAAACACTAAATGGCTGTATTGGAAAATAGCACACAAATATGATTTTGTTAATCTGAACTCACTTTACAAGTTCAGGTCAAGGAACAAATTCAAAATCTGGTTTTATAGTAATAATTTTGGCGCAATTCTTTCAAATGCGAAGCCCTGGAATAAATATGACGCAGAAGGGCGTTCTCTACTTGTGTACCAAGTTCCAGGACGATACCAGGTCAGGCCACGGAGCTATCTGAAATGCTATCTATCTGAATCTATCTGAGCTATCTGATCTGAAACAGATTTAATTTGAATGCCTGGAAATGTTTTCAAGCAATGTGTCTACTCAAGATCATTCCAAGTGAATCTAAGGTCACTGAAGGTCATTTAGGGTCAAAGGTGGGATGCTGACCTGAAAAACACATGACCATACAAGTTGCCCCTTTTCCATGTCCCTGGTACCGCCTATGCTAACATCATACGAATGACGTAATATAATTTGCACTTCTTAAGTATAATATGGCTAGTAGAAGCCAAATAAGTTTCTAAATTTCTTGTTAATTCACTTTTTGAAAAACCAGTTTCCCACTTTTCAAAACCCTAACCTAAACTGGAAATTTTCTGGAAAATTTCAAATGTTTGTACCAATGGTAAAATTGTTGTCCATAATCTTTAGATTCATGCCAATTTGATCAAAATCGATCTATACACAGCAGTGTAATAACAAGCCCAAAAATACCCCCATTTTCACTTTTTGGCGCTGTGTGTCCACCCGTTTCAAAATTCTAAAAACTTCTCCTTATAAAAATGTAACTTACGTCACGTCAAATCGATTGCCGTTTGCTGCGATGACATGGGATGTGTAGTTCTGGAGACGTCAGGGGGCCGAATCTGCCCCCGCCCCTACCGGGAATCGGCCATACCGTCGAGCCCTCCGGGAATAGGGCTAGGAACGTCTGACGCTGCCCCGAAACTCTCGAAGGACTGCTGAAACCTGCTTCCACCTCGATGTGATCGCCCCTGGTTTCCGAGTCACTGAGCCGTGCGCTGTTCACCAGGCGTTCGGAGACACTCGGACGAGGCGGGCCCGAACGAGCGGCGACGGAGGGGAGAACCCCGCAGGCCGTCTGGGGACGACCCTCGGCCCCGCCTCCTTCAAGAGGTGCGCTCCATCTCAGCTGGTCACCCTCAAGCTTCTCAGTTGGTCACGCTTTGCTGTCTCAGTTGGTCAACCTCAGCTGTCTCAGCTGGTCACCTTCAGCCGTTTCAACTGGTCATCCTCAGCTCTCTCAGCTGGTCACCTTCAGCTGTTTCACCTGGTCACCCTCAGCCGTTTCAGCTGGTCAACCTCAGCCGTTTCAGCTGGTCACCCTCAGCCGTTTCAACTGGTCACCCTCAGCTCTCTCAGCTGGTCACCCTCAGCTGTCTCAGCTGGTCACCCTCAGCCGTTTCAGCTGGTCACCCTCAGCCGTTTCAACTGGTCACCCTCAGCTCTCTCAGCTGGTCACCCTCAGCTGTCTCAGCTGGTCACCCTCAGCCGTTTCAACTGGTCACCCTCAGCCGTTTCAACTGGTCACCCTCAGCTCTCTCAGTTGGTCACCTTCAGCTGTTTCAGCTGTTCGAGACGGCGGCGGGAGGACAGGGCAGAGTAGTGGCGGCTGTGATCTGCGCCAGGCCGCCGAATCTTCAGCACCAGTCAGGAAAACGCCACATTTCACCGCCAGGTGGCTCCAGCAGTGAACTCGAGCAATAAAAAACCCACACAAATCAAGTTACAGCATTCAATTTCACACATGATTCAGCGAAGCATTCAGAGTCTTCGCGTTATTTAAGCGGTTTTCATGCTGCAATGCTTTGATACGAAGATCTGAATTATATGATGCGGATCTATACCATATGTTTTGATATTCTTTATGTAGATTCACCGATATATGACGCATTATTTTCTAAACCGACTTATGACGTATTTCCACTTTCATGCGCTCTACTCCTCGATAGCCAAATTAGAAGACCGCTTCACCTTGTGACTTGATAGCTGACTCTTTGCTACACGGAGATCCGGCCAGCAGGTCAGTCAGCAGTTGCAAGTGGCCTCCTGGGCAGCCGAGCCAGAGCTGGAAAAACCAAGGGGGGTTCGGGGGGTCCGGATCCCTCTGGGCCCACGTGGCTGTCTGGTCATGGGGCGGGGTCCGGGGTCCAGGCTCTTTGAGGAGATGGACCCTTTTGACACTTGAAAAATATCATTTTATTTGGTACGCAGCAAACCTAGCACGGACCCTGACAGCAACTGACAATGACAACGGACAATGACAGCAACCAAGAGGTTTTGCTTTTGTTCGTGCCTATCATGAAAAACCTTCTGAGGATCCTACGAAGCCTAGGAACATTCAGGGACCTGCAGACGACTGTTAGTGGTCCCTGAATTTCGAGCTTCTTGTTATAATCAAGGGAGCATAACAAAGACACAGGGGCACTTAACAGCAGCCTACGAAAAAAAGGAATGGCAAATGATATAGTAAACAAATAATAAAATCTACAATATTAAGGCCCCATAAAAGACTCCTGACATCTCCAGGAAAGTAGCAAACATTCAGTGGTCCTAGACTTCTGTTGAGGCCACTGACGACTTCAGAGTCTCTGAGGATAATCTCGGAGTTCACAAGTAAGGGAGAAGGGCCGGGAGAAGCCAAGGCTTTTGGCGAGCATTCAGCGCCATCCTAAAAAAGCCTCCTCCTGATATTTCATGTAAGTTTACGTTTTTATCACGCAAAGCAGCCCAGATAATTTAAGCAAGCCACCTTATCCGAGAAAGTCTTTGCGTTTTGTTACCGTTCAAAGTGGTCGGAATATGGCGGAAACAGCGTGATTTTAGGCGGCTGTGTCCCTTCCTCTGCTTAAGATGTCGTGTCTGTTCTGGTCCAGGAGCCCCTCTGCCCCCTCGTAATTTCTTACGACGTTTTTGCCAGCTTAGATTAGGTTTCCTACTGCATTTACAGGGACGCTTTTGATGGTCTCAGGCCGTCTGCCGTATCAGGGTCCTCTGGTGGTTTCAGGTTTCTTTTACAGTTTCACTTGTCCCTCGGGGCATCTCAGGCGCTTCTTAGGCAGTTCCAGTGGCATCTCGGACAGTTTCATGGATCCATCTGGCGATTTCAGGGATGCTTAAACCATCTCAGGTTTCCTCCTGTTGTCCCTCGGACATTTTAACTGTGTAAGGAGTCGCTCAGGCAGTAGCACAGACCCTCGGTAAGTCTCTGCCGTGACAGAGGTGCCTCTGGCAATGCTCTAGGTCCTTTGGCCGTTTCAGGAACCGTCTGGATGTCTAAAGGCTTAGTAGTTTCAGGGGCCTCTTTGGTTGTCTCAGGGGCCCGTAATGACAGAGACTGCTTGTTGGCAATCTCAAAGGCCCTTCTCTAGCAGTCTCAGTGAAAACCTCTGTTGTCCTAAATACCCATTTTGTCGTCTCTGGGCAACACTTTTGCCGTCTCAGGGGTTACGATAGACTCCTTTAGTCTTTTGTAGTATGTTGTAACTGTCCGAGACGGCAGTTACAAAAGACCATCTGGCGATTTTAAGATCCCTGTGCGGTGTCATGGGTTCTTATGATGTCGCCGGTGTTCTCCATGTCTGTATCATGGGCCTTCATCTGTTACATGGGGTGTATCTGACAGTCTTAGGGCCCCTGTAGTCGTAACAGGGACCTCTGTTTGTGCTTCAGGGGTCTCATTGGCAGACTAAGGGGCAGTACAGTTTCGGAAGCCCTTCTGTTTGTCTTACGGACCATGGGCCTGGGACGATCACAGGGCCACAAGACAGCCGCATGACCTCGGGACATCCATAGGGCCCTCAGGCAGCCACAAGGCCCAGGGTGGCTGCAGGACCCCAGGACGAAAACATGTTTCTGAGACGTTCTCAGGACCCCGAGACAGTCGCAGGACCATGAGGAATCCACAGGGCTCCGAGCCGACAACAGGAGGCCGAGACGGCAACATCGCCTGAGGAAGCCGCTTGGTCCCGGGACGGGCTTCAGGGCCTTGAAACAGCGCCAGGACCGCGGCCTGGCCACAGTTCCCGGCACAGCCACGCACTTCTGAGGTGAACTCAGTTCAGCCCAGTTCAGTTCAGTTTACTGCGGTTTCATCCTCGAAAATTTCCGTGCTTTTCATGAGAGGAATGAGAGTAAGACAACAGACAGGAAAAAAACATTCAACCAACACACGAGCTCCCCCCTCCAAAAAAGCATCAAGACCAATCCAAAAAAAAATCAGGACCCCTGGACGGCCACAGGTATGGGTGTAGTTGCCGGGGGAGGGGACGGCGGCAGGTCCCCCACTTTTTGGCCCGTGATGCGGGCGCCCCCTTTATGCCACTGCAAAAAGATGGGCTTCGAAACAAAAGAAAAAGCATCTCTCAAAGCCGATCCCAAAGACAAACCGAAATACGTTTTTCTCCTTTTAGATTCTTTTTTCGCTGGGGGCGATTTTACCTCCTTAGCAATCATCACATTCCAGGCGTCCCTTCCCCATGTATTGTTCAACGACTCCTCGTTGCCACGGTGCCCCTTACGTTTCCATGCACTCGTACAAGTCAGGTGATCTTGACGTGCCCGGCGCCCCATATAGACCAGATGGTCATTCTTCTTGTACTGATTAGACGCCTGTTAAGAGTTTAGCTCCCCTCATAGACAAGACACGTGTACGATGCAGGCATGTGAGGCGAAGTGGAAAACAGAGATGATTACTGCTGCATTTTCCTCATATGCATCATTAAATGGTGTCTGGATTAAAGAGTAGTCACACATGCTAGAGAGATGACTGCTGAAACGTTGGTCAACAGTCTTACCATGCCGTATTAATCATAACTTTTTCGCTCAAAGACATGCATGGCAATCTGTCAGTCTTCCTTTTCAGTACCATCTCACACTGTGGTTTCCAGACAAACTCATCATCGACCTACACATATTGACACCATCTCCACCCTCCACCCAGACAGGGATTATATGCCCTCCACACGAAATTGAAAATGAGGTCAGCTAGCCTTCAGATCAGCTTGTAGCTGACGTTGCAACCATACGATACCAGGGTGTCCACAGAGGGTATGGCCACGAGGTGCCTCACAGTGTGCCAATACGTTGCTGTGCTGTACATCGTAACACTGCGATGAACACTACCGAACAGGTGACAGCTGTAACATAAGCTGAAGCCACAATATCATGCACCAGAGAGGCTGGTTATACACGTAGTGACGTTGCTCAGTATGCACACGTTCTGGGAGCAAATCGTTTTTGTTTTCGTAACTGCTTCGCTTCTTAATGATTCTGGGACTTTACTGCGTTTGTTTTTCATGTACAATAGATTTTCGATTTTGGCATTTCTTTACGCTCGCGAGTGCAATGTGCAGCTTTGTTTTGATGCAACAGAACGTTGGTATGCATTCTGTACAAGTTTTTATGAAGTTTGGTGTGATTCATAAGGTTTTCATTCTTTCTCGGGCCCCTCCCCGCGTCCCCTGGCGCCATTTTCGAAGAACGGTCCCGTTGGTCTTCTTACTGGTTGGTTTAGGCGACCAACTACGACTAGGCTATACTTTGCTATACTAGATATATTTCTGATATATATATATTTGTTGTTATATATATACATAGGTGGGCACTGGTCCGTTACTCCGTTACTCCGTTACTAACGAAGTTACTTTTTTGAGTAACGGAGTAACGGACCCGTTACTTTTATTTTACTGTAACGGACTGAGTAACGGAAGTTACTTTTGTGGTCCGTTACTCCGTTACTTTTTGGTCCGTTACTCCGTTACTCCGTTACTCCGTTACTTTTTAAACTCCTTACAGACACCGCCCGGCTTTATTTGCATCGGCACACGCCATTGGCTACTTGAATAGCCAACACCCAATAGCGTGCGGCGATACAAGCGCGGCTGGGCGCGCACGCAGCTGACAATCGCGGAGTAGACTTGTTGACAATATTCCTCAGCTGATAAACGTTGACGGCAAGCTGGCGGCAATGGTTCAGTATAAAGGCCAGCTGACTTTGGTCTCTTTTGGGACAAAAGTATTGAATTATGCGTAGGTTTGATATGACTTAAAATTATAAATTAACCAGTCGTCATTTTTCAGGCTAAAAGATATCAAAGTTATTGTCATTTATACTGGAACAGCCAGCTGACGGCAGTTTTCAATGTTGGCTCAAGTTAGTCACGGATTGCTTACCACCGCCACACGGTTCCCCGCCAAGATCACTCAAGGCTGTTGAGCACATGATTACTGCCGCCATGGCCTTGGATCTGTGATGTCCGTGGGGTGATGTAGCGGTGACTGATTCTTGACTGGCCTGAAATTTTAACTACATGACACTAAAATGTCCCATCAAGGCGTCTTTACGCCGCCACTGGAGGTCGAAAACCTTGACTTCGAGTCCGACGGTGCCTCAGCTTCGGAGGCAGAGGACGAGCCCGGTCTGGGTCACCCATGGCCACATCTAGAAAAATACTTTGAGGTTAAGGAGGAGGGGAAAAACGTCATTTTTACGTATGTCCTGTGCCGACCGAAAGAGGTTATAATCAAGGGTCACAAGAGTAGCCTTTCAAACCTAAAAGCACATATCAAGAGGAAGTATTATTTACGGTATTTCCAGGTGAGAACAGAATGTGCACAATAAGCTGTCAGCAGTGAAGCATAATTATGAAGCTTGTCGACTATTACTTGGACTATTTGCCTTAACCATATTCTCTGCAGGCAGTGAGATTCACTTTAGCCTGGGGGGGGGCATATCTGCGGTAATCTACCTTTCGGCCGACGCTTACGCGTAATTTTTGGAGACGCGGAAGTGGCAACACAAGTTGTCTGAACAATTTAGCCCATTCAGGTATTTTTCTAAGCACTGGCCCGTCCTGGATGTGTAAACTGACTTGGTTAGGTAACTCTTGAATTTTGATTCATTTGACACATGTTTGCCTTCAGCCGATACGAGCTAACCAAACCAAAAAAACAGGCAAATTGAACCTAACAAAAAATTAGTTTTACATGCCCATCTAGGGCAATCCCTGCAACCATACAGTAGGTTTTAGGTTAGGTTAGGTTAAATCATTTTTAACTTGGAGGACAGGCTACATTGTCCATGCGATTCGAGTTACCACTCCTGCGTTCCCGAAAAAAATATCAACTGGCCGAAACACCTTTCGGCTGACACATTATTTTTTGTAGACGCAGAAGTGAGGACCCAAACTCAAACATGATATGAGCCGTTGCCACTTTTGCACCTTCGAAAAATATGCATTGGCCGAAAGGTGAAAATTACCAATTCTGCCCCCTCCCCACCCCACCCTTCCAGAGATCTCGAGATGCATTCGTCCAATGTTGATGGGATGAATGCCATTTGATATGTTTCAACGAGATCTCCAATTCCGGACCCCAAAAATTCAAAAATTGCGAAAATAGGGCGTGGGGGCAAACAAACTTCAAAATTTGGGGATTTTTGAAAGGTCACTGCGGCCGTGTTTACCAACCAATTTTCATGGGAATAACACGGTTCAGCTTGGAATGTCCAAGTCTTTTATATACCGAAAGCTGAAATTTAAAATAGAAAACCATAGGCAGTTCCAGGGAGGGCAAGAAGGGTGATTTTTGAAATAAGAAATTTCCTTTGTTTTTGTTCGTTTTAGCTGATATAAACATCAGATGTACAACTAGCAAACCAGTTTAAGTTTATATGTAGCGCAGAGGTGGATCCAGGTAAACAAAATTGGGAGGGCACCATAAGCACAATAGTGTGCTCCCCCATTTTTTCAGTACCTGGGTGTGCGTTCGCCTGAAAATGTGTGTGCATACGCATTGTTTAGGATGTGTATGACTATATAAATGAGTCAGTGATCTTTATTTCTACTTAGAATGTCGCGATAGTGAACCGCACAACTTTGCAGCTTCACGCACAGCACATTACCGCCGAAAACGGGGGCTTGGAACCGCCTCTGCGTGACCGATTTTTTTTTTAAATGTTGGCAAAACACGTGTGTATCAATTCCATGAAATGCCAGAAAGTCTTGTGACGCTGCGGCAAACAGTGTGGGAGCGACAAGCAAAAAGACACGGGTAGCAGAATCTGCCCCCCACAGGGAATAGGGTTAAATGAAGTGTTTTTAACCCGTCTCCGGCCGGGCTCAGAATGCCCTTTGCCCGGCCGGAGGGGGAGCGCGGATTTCCGCACCTCCCAGGATCTCGGCTCTCATATATCGCACGGAAAAAATTCGGCGGAAAGGTTTTGTCAGACCGAGACGAAAACATTCAAGAGTTTTGACCTCAGGTCAATTTTGAGGCCACCAGACGCCATGAAAGTTCAAAAGACGTCCTTGGAATTAGGTAAATAGACACAATACCTTGTCCCTGAAAAGCTGAACTTAAGCGACAGTTACTGAACCGTAAGACAATAGCGAGTTCATTCATTGATATCAATTTTGGCCTTTCACAGTGGTCAGGTCAGGTCACGTCATTGTTCCAAAATGTTCCACTTGTGAACGGCTAACATCCTCCGTTGCATCTTACTTATGACCATGTTTTTATGGCTAATTTGTCTTTTCAAGGGTGCTGAAGAGGTATTAAAGCACCTTTTTTAGTCTTTTATTTCACAGTAATAAAACCCATATGTCATGTTTTTTTAGTCCTTCGTCGTTTGGTATTAAAAAAAGGTCAGGGGTATCAGGAATCTTACCTCCACGCACGCGCTCGTACACAAACTAATACACACACACATAATTTCAAAACAAAACAAGAAGTTCGCGAGACCGAAACGAGCTCTGAACAGAGACCATTATGTTCAGGGCGGATACTTCGAGAGGCATTGTTGATCAAACCCAGTCGATAGATGTCCGCTGTTTGTCGCATTTTGCATGCGTCCGCTCCAGCGCCGGTTGTTCCCGCTCCGTCGGCGCCGCGGGCAATGAACAGGAATTCGTTGGTTTGAACATTGTGGCTAACACAGTGGTAGAATACCCGCCGCGGCTGTTGTCCCGGCGCCGCCGACTCTACAACGGCTGGTGAGGGCAGTGGGCAGCTAGCGGAGTGTTTTGGGTAAGCGCTTTTTGTTTCTTCCCTTTGTATATGGAATGCGTTTTACAACCACAAAGCAGCATAAAAGACTTAAAACCTGCGTTCGCTTGGTTTTCACTGCATTTAAAAAAGTAACGGAATAACGGAGTAACGGTAACTTCCGTTACTTTTTAAGGCAGAGTAACGGAGTAACGAGTAACGAACTGGCTTTTTTGAGTAACGGAGTAACGAGTAACGAAGTTACATTTTTTAGTAACGATGCCCACCTATATATATATATATATATATATATATATATATATATATATATATATATATATATATATATATATATATATATAACTATATATTTGCAAAATATGTTAACTACGATCAGGTTATCCTTTGCTTGCCTCATGCCAGCCGAAGGAACAAAACTGCGGTTCTTTGGACCCCATCTTGAGCTTCCCTTTGGTCAAAGTCTCTGCAGGGTTTCATCTGGTCCCTCTTCTTCTGGCATTTATTATGGGATTAGCCACGTAGAAACATGTCCAAAACATTCTTGTGTTTGCATCGGTAAGCTGCATGACCCATTGCAGCTTAGTTCATGCCGTATCGGATCTTTCAAATCTAATCACTTTGACCCCTTGCAGCCGTATCTGGAGTTCTTCAGAATGTCACCAAGAACTAAAAATTGTCATCGCAGGTGTTCATCGTCACTCATGTCCCCTGGGTAACTCTTGGGAATGTTTCTGTGGTTCTTCGAGCTGACAGATGTATGTCCGAACCTATTTGCAGGGTTGGCGTAACGTTGTGGCTGTTCATGCTCGCCTGGTGTTCGAAAAGTCCCCGGTCAGTAACAACATGTCACTGTCGCCGCGACAACCGAAGTGGGACAGTGTGTCGTGAAATGATCATGGCAGTCGAGAGCGTCTATAAATAACCAGTCCTCCTTGCATGTGTGCATACAAACGGTCAGGCACGTAGCAAGGCTTTTCCTTAGGAGGGGAAAATGTCAAATTTTGTCATATGCCACCCGCATATGACAAAATTTGTAGGAAAAAGCAGCAATTTTATATATAATTTGCCTAATATTTAATGCACAGGAAAACAAATAATGTTTTCTTTTGCAACATATATATGGCCACTTTTCCGTATTCGTGCTAAATCGCCGTACATCTAGTGTAGACCCCTTGGCTCAGGGGGTCCATGGCCCCGATGATCCCTCTTGCCTACGTCTCTGCAAACGAGTCTTCTCAGTGCAGCAACTGGGCTCTAATTCAACTGCAACTCGCGCCTGAGTTACATGCCATCCTACGATTGTCACAAGTACAATTCAAAAGGCAGGTTGTTGGTGCAAACATTACCCTTTAGACGAGAGGCGTTTCCCGGGACTCCAGTACCCGCGGGGCTCTCAGACTCGCAGCAGTGGTGACGCGAGCACCACTTCCAACCGCACAGCACCGTCCGCTGCGCTCATTCGCCGCGTTCCATTAAGTCATCCAGCCGAGGTTGGGATTTTCAGCACCCTCCGGCCGCTCTCCATGGTCAGCTTGCCCGTCGTCTCCCCTGGCTGTGGTGTTCGACGCGTCTTCTAAAGTGGTTTAGGTTTGCACCGTCCGGCCACGCTTCTCCAAGCAAAAAACAAAACTCGGCATCGGGAAACACATGCACAAAACACGGCATCGGGAACGGATAGAAGACTCTTACCTCTCCGGCGCCTTGACGGCACCGGCGGCCGTCGCCAAGGCCAGTAGCAGCGCCGCAGCAGACATCCTCTCCGAGCAGCGCGCCGCTGCGGCCTCGACTGCACGCCTCACAAGCAGACCACCACCACCGCAGCAGTAACGCCAGAGCGGCCGCAGCGCTCGCGGTCGCGCCACCGTCGCCCCTCCCGCCCAGTGCAACACATCCTAGAAGTTTAGGACTTATTCGTTAGAAGAGAGGAAACGAAGTTTAGGACGAATACGTCCTAAACTTTGCAAGTTTAGGACTTATTCGTCCTAAATATAACGCTATGGGAAGACTGTTTAGGACAAATGCTGCATAAAAATAACGCTATGGAAAACGGGTGGAGATGATTGGAAACCGAAAATGCGTATGAATAGTGACGAAAAAAGAAGATTCGGTCCTTTTTTAAGGCCTTGCCGAATGAACATCAGGCATGTGTTAAAGGCCCGGGACCTGATTATGGCACTGTAGTGGCACCGATGGACGGAATTTGGATAATGTTTAAGGTACTTGTTGGGTATGACCAAAAAAATAAACGATCTTCTTTTATTTCTTTTCATCAACACTTGAGGCCAGAAGCTTGCAAAAACATTTTTTGTGTCATTAAGTTGTTTGTTGGATTAGTTCATAATTTTTACCTGTTGAGGTCATAAATGCTTGATTAATCTCCAGGTAGCATGCACCTCATTTTGCTTATTGTTATGTAGAGAAAACAGGAGATTCCTGTCCTCAGTAGACAAAATGGAAACATGTTATTTGAAGGGTTGTATACCATAATACCTACCATATGTGCCTGTGTACCAGATATCAAGGGTGATTATTAACATAAGGTTCTGTGAGAGGAGGCTGT
This sequence comes from Capitulum mitella, assembly GCA_030062745.1. NCBI lineage: Eukaryota > Metazoa > Arthropoda > Thecostraca > Pollicipedomorpha > Pollicipedidae > Capitulum > Capitulum mitella. The sequence continues at coordinate 7,082,745 of CP099853.1, forward strand.
GGAAGGCCTGTGAACTCCTGCTCATTCTCACATTTTCAACTATGGTTGCCATTGCTGTGCTCATTCATCTACATTGTCATTTTTGACTCACTTAAGATTTGTGTTTTGTTAAATTCATTTATGCTTTGCTTCATTTATGATTGGCTGCAGGTGTTGTCAATATTTGCAGCTGCATTGCAGGTGCAAGTAAACATTGCTGTCTTTGTCCTCTGCAAAACATTTGCAGAAGGCAAAGAAGGCAAATTGTTTTTTTCAATGGCTGTTTTTGTGCACACTGATACTTGAAATTTGTAAAAGTAGAGGACAGCTTCTAATTTTGTTGTGTTTGTCTGTCTCTCCCTGTTTCTCTTTCTTTATCAATCTGCCTATGTCTGCTGTTGTCTGTATGTCACTGTTTCTTTCTGTGTGTGTCTTTCTGTTGTCAGTACATATGTCTGTGCATCTGTCTGCATATGGGTCATGCCCTGTGTGGCTTTTCGGATATCTGTGTTTATGTCTGGATGAATGGTAATGTGGATGCATGTCTGAATATCTGTGTGTTTGTGGATGTGTCTGTGCATATGTCTTGATATATATGTATGAAGATGCCTGGATGTGCCTTTGAATGTATGCCTTGCTGTGTGTCTGCATGTATGTTGGATGGTATCTGTCTGATGCTGATCATCGTTGTCTGACTGGTTATCTGTGTGTCTATATCTGTCTGTTTTTGTCTGTCTACCAGTCTGCCTGTCTGTGTATGTTGGCCTGTCTGTGTCTGCCTGTCTTATTTTTTGTCAGCCCCTCTTTCTATGTTAACCTGTCTGCATATGCCTGTGTCTTATAATCTTTATGTGTGTCTGTTTGCCTCTGCCAGTCTCTGTCTGACTGTGTCTGTCTTTGTCTGTCTGTCCATGTCTGTCTGTCTGTCCATCTGTCTGAGTTAGTCCATGTTTCAATCTTTATCTGTGCTTGTCTGTTGTTGTCTGTGTGCTGCTTGTCTCTTTGTGTCTGTCTCTTGTTGTCTTTGTGCCTATCCATGCTATCCATGTGTCTGTTTGCATACAGATGTTTCCCCATCTGCCTTTCTACATGTCTGTTTTGATGTGTGGATGAATGATATTCTGTATGCTTCTCTGAATGTGTTTGTGTGTATGTCTGAACATGTCTTTGTGTACATATCTGGATACATCTGTCTGAAGATGTCTGGATGTGCCTTTGTGTGTATATCTGTTTTTTGTCTTTATGTATTTTTGTGGGTTTTTGATACTGACTATGTTTGTCTGGCTATCTTTGTGTCTATGTTTGTATATTTTCGTCTGCCATTCTGCTTGTCTGTGTATGTTGTCCTGTCTGCATCTGCACTTGGCTGTCTTTGTATGTGTCCATCTGTCTGTCTGTCTGTGCTTGTCTGTCACTCTCTGTCAGTCATTCTGCCTGTTTGTTTTTCCATTTCTTGTCTGTCTCTCTTCATCTGTTGATACCAGTCTGTTTGTCTGTGTCTGTTTATCTGCCGGCTTGTCTGCCCACCTGCCCTTCCACCCACCTGTTTGCTCATCTGTCTGGCTGTCTGTCTGTTTGTTCATCCATCTGTCCATCTGTCCATCTGTCTGTTTGTCTGTATTTATGCTTGTATGTGTGTATGTATGTATGAATGTATGTATGTGTGTATGTATGCATGCATGCATGCTTTTGTGTCATCTGTCCATTTGTCCCTGTGTCTCTACTGTATGTCTGTCTGACCACCTGGTTGTCTTTTTTGGCCTGCATCAGTCTGTGTGTCAGGCAGACTGTCTCTTTCTTTGTCTGTCTGTCCATCAATGTTCTTCACTACCTGTCATGCTTTGTCTCTGCATCTACTTCTGTCTCTGTACCCATCTGGGGTTCTCCATCCAACTCTTCATCTTCCTCATCCTCTTTGTCTATCTCTGTTACTTCCTCTGTCCCTGTCCCTTCCTGCCTCTGTCTCCTGTAATTCTGAGTACATGTCTGTCTATGTGTATGTCTGGATGCATCTCTGTGTGTTTGTCTGGAGGCATCTTTGTTTTCATGTCTGAATGTCTTTTGTTCATAAGTATGTGTGGGTGTTAGTCCTTGTGTATGCCTGGGTATGTTTTATGTATGTCTGGAGGTTCCTGATCTATATCTGGATGTGTCTATGTATGTCTGGATGTCTCTGCCTACCTTCCTGTCTTTCTATCTATCTATCTATCTATCCATCTATCTATCTGTCTGTTGATCTATCTATCTATCTATCTATCTATGTATCTATCTATCTATCTATCTATCTATCTACCTATCTATCTATCTATCTATCTATCTATCTGTCTGTCTGTCTGTCTGTCTGTCTGTGTCTGTCTGTCTGTCTGTCTGTCTGTCTGTCTGTCTGTATGTATGTATGTATGTGTGTGTATGCATGCATGCATGCATGCATGCATGTACGTATGTATGCATGTATGTGTATGTATTTTTTGTGTCATCTGTCTGTCTCTATGTCTTTGTCTGTCTGTTTGTCTTTGAGTCTCTACCATATGACTGTCTGCATGCCTGTCTGTCTCTGTTTGTCTTTGTCTGTTAGCCTATATCAGTTGTCAGGTTATCTGAATCTGTGTGTCGGGCAGATTGTCCCTGTCTTTGCCAGTCTGTCTCTCAGTTTCCTTTATGATCTATCGTGCTTTGTCCCTGTGTCTACTTCTTTCTCTGTACCCATCCTAGGCTCTGCACTTACCTCATCATCTGCCTTATCCTCTTCATCTATCTCTGCTGCTTAGGTCTGTCGCTACCTCTGTCCCTGTCCGTTTTTGCCTCTGTGTCCTGTAATTCTGAGTGCAGCCTGTATGTATGTCTGGATGCCCCATTGTCTGAATGTCTTGTTTGGGTGTGTCTTTGGATGTATATGTGCCTGGACATTCCCTTTCTGAGGGTCTGTTTAAACGTGTCTTTGTCTGCGCATGTGCTATTTTATCTTTGCATACATGCCTGCATGTTTTCCTCTTTCTGTGCATGTGTAGATATGTGTTTGTGTATGTGTGAATGTGTCTTTGTCTGAATGTCTGTTTGGGCGTGTCTGTCTGTGTATGCCTGGATGCATCATTGTGTGCATTCCTGGATGTGTCTGTCTCCTTTTGGATATGTCTGTATGTGTCCTTACCTGCATGTATGCCTGGTTGTTTCGTCTGTGTGTATGCCTGAATGTGTCGGTGTGTATGTCTTGATGTGTCTGTCTGTGTGTATGCCTGGATGTGTGGTGCTGTGTGAGGTGGCGATGGTCATGCTGCCAAAGTCGTCTTGGGCAACGGCGATGCTGGGCTTAGAGCTGGAGGCCGACAGCGACCGTCTGCAGCTAGACCCAAAGCTGGCTCTCGTCAGGCTCCTCGCGATCGGAACTGGCTGCAGGAACCATCTCGGTTTCCAACCTCGACCTAGTTCATGCCACCTTCGACTTGGTGCTGTAGCTGCTCTGCAGTAGGCGTCGACACGACAAGCACTTCTGCGAAGAGGTCCTTAATCATTCTCGTCTAGCTGATGTTCAACATGGACTTGGTGTTTCGTTCACCATCATGCGTGGTGCCACGCCTATGCTCGCCGTTTCGGCACTTTTTGCGTTGTGCTGGCATCGTCTGATTCACTGATTTTTTTTTTGTTGGTCAGTTTGCAAGATGTTTTGTTTTTGAATGTCTCTTTGTGTTCTGTCACCATGTTCAAACGACAAAGCTAGATGTGATGATTATGATTTTGATGGCGTTTATGTTTTTCTTGGAGAAAGCGAGCGTGTAATGAAGATATTGGACAAAGTGACGTCGGCTTGATGTTTTTGCAGTTTTACGCCAGCACGCTGTACGGAAAGGTGCGGGTAAAAAATAAACATCTACAGTCTGAGGTGTGCGGGTATATTCTTGTCTCTTATGGGATGAAAAGCCGGGAAATCAATGACACTACATAAGTCGGTACCGCAGGCCGTTTCCTTCTATTTCGCTTTCACTCGCTCAGCCCTTGCTTCCGGATGGTGGGATTACGACTGAGAACTGAGAATGAAGAAAAAAATGAATACGCGACGGAACTGACAGTAGGAATATTAATTTCAACTTGGATGCACTTCAAACCGCGATGGGGTTGTCTGATGACGGTTGTGAGAAGGAAGGGCCGCTACGCATATAAGTGCCATGGGCGTAAGAATGGCGGATCATGCCATTTCCCCACATTTCTGAAGAAATTTAAGATTAGCTCTGGAAAAACGCCCTTGCCCCCCCCCCCCGCCCGCCCGTTCACTCACCTTTCTGGAGACTCCTGTGCCCTGCAGAGCGCAGCACAATCGCGGATGCCTCAGCCCAGGATTGCGGCGCCCACGGGAAGCTTGAGTGCAGCTTTTAGCCGCAGAGCGACGCATGCAGCAACTCATGGGAACCGGTAGTGTTTACGCGGTGGCAGAAATAACAAGGGTTGGTTGGCTTGGCGTTCCATGATCAATGCCGCTGTCGCGCTTCGTGAACGAGGAGGTCCGGTGAGGACTCATTGCTGTTTCGATTGACCGTGCCATGGTGTTCTGGAAATTCGTACGGCGTCGCCAAGGTTTTACGACTGGAACAATTATTTATTTTACGTGGGCGGTCGAATACGTGTAGCGTGCTCCTTGATCGCCTGCACTCCGCAGCCGGCGTACCGGACGTAACACACTCCGCAGCGCAACGTGTTTCTGTGTTCTCGGTCGGACGTGACATGCGCCACGCTCAGACTCCGTTTAGACACTGCTCTCGGCCCCACACCAGGGCGCTCCGGGGGCCGAGCGGACAAATGGACAAAGGACGAAAGCAACACGCGACTCACGAGCTATGGGTCGCTCTCTCAAGTACGGGGCGCGGCGCGAGTGGCCACACGACCAATACTGTAAGGTCATATCTTACATATATGATTGCAGCGTAGGCGTATGAAGTATGGCGGAGACCGTGTCCACAATCTCCGCCACTACAGTTGTTTCTACAACGAAAGCCGGAATGGGGGTGGCTGCCGCGGCCTGGAACTGATGGACTTCGGTTCAAGCTGCAAACGATTTAGGTATGCTGATTCCCTCACCTTGCTGAGATAATTATTCATCGCCAGCGTTCAAGTCGCTGTATTCTGTCTTAGCGAATGGCGACGAAGACGTGGGACCAACGAGCAGTCGAAAACGCCTGGCTTCCGGCGGCGTCGCCGACCCGGGGTTTGAAGTCCAACACTCATGCCGATCTATTTTCTGTGTAATTGCCGGCTGTTCTATTAAGCGCCCCCGCCGCGGCAAGGACGCCGGTCAGGTGACGACCGGGGCACGTGACATGACCCGAAAAAAGGCGAGCTGGTTGTTGTGGCCTGGTGCGGGGGAGGGGGGTTAACAGACGCACCTGGCGGTCGCTCCGCGCGTCTCCAGAGCGCGCCAGGCCGAATGCGAGGCATCTTGCTGCGATTTATTGATATTCGCTGTTCCATGTTCGCACGTATCGGAACTTCAGCTGTCAGCATCCATAGACGGGGCATGGCCCACTGGATGCGACCCTTGACATCAAACTGTAGGCAGCGCCGGCGCAGCGTTGCCGCTACATTCATCACGGTCCGGCACGGTTTTTTCGTAAAAAAAAACTCCACCCTGACTACCTGACACCGTGGCTGTTTGGGCGGTCGTCGGGTCGAAGTAGCGCTGCTCAAAAATACATTTGTAACCTGTCTGGGAGGGACACATTCAAGAGAGCCCTGCCTATAGGGTTGGGACAAGGACGCGGAAAGCGGGAGGGAGCACCTTCCCCCCCCCCTAACTTTTTTATCTTTTAAAATTTAACATTGATCATATCGGCGTTGACGGGAAAGAATTGACCCAAGATGCTTCTTTGCCCCCCCCCCCAACCCCAACTATGGAGGAGTTCCCGCGCCCCTGGGCTGCGGGAGTGGAGGAGAAGAAAGGCAATGGGGAGGGCCGGCGGCGTCGATCGTTGCGTTTTGCGTGCTTTTGCCGATCGCGATCCAAACCAGTTTGCTCATTTTGTTTACAGCTCAAGATGGAATTGTTCGATGGTGCTGGGTTTGAGGTACCCTTTGATTTCGGGATTTCAAAAACGTTATAAAAAACTGCGTCTTGATAGAGATAGACGGAGGCAGATCAAGTGAGGCAGAGACAGGGACAGCCTCTTGCCCAGAACAGAATCAGAACACGATGTTTTCTTCAGTGACTGTATGTGCCGGTACGCCTCCCTGTGCACAAGTACTTGAACCAGTAGTGTAGCCAGGGAGGTCATAGGGGTCTCATTTGTAGCACACGAAGGGCTCCCCTGCAACTGGCCTAAAGGGCTCTCCTGGCTGGGAAGGGCGAAACTGCTCCCATTCAAAGGGCCCCGGTCCCCAGGCGAAGACCCCTCTGCACCGGCGGGATGCCCTCCCCAGGCCCGCATTTTTTAGTGAAGCCCATTGCACATCGTCTTCTCAGCAGGCGATTTTCGTATGATTTCAGTCTTCACTGGGTTCGCCCCCTCCCCCTTAAGAAAATTCTGTCTGCGCTCCTGCGCCTCTGACAAGTAGCGAAGTGTCCCCTAACCGGGAAAAGTAAGTTGGCTCTCCGGCATGTATGTACCTACCAAAAGGTATATGCGAGGACCGGAAAGCATGCTCCTCTGCAAAGGAGCCGCCAGCCATGAGATGGTGACGCCGTGTCGGGAAGCGAGCCTAGTGACGTGACCCAAATCAAGGGCCATAGGGGTCTTATCATTCCAAGTTGAGGAATTCTCAGTTCTCAACCAACCAAATTCTCAACCAGAAACACAAGTACATAAAATAATACATTTTTAATCTTCCTATAGATAGGTGTAGATATGGGCGCGCAAGGGGAATTTTTCAATGAGAGGAGTGCACTTGTGTCTGACTGCAGTCACATCCACACGACAAGTCCTCAAAACTTCAACACAATAATAGTACGCCTGCCGCATACCCCAGCTACTTGCCGTGGAACGATCCGGCTCCCTAAGATAAATGTGTGGAGATGGCGAAAGGCAGGACACAAAATGTGCGCAAACGGGATAAATCAGTACAGACCCACTTTTCCTCTTCAGCACGAATAACTAAACTGGGTCACTCTTCTCCTGAGTCTTGGGTTTTAACCTGAACTGCAACTAACCATGCGTACACTACTGTTGCTATGTTAATAAGGGCTGAGGTGAGGCAGGGTGCTGGCCGCCTGACGCGCCGCACCCAGAGCAGGATGTTTTTTATGTTGTATGATACCGCGTACATACAGTGATACCGCGTGGGGCGTTGTCTCTCCGCTATGCGTTTAGGTTTTTTCAGGAGACCAGCAGCTTCTTTGGGACGTTTTGAGCATGGCCCATGATCCGAATCTGACGAGGCAGAATGTTTATTGTTTCGAGTATCTTGATGTTGCGGCCGGCGTTAGAAAGTTATCTATTACTCACCAGCTGCGGTGACAGGTTGTCTCCATAAGTCCATGACTATGACATGACAGGTTATGTCCATAAGTTCATGACCCCCCCCCCCTCCCCCGCCGGGAATCGACCATACCGTCTAGCCCTCCAGGAATAGGGCTAAACATTATCCAAATTCTGCCCATCGATGCCACTGCAGTGCCATAATCAGGTCCCCGGGCCTTTAACACATGCCTGATGTTCATTCGGCAAGGCCTTAAAAAAGGACCGAATCTTCTTTTTCGTCATTATTTATCCGCATTTCCGGTTTCCAGTCATCTCCACCCGTTTCCCATATCGTTATTTTTATGCAGCATTTGTCCTAAACAGTCTTCCCATAGCGTTATATTTAGGACGAATAAGTCCTAAACTTGCGACGTGTAGGACGTATCCGTCCTAAACTTCGTTTCCTCTCTTCTAACGAATAAGTCCTAAACTTTTAGGATGTGTTGCACTGGGCGGGAGGGGTGACGGTGGCGCGACCGCGAGCGCTGCGGCCGCTCTGGCGTTACTGCTGCGGTGGTGGTGGTCTGCTTGCGAGGCGTGCAGTCGAGGCCGCAGCGGCGCGCTGCGCGGAGAGGATGTGGTTTGCTGCGGCGCTGCTACTGGCCTTGGCGACGGCCGCCGGTGCCGTCAAGGCACCGGAGAGGTAAGAGTCTCTTCTCCGTTACCGTTGCCAGCCGAGTTTTGCTTTTTGCTTGGAGAAGCGTGGCCGGACGGTGCAAACCTAAACCACTTTAGAAGACGCGTCAAACTCAACAGCCAGGGGAGACGACGGGCAAGCTGACCATGGAGAGCGGCCGGAGGGTGCTGAAAATCCCAACCTCGGCTGGATGACTTAATGGAACGCGGCGAATGAGCGCAGCGGACGGTGCTGTGCGGTTGGAAGCGGTGCTCGCGTCACCACTGCTGCGAGTCTGGGAGGCCTACGGGTACTGGAGTCCCGGGAAACGCCTCTCGTCTAAAGGGTAATGCTTGCACCAAGAACCTGCCTTTTGAATTGTACTTGTGACAATCGTAGGATGGCATGTAACTCAGGCGCGAGTTGCAGTTGAATTAGAGCCCAGTTGCTGCACTGAGAAGACCCGTTTGCCGGGACGTAGCCAAGAGGGGCCATGGGGGCATGGCCCCACCTGAGCCAAGGGGTCTACACTAGATTTCGCACGAATACGGGAAAGTGGTCATCAAACGTATGTTTTCCTGTGCTTTAAATATGAGCCAAATTACACACAATTGCTGCTTTTTCCTACAAATTTTGTCATATGCGAGTGGCATGTGACAAAATTTGACATTTTCCCCTCCTAAGGAAAAGCCTTGCTACGTGCCTGACCGTTTGTATGCACACATGCAAGGAGGACTGGTTATTTATAGACGCTCTCGACTGCCATGATCATTTCACGGCACACTGTCCCACTTCGGTTGTCGCGGCGACAGTGACATGTTGTTACTGACCGGGGACTTTTCGAACACCAGGCGAGCATGAACAGCCACAACGTTACGCCAACCCTGCAAAGAGGTTCGGACATACATCTGTCAGCTCGAAGAACCACAGAAACATTCCCAGGAGGTACTCAGGGGACATGAGTGACGAGGAGAACCTGCGATGACAATTTTTAGTTCTTGATGACATTCTGAAGAACTTCAGATACGGCGGCAAGGGGTCAAAGTGATTACATTTGAAAAAATCCAGTATGGCGTGGACTGAGCTGCAGCGGGTCATGCAGCTTACCGATGCAAACACAAGAATGTTTTGGACACGTTTCTACTTGGCTAATCCCGTAATAAATGCCACAAGAACGGGAACCAGAAGAAATCCTGGAGAGACTTAGACCAAGGGAAAACTCAAGATGGTGTCCAAAGAACCGCGATTTTCTCCTTCGGCTGTCATGAGGGAAGCAAAGCATAGCCTGATCGTAGGTAGCATATGTTGCTAATATATAGTTATATATATATTACAATATATATATATATATATATATATATATATATATATATATATATATATAAATATAACAGAAATATATATGGTATAGCAAACCATAGCCTAGTCGTAAGTAGTCGCCTAAACCAACCAGTAAGAAGACCAACAGGACCGTTCTTCCAAAATGGCCCCGAAGACGTGAGGACGGGCCCGAGAAAGGATAAAAGCCTTAAAAATCACACCAAACTTCAAAAAAGCTTGCATGGAATGCACACCAACGTTCTGTTCTGTTGCATCGGAACAAAGCTGCACATTGCACTCGCGAGCGCCAACAAATGCCAAAATACGAAAATCCATTGTAAATGAAAAACGAACGCAGTAAAATCGCAGAATCATTACGAAGCGAAGCCGTTACCAAGACAAAAACGATTTATTCCCAAAACGTGTGTATACTGAGCAACGTCACTACGTCAATAACCAGCCCTCTGGTGAATGATATTGTGGCTTCAGCTTATGTTACAGCTGTCACCTGTTCGGTGGTGTTCAGCGCAGTGTTACGATGTACAGCACAGCAACGTATTGGCACACTGTGAGGCACCTTGTGGCCATACTCTCTGTGGACACCCTGGTATCGTATGGCTGCAACGTCAGCTACAAGCTGATCTGAAGGCTAGCTGACCTCACTTTCAATTTCGTGTGGAGGGCAAATAATCCCTGTATGGGTGGAGGGTGGAGATGGTGTCAGTATGTGCAGGACAATGATGAGTTTGTCTGGAAACCACGGTGTGAGATGGTACTGAAAAGGAAGACTCTGGCAGATTGCCATGCATCTCTTTGAGCGAAAAAGTTGTGATTAACACGGCATGGTAAGACTATTGACCAACGTTTCAGCAGTCATCTCTCTAGCATGTGCGACTTTACTCTTTAATCCAGACACCATTTAATGATGCATATGAGGAAAATGCAGCAGTAATCATCTCTGTATTGGACTTCGCCTCACGTGAAGTTAAGGCTGTAGGGTCACGTTGCAAAGCATGCGTAGCTTTGATAGCCCGGATGTTTGGTGAAGGGCTCACTAAATGAGTCATGCGAGTGGTCGTGCATACTCAAGACTGTCGGCGTTTTTTTATTGGCTTGTTTGGCTCTGTTCGCAAACTCTGATGGACTCATTTGGCTCTGTTTGCGAACTGTGATGAGCTCATTGACTCCGTTCACAAACTCTGATGGGCTCATTTGACTCTCCGCGCGAACTGTGATGGACCCATTTGACTCTGTTTGCGAACTCTGATGGGCTCATTTGACTCTGTTTCCAGACGTGCAACGGCCTGTAACTTACTACCTCAGGAGCGTGCCGTACCAGGAAAAAGTTTTGCACGGTGTTTGTAGCGCTTGGTCTGGGAAATTGATGTGCAATCTACGACAGGTAAATTTGATTTAGGTAGTGCGTGATCCATCGAGAATACCTATCAAAGCCATCAGATCTGTGGGTCTGGAACGCCTTCCGCCGGCAAGCCAACCATCGAATTTGCTCTGCTACACCAGACATCATTTGGGATGTATTTGGCGGGGACGGAAACCATCGTAGAAGTAGCGTTTCCCGTCTCACATGCGAAGCATGCACAAACGAAGGTGTGAAAAACGGCATTTCATTACTTTCATTGCACTCATGTATATCTATAGCACATCTAAATGGATAGTGCATGGTGCCACCAATGTTCTCAGAGGCCTGAAACCTGATCCCGAAACACTAGATAGGGTTCGCGTTCTGTCACAGGGGCAAATATGACTGGCACTGCTACGGCCTTAACGAAGGATTAAAACTATAACGTTTTGACAAGTGATATAGGTTAACAAAATCAGTCCGATTCAATAACCATATCACTACGCACGTTCCGCAGCCTGCTGCATCATTTTCCGAAAAATGGCAGCCGCCACTCGCCACAGCGAAACGTTGCGTGCTCTCTGCTACAGCGTCTAGCCGCTCCTCGTGCACCGCGCAGACCATCGCACTGTTTAACAGCACCTGGCCCAGGGTGCTGCGCAGCCACGTCTTCACCCGTCCGAGCCCGCTGCAGCTGCGCTCCGCTTCACACGATGTCACGGGGCAGAGCAGCATCAGCTCGGCCATGGCCTCCGCTTGGCCAAAGAGCCGTCTGCTGGCTGGATTGAGGCTGTTTAGAGCTTCGCGCTGTGTACTAATGCTTTTTAATGCCGATGCTCAGCCTGTTCGCATCAAGCTTGGGCTACGCGTTCACGAACTCCTCGCCCAGCTTCTCCATACGCGGCAACGATTCGAATCACTGATACCTACTCAGGCCGCTACCGGCCATAATACTGAATCCGCCCCGCAGTTCAGTTCCTAGGTAGTACTGCACAGCACGCCTCCCTGAAATACTCCCCTGCGGTGCCGGGGCTGTGACTCTCCGGCTACCCGCATGTCTGGCCGGAGGTCCCGTGGGGCGCGGACACTGCAGAGGCTGGAGTTCCAGGCCGCTCACACTCTCCTCCACACAGCCGAAGATCTTGTGGAACTCTTCCTCAGATCACACGTTTGTGGTGGCCTTTTTGACGACGTTGACGGCAACCAGCATGTCCGTGACGGTGCACTGCTTGCCTTATAGTGACTGGTCCAGACCCTTCATGCGCAGTGCAGTGTCGTTTGCAATGTGGATGCCGAGGAGGGTCGTTCTGGTTTAGAAAACTTTCAGCCGGCTTGTGGTCTTCGACCCTACTTCACTCAGAACCTATTTTCCAGGGCAAAAGGTCTTTAGGTGTGTCAGTATCCTTGAAATAGTGACGATGAAGACAGCCGTCATTCGAGTTTCTTTAGTTTTAATTGTCAGCTCTGAGGATCATCAATGCCTCACAGCTCTGGGTAAAAACCTGTATACTGTTCCAGCAGAGGATTGGTCTGTTGAAGTGCAAAAAAAACGAACGAATAAAATGGTAATAAACGTGCACACAACCAGTCACGCCTGTACGGGGTGCCAACCGTGAAAGACGTGCGTGTTCTGTATTTGACGGCAAGTCCCGAGTGAGCACCTGGCCTCGTATAGAGGGGGCACCAAATACATAGAGAGTGCCTGATCTGTACGGGCACCTCGCTCGCCAAGGACGCCGAGCCCCCGAGGTGCGCCTGATCTGTTCGAGAGGCGCTTGGCCTATAAGGAGTGCCTGCATCGTACACGTGTCTTGTCTATGAGGGGAGCTAAACTCTTAACAGGCGTCTAATCAGTACAAGAAGAATGACCACCTGGTCTATATGGGGCGCCGAGCACGTCAAGATCACCTGACTTGTACGAGTGCATGAGAATGTGAGGGGCACCGTGTCTACAAGTCGTTGAACAATACATGGGAAGGGGACGCCTGGAATGTGATGATTGCTAACGAGGTAAAAAAACCGCCCCCAGCGGAAAAAGAATCTAAAAGGAGAAAAACGTATTTCGGTTTGTCCTTGAGATCGGCTTTGAGAGATGGTTTTTCTTTTGTTTCGAAGCCCATCTTTTTGCAGTGGCATAAAGGGGGCGCCCGCATCACGGGCCAAAAAGTGGGGGACTTGCCGCCGTCCCCTCCCCCGGCAACTACACCCATTCCTGTGGCCGTCCAGGGGTCCCGAGTTTTTTTGGATTGGTCTTGATGCTTTTTTGGAGGGGGAGCTCGTGTGTTGGTTGAATGTTTTTTTTCTTGTCTGTTATCTTATTCTCATTCCTCTTATGAAAAGCACGGAAATTTTCGAGGATGAAACCGCAGTAAACTGAACTGAACTGGGCTGAACTGAGTTTACCTCAGAAGTGCGTGGCTGTGCCGGGAACTGTGGCCAGGCTGCGGCCCTGCCGCTGTTTCAAGGCCCTGAAGTCTGTCCCAGGACCAAGCGGCTTCCTCGGGCGTCTCGGCCTCCTGTTGTCGGCCCGGAGCCCTGTGGATGCCCCATGGTCCTGCGATTGTCTCGGGGTCCTGAGAACGTCTCAGAAACATGTGGTTGTCCTGGGCTCCTGCGGCCACCCTGGGGCCCTGTGGCTGCCTTAGGGCGCTATGGTCGTGCCGAGGTCATGAGGCTGTCTCGGGGCCCTGTGATCGTCCCAGGTCCTATGGCCATACTGAGCACTGGAGCTATCTTGGACCCTGTGGCTGTATTAAGGTTGTGCAGCAGTCGTGGGGTCTTGTGGCTACTTCGGTGCCTTGCGGCTGTCCCCTCTTTCGGGTTTGCATTAAACGGTCCAGGAACTGAAAGCTGAAAACCCGAGGAAGCGTTTTCTGCTGTGTCGAACTCCACAGGCCGGCCGGACTTGTCAGCGGCTAGGATGCAACGACGTCACGGCCAACTACCGGGCTCTAGGAGCCACTTCATGGGTGATTGGGCGATTTTTTGCAGTCCTGACCACTGGCGGGTCCAGGGGGGGCCACGAAGCTATGGCTCCCTCTCCCTTGGGCCCCGGAGGGGCCCACAACCGGCTGAACGGGTGCATGCTTTTAATACAAAGAGCTAAGAATTGAATGGTTTCGGGCCTCCAGGCGATCAGGAAGAGCTCCAGACGAAGATGAAAAACCCATTAGCAGACGAAAAGAAATCTTGATTGACCGGGAGGGTCGTGGTTGGGAAAGTTTCAGGGCCCATTACGCTGCCCAGGGGCCCTAAACTTGTTACTAAATAAAACTAATAAAACTAATAATAAAAACTAAACTAAACTGTTGACTTGCCGAGGCGTTCTCGATCGCTCAGGTGCCTTTCACCTTGGTCTTGGGTCCTTCCCATTTTGTCAGAGGTCCCTACACTGTTGCTGAGGGCCCTATATGCCAATCTGCCTGGCCACTGTCGAAAGCTCAGGGGCCTTACTCAATGGTACTGGATTCTTCCTATTTGCTCGGAAGGCCCTGCGCTGTTGCCGAGGGCTCTGTTAACCTGCCCGGGCACTCTCGATCACATAAGAGCCGCTACATTGGTGCTGGGCACTTCCTGTTTGCTCGGAGGGCCCTGTGCTCTTGCTTTGTGCCCCGGCTAACCTCTCATCACGAGAGAGGCCTCTTCGGGGCCCCTCTCGTGGGGTCCATTCTTTGAGTCTGAGAGGAGCTCCCTCTCGCACGGATCCCCGTAGGAGCTTCACGGGGTTTCTGTGAAAGCCTAGCTAGTTCTTGATGCAATCAGAGAGGCCTGGAGATAGATGACCTCTAAGACGCACAGAGTGCCCGTGAAGCTGCCAAAGGGCTCCTGAAACCACAACAGAGTTCCAGCACGGCAGAGTGCTGGAACTGAGCGACAGGGGCCCTAAAACTGTCAGATACACCCCATGTAACAGATGAAGGCCCATGATACAGACATGGAGAACACCGGCGACATCCTAAGAGCCCATGACATCGCACAGGGATCTTAAAATCGCCAGATGGTCTTTTGTAACTACCGTCTCGGACAGTTACAAAACACTACAAAGGACTAAAGGAGTTTTTGTAACCCCTGAGACGGCAAAATTGTTGCCCAGAGACGACAAGATGGGTATTTAGGACAACAGAGGTTCCATTGAAACTGCTAGAGAAGGGCCTTTGAGATTGCCAACAAGCAGTCTCTGTCATTACGGGCTCCTGAGACAACCAAAGGGGCCCCTGAAACTATTGAACCTTTAGACATCTAGACGGTTCCTGAAACGGCCAAAGGACTTGGAGGATTGCCAGAGGCACCTCAGTCACAGCAGAGAGAAACTTACCGAGGGTCTGTGCTACTGCCTGAGCGGCTCCTTACACAGTTAAAATGTCCGAGGGACGACAGGAGGAAATCTGAGATGGCTTAAGCATCCCTGAAATTACCAGATGGATCCCTGAAACTGTCCGAGATACCACTGGAACCTCCTAAGAAGCGCCTGAGATGTCCCGAGGGACAAGTGAAACTGTAAAAGAAACTTGAAACCACCAGAGGACCCCGATACGGCAGACGGCCTGAGACCATCAAAAGCGTCCCTGTAACTGCAGTAGGAAACTTAACCTAAGCTGGCAAAAACGTCTTCAGAAATTACGAAGGGACAGAAGGGCTCCTTGACCAGAACAGACACGACGTCTTAAGCAGAGGAAGGGACACAGCCGCCTAAAATCACGCTGTTTCCGCCATATTCCGACCACTTTGAAGGGGGACAAAATGCAAAGACTTTCTCGGATAAGGTGGCCTGCTTAAATTATCTCGGCTACTTTGCGTGATAAAAAACGTAAACTTACATGAAATATTTGCCCCTGGACCCGCGCGGATCAATCTTATTTTATATCTGGGGAGCAAAAAATGAGGTGCCGATCGGAAAGGGGGCACGGCGCTGACCATCCCAACCTCCTAGGCGAAATCCTGGATCCGCCCCCGTCCTGGCCACGGATTTGCAGCCAGACAGAAAATGTTTCCCAAGGTCTTATTCTCAGGAGGAGGCTTTTTTATGATGGCGCTGAATGCTCGCCAATACCCTTTGGCTACTACCGGCCCTTCTCCCTTACTTGTGAACTCCGAGATTATCTTCAGAGACTCTGAAGTCTTCAGTGGCCTTAACAGTAGTCTAGAACCACTGAATGTTTGCTACTTTCCTGGAGATGTCAGGAGTCTTTTATGAGGGCCTTAATACCGTATATTTTATTATTTGTTTATTATATCACTTGCCATTCCTTTCTTTCTTTCTTTGGCTGCTGTTAAGGGCCCCTGTGTCTTTGCTATGCACCCTTGATTATAAGAAGAAGCTCGGCATTCAAGTACCACTGACAGTCTTCTGCAGGTCCCTGAATATTCCTAGGCTTCCTAGGATCCTCAGAAGGTTTCTTTTCATGACAGCCACGAACAAAAGCAAACGTTCTTGATTGGTATTACGGTTCCGTGTTCGTTTGCTGCATGCCCCACCCAATGAAGTAATATTTTTCAAGTGTCAAAAGGGTCCATCTCCTCAAAGGGCCTGGACCCCCGGACCCCGCCCCGTGATCAGACAGCCACGTGGGCCCGGAGGGATCCGGACCCCCCAAACCCACTGGTTTTTCCAGCCCTGGCTCGGCTGCCCAGGAGGCCACTGGCAATTGCTGACTGACCTGCTGGCCGGATCTCCGTGTAGCAGAGTCAGCTGTCAAGTCACAAAGTGTAGCGGTCTTCTGATTTGGCTATCGAGGAGTAGAGCGCATGGAAGTGGAAATACGTGATAACTCAGTGTAGAAAATAATGCGTCATATACCGGTGAATTTACATAAAGAATATCAAAACATATTATATATATCCGCATCATGTTATTCAGAACTTCGTATCAAACCATTGCAGCATGAAAACCGCTTAAACAACGCGAGAACTCTGAATGCAACGCCGAACCATGCGTGAAATTTAATACTCTGGCTTGATTTGCATGTGTGTTTTTTATTGCTGGAGATCACTGCCGGAGCCACCTGGCGACGAAATGTCGCGAATTCCTGACTGGTGCTGAAGTTTCCACTTCCCTGTAACTACTCTGTCCTGTCCTCCCGCCGCCGTCTCGAACAGCTGCGACAGCTGAGGTGACCAGCTGGGACAGCTGAGGGTGGCCATCAGAGACATTTAAAGGTGGCCAGCTGAGACAGTTGAGGGTGACCAGCTGAGATGGAGCGCGCCTCTTGAAGGAGGCGGGCCCGAGGGTCGTCCCCAGACGGCCTGCGGAGGTCTCCCCTCCGTCGCCGCTCGTTCGGGCCCGCCTCGTCCGAGTGTCTCCGGACGCCTGGTCAGCAGCGCGTGGCTCAGTGACTCGGAAACCAGGGGCGATCACATCGAGGTGGAAGCAGGTTTCAGCAGTCCTTCGATAGTTTCGGGGCAGCGTCAGACGTTCTTAGCCCTGTTCCCGGAGGGCTTGACTGTATGGCCGATTCCCGGCAGGGGGAGGGCAGATTCGGCCCCCTAAAGTCTCCAGAACTACACATCCCATGTCATCGCAACAAACAGCAATCGATTTGACATGACGTAAGTTACATTTTTATAAAAAGAAGTTTTCAGAACTTTGAAACGGATGGACACACAGCGGCAAAAAGTCAAAATGTGGGTATTTTTGGGTTTGTTATTACACTGTTGTGTATAGACCGATTTTGAAGAAATTGGCGTGAATCTAGAGATTATGGACAGAAATTTTATCATTGGTCCATACATTTGAAATTCTCCAGAAAATGTCTTCTTTAGGTTAGGGTTTCGAAAATATGGGAACTGGTTGTTCAAAAAGTAAATTAACAAGACAGTCAAAAACTTATTTGGCTTCTACTAGTCATGTTATACTTAACAAGTGCAAATTATATTACGTTATTTGTACAATGTTAGCATAGGCGGTACCAGGGACATGGAAAACCGAGCAACTTGTATGGTCATGTGTTCTTCAGGTCAGCTTACGACCTTTGATCTTAAATGGCCTTCAATGACCTTAGATTAACTTGGAATGATCTTGAGTGCACATATCGCTTGAAAACGTTCCCAGGCACTCGAATTAATTTTGTTTCAGATCATAGCTCCGTGGCCCGACCTGATATCACCCTGAAACTTGGTACACAAGTAGAGAACGTCCTTCCGCGTCATATATATTCCTGGGTTTGGCATTTGAAAGAATAGCGCTAAAATTATTATTATAAAACCAAATTTTGAGTTTTTGCCTTGACCTGAACTTGTAAAGTGACCTCAGACTAAAAAAATCATATTTGTGTGCTATTTTCCTGTACTTCTATTTAGATTTTTAAGTTCTAGCACAAAAACGCTATTTTTGGCATTATATTTTTCTTTTACCCTCAAGACGGCAAAAATGGCCTGAGGTGCCAACCAAAAATTGGCCTGGCTTCGTTCGTGAGCAAAATGGAATTACGACATTTTCTGTATGTAAGTAGAAAGAATAGTTAAGAAAAGTCCCAAGCTTCCCAAAGCTTCGTCAAAACCCTGGAATTGGCAAGCAGAAAGCCAAGGGTGGGGCGGATTAAGGCCCTGCCGGGATAAGCTTAATAACTGTGCCCATGTTGTGACGTGGAGCATCTGAATTTGTAAAGGCTGTGGGGAAACTTCCCTCGCGTAGTTTTCCAGGGACCACGCATAAAAGCAGCATGGTAGTCATTTTTATGAAGGGCATTAAGTGGATTAATGTTATGACCCGTTTTGTTTGCTGGGTCGTCCTGTGTGTATTTTACGCGCATTGTTGTATCGTTCGGCATAACGATATGTTATATCTGTTTACAGTGATCCGCAAACCACATAATGCAGGAAAATGGTAAGCCTTCAGAAGAATGTAGGCATCAGTGCACATTACTTAGGCCATTGTACTCGTGCTTTTATTTTATTTTGTTTACTTTGGAGGCCAAATTAATGAAATCAAGGTTGCCGTTTTTTTGTAAATGATGACGGGAAGGCCGAGCGGCGGACCGTGCAACCCAATCTCCTCCCAAATGACAGTTTCCCAACGGATTTAGCCCACTTGATTCTGAGCAGCGTCAATTTTCATTCTAATTTTCGGACTACCATTTACCGAATAACAAACTATTTTTCCCTTTTTAAAATGAACAGCAGGTATCGTGTAGGGCCAAAAACATGTTTGGGTTGCTACGGTCCACATTGGGGAATGGGGAGCAAGGCCTTCGCTAATGTTTACAAATCGGCATCGCTGCGCAGGCTGTGAGGTCTTAACATAGGATCCTCTCGCGGCCGGCGGCCGCAGAAGGGGTCGGTCAGTCGAACAGCAGAAAAGCTTCTGCTCACGCGCAGCTCTGGGAGTAGTCATCGCTTCATCCTTCCGTCAGCATGGTCCCGTTCGGGAAATAATTTCATCGCTGACTACTTTACCTGTTGCTTCTAAATGGCCTATCATGGCGAATACATTTTTCGTTTACTTCTGCCTGAAAACTGCCTTGCCGTCTAATGCCGTTTTGGAGCAGCATGGCGAGCTGGTAAGAGACCAAGTTAGTTTTCGGATGCGGTCTGTGGCGGCGGGCCGGTAAGCGAATTCATAGCAACACATCAGTAACACCTCTGGCGCCGTATCAAAACTACAGCAGAGCATCCTTACCACTTGTGGCATTTCTCTTGCTTCGTTTTGTAAACAGTCTTTTCTACCCGGTCAGAGAGAACTATTTTGCCTGTGCATCTGCGACCCTGTCGTTATGTTGGCTTTTGTGTAACGTCCGAAAGCTGATTTTGAACATAGCTGTAGCCACCCTGTTCTTCCCCAGCGGCTTCCTCTTCACGGCGCCGAAGACGCTGCAGACCGGCACGACAGAGCGAGTGTGCGTCACCTTCTTCAACTTCCCAGGACCGGACAGGACACTGCGCGTCAACATCACGAAGAGATTCTCCAAGGACTCGACGAGTTTCGATAAAGTGGTGCCAGACGATGTCGACGGTGAGCCGAGCCGGGCCGAGCCTCGTTTAACCAGACAGTCACCACCGCTGGTCTACATCGACCATATAAAAAAGAAACGCCATAACAGGAACAAGAATAGCCTGGTCATTATATCACGGTCATTTTCGTTGCTTGCTAGAAACAGGGTTTTTAGCAGGATACTGCGAAAATGATGTGGAGGATTACCATTGTCATTCTCTGATTTCTTGCCTGATTCAGAGACCGATTCTTGACGATTAATTTTAACGAGGTTCTGGCAGGGTTCCACGTCACTACTACTGCCAATGCTGTTTAACGGCATTACCGCTACGCGACAGCACTGATAACGACAGATCTGTTAGTAGCAGTGCCGTATATTAGTAGCTGTGGTTAGCAGTAGTGTCGCGTTACAGTGCTGTCGTTAGCAGTGGCGTCGTTAGCAGTTATGCCATTAGCAGTAGTGTGGTAGTAGTAATGTCGTCAGCAGTACTGGAGTAGAAGTGACGTCGTACTGCCGTCTGGTGGCACGTTTAGAAGGTTCATTGTTTGCACGTCCATCCTTTGGTTGAGTCTGCGCGCTGGTCATTGTTTACATGGCTCACTGGTTGTTCTGTTCAGTTAGCACTGTTGAACCTGCGCACAGGCTGGGCCCTTCTCAGCGTCTTTTACTGCGTCGCTATGGCATTGGCATCCCGCAACCGTGACGTAAGATATGGCAGCCCAGTCAGAACCAGCTGGGGCTGTCCGCGCCAGTCGGCGTGTGTTTGTCTACCGTGCCTCTGTCTGTGGCGTCTGCGCGTCTCTGGGTTTTGGACTGCGCGGCCAACCGCCACCTGACCCGCACCGACGCCGGCGACGTGAGGTCGTGGAGGCGCCACCCACCATGCCTCCCGGCGTCGACCTGACACGCCCTCTGGCCTCTCGCGCAGCCGACGGCGACTTCTGCTTTGACCTCGACATGCCGAGGTCGGTCAGCGCCGGCCTGTCGGAGCTGGAGGTGCGCGTCACGCGCGGCGCCGGCCTCGTCTTCTTCAAGTCGGCCGAGGTGGGCGTCCTGTTGGGGGTTATCCGTCTCCCTGCCTGTCGCGGGACCTGCGACCCAACAAGGAAGGCTGGTGGCGTTGATGGTTTATGAGCGGTGTGATGAATGGGACCTGGCTCATGAAATCCGTTCGCATGCTAGCGAATGTGTCAGCCATTGTTCAGTCCAGGCAGTACGTGTTCAGTACATGGGTGGACACACAGTGGTTGGGTATTACATGTGTTTATCACATGACCATGCGGAGATGAAGATTTAACTAGTTCTGTCTAAAGAAAGAGAGCTTCCACTCCTATCGCTGCAAATCTCGTCGGATGCATGCGTGGCAACGTTTGAATGAAGCGTTAGCAGTAAAATTGATCTATTTTACCGCGGTGACTGTGCTTCACAATGTCGACTTGGAGACCCAGTGTTCCTTGCAGTTACTGATGCTTCTGCTCGGGAACTGGACGGGAACGGGAAACAGAATAGTTTCTGCGACTGTACTCGGCGCGTTCTCACCTCTCTTCCTCCCGGCGACCCCAGGTCAACATCAAGCCGTTCACGCTGGTGACGCTGATGCAGACGGACAAGCCCAAGTACCGGCCGGGCGACAAGGTGTTCATCAGACTCATCTCACTGCGCTTCGACCTTACGCCGATCATCGAAAACGTGAGAAACTACGCGAACTGTCCTCCAACGAGCCCCAGTCTGCTTGAAAAGCTAAAGAGAAGTCGAGACCGTGGACATTCACGCAGTGATGCCGGGAATCAGAAGGCGTACCTCTGTAGATGCGAAATGAGAACTCAGAGCCATCAGTCGCAGAATATATCTGGGTTGATTTTCAGGTGCCGGAAATGTGGATCACAACCCCGGATAATATCCGCGTGGCTCAGTGGAAGGACGTGAAGACAAAAGGAGGTCTGATCCAGCTGGAGTTCCAGCTGACAGAGGAGCCTCCGCTGGTGAGATCAGAGTGACCGAGAATCCGCTCCTGTTGAGACCAAACTGACCGAGCAGTCTGTCTAGCGAGATCAGACTATCTGACCCGAAGCGTGTTTTTGATGCGTCGTATAGTCATAATCTGGCCGAAGGGGATGTTGTCTTCATCGTTTTCGCGTTGTTCTGGTTTTCTGTGATGGTGCAGTTTCAGTCCAACCTCATTCATCAATATTCGATCTCATCTATTTCGAACGCAATGCATGTTTCTAACAAGCGCGTCGGCGACGTGAATTTGCTATGCAACTAACAAATGGTCTCGTCACATTTTATGTTCCATTATTTGCATGTGCGGCTTTCGTCGTCAAAGGTCCCTTTCACTCAGGGCATGTGGAGAATCCACGCCTTAACAACGGACGATCGCGAAACCAAGAGGTTCTCCGTCGAGGAGTACGTGCTGCCCACTTTCGAGCTGGAAGTCAAGAGTCCGACAGAGGTGTTCGCCGACGAGAAGACCTTGACGGTGGATGTTTGCGCCAAGTGAGCCGTGTCGGGGAGTGGGCCGGGGTGTCCGTTTCCACGAAAGAAGCAGGAATTTTTGCAGGTTTATGTGTCGGCCGGGCATTTCCAGCGTTGTTAAAGGTCATCAGTTTGCAGGCATATAAAGTCTGATAAAACCCTGCCGAACGGCGTGGACCAGATACGGGCACTGGCGTGGCGACGGTTTCGGCTCGAAGAAGAGCGGTGGCACAGGGTGTATTGTAGTTTCATGTCAGTTCGAGTGTGTTCACGTCCATATCTGCTTGTCTGAGTGAGTGCTGCTGTTTGTTCGTGTGCTGGTATGGTCGTCTCTCTCTTTCTGTCCTTTCGTCTCTGTCTCTCTCTCTCACTATCTCCATTACCCTCCCATCCTTCCGTCCCTCCCTGTCTGTCTCCTGGCTCCCTTCTTTTTCTCTTCTTTCCTTTTGACTTTCTCCGTTCCCTCTCTCTCTCCCTCTCTGTTTCCCCTGTCTGTCCTTTTTGTTTCCTCTCCTCTCTTCCCCACTCTTTGTCCTCTTATCCTGCGCCGCGGCGCGACACCGATCGACGGAAGCGTCTGGAAGCTCAACGCACCACCCCAACAATCACCCCAACATTTGGGTGCTCACATTTCCCAGGTACACGTTCGGGAAGCCGCTGATCGGAGCTAACGCCACAATGACGGTGTCTGTGTTCGGCCGCGGCGACCAGGACAGCAACATCACCGACAGCCTCCTGGTGGGTCTGGCTCCTGACGCTCCGGCCACCGAACGTCGGTATCAGGAGTAGGATTGGATTCGGCTTGCTGTTGGCAGTTTCCAGCCTGTTGTCGGTGGAGTTCCTTCGGACTGCTCTTACTCCTCGCCTAAGGATGCTGCGGTTCGCTTGTTGTGGTAAATCTGACCCGATAACCCTTGTCCCGAAGGGCTAGACGGAATGGTTGATTCCCGGCAGGGGGGAGGCGGATCCGCCCCCGCCCCCGAGATCTCGAGAACTACATGTCCGATTTCATCGCAACAAATGGTAGTCGGTTTGCCATGACGTAAATTACATTTTCATGAAAAGAAGTTTTCAAAATTTTCAAATGGGTGGATACAGAGGGCGAATATGACAAAATGGGGAAACTTTTGGACTTCTTTTAACTCTGTTGTTTATCGACCGATTTCGATGAGGTTCGCATAAATTGAGAGATCATGGGTGGGACCTTTACCATAAGTGCACACATTTGAAATTTTGAAAAAACTCGTAGGCATTCACAGGGTTTCAAAAATGGCAGTATTAGTTTTTCAATAACTGAATGGAGAAAAAGGGAAAAGCGCTTTTTTGGTTTCTGTTAGTCATGTTATGGTACAGAAGTACAAATCGTATTACAATGCTTATATAATGTTAGCATAAGCAGTGTCAGGAACATGAAAAGGGGAAACTGTCATGGTCACGTGTTTTTCAGATCAACTTGTGACCATTGACCTTAAGTGGCCTCCGGTGACCTTAGAGTCACTTGGAGTGATCTCACGACCATTTAGTATTATCTGAGAACGTTTTCAGTTATTTGAAATCACTCTGTTTCCAAAATTGCATTTTACGGGTATTGTCATAGAGGGTACGCACACTGACATTTTAGCTCATAGCTCCGTGACCCGACCCGATATCAAGCTGAAACTTGGTACACAAGTAGAGGGCGCCCTTCTACGTCGCACTTATTCCAGGTTTTGCATTTGAAAAAGCGCCGAAGTTGTTGCTATAAATTAAAATTTTGACTTTTGACCTTGACCTGACCTTGTAAAGTAATCGCAGACAAAGAAGATTGCGTTTGCATATTTCTGAGCTATTTAGCTATACATGCATACAAAGTTTTAAGTTCTATCTTGAAAACGCTGTTTTTGGCAGTCATTTTCCTCTTACCCTTAACAAAGCAAAAAATGGTGTGAGGTGCCTCCCAAAAATGTTGCCTGGCTTTGCACTTGGGCAGAACAGAATTTCAAAATTATGTTGCAGTACGTAGAAAGAATAGGTAAGAAAAGTGACCAAGTTTCGTGAAGCTGCGTCAAAAACCCTGGAAATGGCAAACAAAAACCCGAGGGGGGCGATTTCAGCCCCTGCCGAAAATAGAGTTAACAAGCGAGGGCTGCGGTTAAAAAGCAAATTAAACGTGTGGCGGAAGTTGTTGCATATATTTTAACCATGACTTGAGGATTCCTTGAAACAGTGCCCCTCCATCCCTGAGCTTTTCAAATAGGGTTATCGACGCCATGTTTGCGTTGGCAAGTGGTACTGTCGCTACCCATAATACTTTCAACAGAACGCAGCGGCCACCATGTAAAGGCGTGCTATAAACATGGCCGGTGCCAGACATGTCATGCCAGAGCCAGGCACTTCGATGGGTAAATTTAAACACGTCTCGGGTCTGTTTACTGTTTTCAGACGGACGAGAAGGGCTGTGCCTCGTCAGACCTGATCATTAGCGGACTGACGGGCTTCGACGCTTGGGGATTCCGCACTCGATATGTGAGCACTTACCGCGCCCCGCGCCATTTCCGGATTGTTCTGAGTGCGATGGGTGTTATGGGTGCATGTGGGTGGGACGTGGGATCCATTATCGTTTGTTCGGAGTCTAATATTGCGCCAATGCGTGTGGCGCAGCAGCAAATGTTTTCAAACCTTGACATCTTTAATGCTATGCGACTCTCGCCTGTAATATACAAAAATACTGTCATCTCGTAATCCATGTATATATAGATATATATACATATATGTATACATAATGATATGTGTACGTGCATATCTACACATACATGCACGCATATGTGCGTACATACGTACGTTCATATATACCTGCGCGCGGTCGTCTTTCGTCCCTTGGCTCAGTACCGACTACCGACGTCGACAGGCGACGCTGAACGTGACGGTGACGGAGTTCGGCACGGGCCTCAGCCAGTCGGAGACACGCACGGTGACCCGGTCGGGGCCGGAGCGGCGCCGCGACGGAGGCACCAGGACGTCCCGTGCCGACGGCTCGCAGCTGTTCATCAAGCCCGGCCTGCCCTACTTCGGAAGGGTGCGGCGTTGCGGCGCTGTCGGGGGAGCCAGTGGGGCCCGCTGGGGTGGGGAGGGGAGGGATGGGGCCGCCGCTGGGGAGACAGGGAGCCGGACGAGTTGACGGGAGGATGGGCCGGCTGGGCAGGGCGGCTTCAGGCGCGGCTCACGCTCGCCTGCTGCCGGTGGATCTATATCTTGCACAGCCCAGTCCAACGTTTACATTAGCCTCCCCGCCGAAACCATGTTTACGTTTATATCAGCAAATGCCGATTTACTCATACCGCAGGAACGACACAGTTACCAAGTGTGGTTGATTCACGAGTCTTGCAATGTTCAGCAGCGTTTCTCTTCTGTCTTCGGCTGCTGTCTTTTTGTCTCTTTATTATTGGACTCCAGTTTTTTTCTCGTTTCATCGCCAGCTTACTGCTTTTAGTGCAATTATAGTAGTATGACGGTATATTTTAGCTTATCAAGAAGCATTTTTTGGCGTCCCGCAGCTGAAGGAACGAATGCCGCAGTACTGTCCATGGTAGTATAAAAACAGCATGCAGCCACTTCAGTCGCCTGGCTTTGGGCCGACTGTGCCCTCCTGTAATCTCATGAAGAGGATATGACGTCAGCGGCGACGTCATCACTTGGTGCCACGGTCGGGAGATGCGTTTGACGCTGGACTGCGTTTTCCAGGCCCTGGTAAAGAAGAGGGACGGCTCGCCGGCGCCCAATGCGGCCGTAACGGTCTGCTATAAAGCCGAGTATAAGGAGAGAGAGGACATGTGAGTGGCCGAGTGTTTAGTTTTCGCAGGGACAGTGACGGTGTCACGTATTCAGGACAGCGGAGGTGAACGACATTTTCCAGTGTTTTCTTTTCCATACATTGGAGTAATGCTAAATCTTCTCGAGCTAGGGACAGCTGCCGAGCTGCCTCCCCCTCCCCCCGGCGCTGACAGCGCCCAGGCAGCTCGGCATGGACTGGCCGTGAGATTTAGTTTGGTGAACTGTCGTTGTCTTATCAAGACACGATATATAAATGTTGTCACTGTCGCGGACGTGAGCGCACATTCAAATCACAAGTTGTAGCAACGGTCAACGGCCTTTTGTTTCTGTCGGTTCCCGTCGCCACCATCCCCGAAATTTCAATGATTTTGTCAAGAGATTACGCCAAGGCGTGTTAGTACTCGTCGTCCATGAGGGGGTTTTTGTCAGTGACACTGTTGACAGTTGCGCTATGGGTTTTGGTCCGAGTTAAATGTCACTTTTCTGCAGTGTAAATCCTAATAAGAAACAAGCTACTCCAGATGACGACCTTTACGTGGCATTCAAGGAGGTAAGCACGCTTCTTTTTTCACAAACCGTTTGCCATTCTAGACATTACCCTGGTCTTTTAAGAGCAGCAGAGTATCAAAGATCTGACAGCTTTGTTTCGGTTTGGGTTTTATCATGCTCTTACCACAAATCGCAAACACCAATGCAATGCCGGTTAAAGTTAAAGTTAAAGTCGATTTCTGTCGGTTTGGTGTCGTTCCAAATGAGGAACGCTGCTCTTATTCGAGTTCAGTTGACCTGACCTTACTTGACCTGACCTAAGCTATATGGGATGGACTGCACGCTGACAACGTCCAGAGTGCGTACGGCCACACGCCCATGACTTGACGTTGCGTGACCTGACCTGATCTGTCCGGGTTGGACAGCATGCTGACCACGTCCAGAGTGAGTACGGCTACACGCCGCTGTTCTGGGAGACGGAGGACCCTGAGCGGCGCTCCACGGCCAGACAGTGTCGGGAACACACCTCGGATGACGCTGGCCGACTGCGATACTACATCCCGCCGCAGGCCGAACACGTCGACAGCGTCAGTGTCGAGGTCAGTCTGATGTCAGTGTCAAGGCCATTATGACAAGAGCTGCGAGGTCAGCGGAACTGCGTTTTCAAGATCAGTCTGTTTTTATTGTCAGGGTAGAGCGACCATCATCGTGAAGTGACGTATGATTCCGTAGCTGTGTACATTTTCATGTCACCGTCGCATCAGTTTGACGCAATGTCACGTCATTCTGAAGTTACCTTTAGGAGCGTAGTAGTGTCACGACACGGTTAACTACGACAGCGCGACGTCATCGCTAGAAACGCTGCATGATTACGTCGTGGTTATATCTGTTTGACAACGTTTTTCTTTGTCTCACTTTTTTATACAACGTTTGACCGGCCATAAAAATGGGCACAGTTTTCATGGTGAGGTTAATGTCACCCATGGATTGGAATGACCATGGATGGACGCCATGGATTTTATGGTGATTGCTTGACATCGTGACATGTGCCATAGAAAAGGCGTATTTGTTTCAGTTTTTTCCTTTCCATTTATTGAAGTACGCATATTGAAGCCTACACGATACCCATGTGCATCATGTCGATACCGTCAACGAAATAGGTAAATGGTAACGTTGATGCAATGCCGTTATTAACCCCCTCAGTGGACGTGGGTTTCGCACTAACGCGCAAGCACTTGACCCTGAATGACCCTGGCTATGGTCTTGGTACATCCATCACTTATGCCCGAATGACATTGCCTGATTGTGTTCACACGGTAGTCGTAAGTAGAACGCTGGTTCTTTCGCAAAGCTCTCATTTGTTAGCTACAACCGTCGCTTGCGTCATGTTTACCTGACTTCAAATGCTCAAAACGTCGAAAATTTCCGGCCAATTTCGAATTTTTTTTGGCGTCATTCGATGAGTTATTCAATCGCCATAAATGTCGCAAAGTAGCAGCAACCAGCTCCGATCCGTTCTCAAGATGTTCAGGAAAAACAGGTGGGAGGGGGAGCACAAAAAGGCCCCCTTCCAGTGCGCGTGTTAATGCTCCACAGCAAGTTGCTGTTGAATTTGCGGCCGAGAAAGCCACGTCTGAACATCACTGGAATTGGGTCATGGGAATTCATAAGGTGTCTGGCGTCTGTTAAGTCACACCGCACGTTGCACGACAGGCTTGCACGCGGCGGTATGATAGGAACCGTGATATGATGACTCCTGTCATCAAGCCTGTCACATAATCCATGTCACGGTCAACACGTTTTCGACTTGAGGAGATGGCCTGAAGAGCTGACTGAGCGAAACAGTCAAATGACAGTGAGACGTGTGACCGTATTAGCATGCAAAATATGATTGCAGTGTTTTTTCTTGGCTTTCGATTTTTGCATTGCCGACTCTGAAGACGAAGTGATGAAATTCTTGATTGAATAACTGCAATGTACCTCTTTTATCTTATCCTTAACCCTATTCCCGGAGGGCTAGACGGTATGGTCGATTCCCGGCAGGGGGGGGGGGCGGATTTGGCTCCCTCCTGAGATCTCGAGAACTACTTGTCCGATTTCATTGCAACAAACGGCAATCGATTTGCCGTGAACTACATTTTTATAAAAATAAATTTCCAAAATTTTGAAATTTGTGGATACAGGGGGGCAAAAATGTCAAAATGCGGGGTACTTTTGGACTTCTTATAACTCCGTTGTTTATGGACCGATTTTGATGAAACTGGCATGAATCGAGAGATTATGGATAGGGCTTTTACCATACCATATTTTACCATGGGTCCGCAAATCTGATTTTTTGGGGAAAATTCATGGGCGTTCACAGGGTTTCAAAAATAGGAGGATTAGTTTTCTAACAACTGAATGAACAAAATAGGCAAACACCCTCTTTTGGCTTCTGCTAGTCATGTTATACTAAAGAAGTACAAATCGCATTACAATGTTTGTATAATGTTAGCATAGGCGGTGCCAGGGACATGAAAAAGGGGAACTGTCACGGTCACACGTTTCTGAGATCAACTTGTGACCTTTGACCTTAAATGACCTCCAGTGACCTTGGGGTCACTTGGAATGATCTCGTGTGCATTTAATATTATCTGTAAACATTTTCAATCATTTGAATTCACTCTATTTCAAAAACTTCATTTGATGGCTATTGCGATATAGGGTGCGCGCACTGACATTTTAGATCATAGCTCCGTGACCCGACCTGATATCAGGCTGAAACTTGGTACACAAGTAGAGGGCGCCTTTCTACGTCATATATATTCCGGGTTTGGCATTCGAAAAAATGGCGCGGAAATTATAGCAAAAAAACTAATTTTGACTTTTGACCTTGACCTGACCTTGTAAAATGATTTCGGATAAACAAAATCATATCTGCACATTGCCCAGCTATTTTGCTATACATCCATGTAGAGTTTTAAGTTCTAGCTTTAAAACTCTGTTTTTGGCAGACATTTTCCTTTTACCCTCAAGATGGCCAAAAATGGCATGAGGTGCCTCCCAAAAACGTTTCCTGTCTCCGCCCCTGAGCAAAATAGAATTTTGAAATGTTGTCGCAGCACGTAGAAAGAATAGCTAGGAAAAGTCACCAAGTTTCGTGAAGCTGCATTAAAAAGCCTGGAATTGGCAAGCAAAAACCCCGAGGGGGGCGGATTCCGCCCCCCTGCCGGGAATAGGGTTAAGTTAAATATGAAGTAATTTTAGTTAATTAAGAACTACCTGCGGTTTCAACATACCGTTGAAACCAACTAAACATCTGGGTTACTCGAGCAGGAGGCCAGATGACATCTTGAACGCCGAGTTCCGCTATGTCACACCACTTTGTATTGACAAAAATTCAACTGCGTCGCGTTTCCTTGACGTCACATTGTTTTGACACGCTTTATTGTCTGTAGCATACTGATGTGACTCACTCCGGACATACTTTAACGCCATGAAATTGCTGACACGATGTTCGTTGAGAGGCGGGGCCGGTTGACGCTTGTATCTGCCGATCTCAGGTGGGCGATGGATTCAGGACCAATCTGATCGCCTTCTTCTCGCCGTCCCACTCCTATCTGACCATCGACGCTCACCACCTGCCGGAGGAGCTGGCCTGCGACAGTGACGTCACTGTCCAGCTGCTGACGTCACTGACGGGCGCCGTGCCGCCCATGGTGTACCAGGTGGGACTGATGACGCCACTGTCTGACCTTTGACGTCACCAGAGAGACTCTCGCTGCCATCACTAAATGGTCTGGGTCTTATGACGTCATTTCGCAATGTGTCCCCGTTCCTTGACGGGAATCTTTTACAAGCGCTGCACTGTGTTTAAGACATCGGTGCAATGGGGATCAAGAACAGGGATCCTAAGAAATAATCAATCTCTTCAAAGAAATCCAGTGACGATATTTCACACGGTTTTTTTCTGCTCCGGCGTCTGGCATCAGACTGTTTGCCGTCTCTCGAGCGCGTGCAGCTGCAGCGGACAGAACCTGTCATGGCCGTCGGTAGTCTCAGATTGGCCTCGCTTGAGGCTTCAGCTGGACTCCGACACTGCTCAGGTGCTGACGCGGGGTCGGATCCTGGACAGCGGCCGGGTGAGGGGCTCCAGCCTGACGCTGAAGGTGACGCCAAGCATGAGCCCGCAGTTCAAGTTGCTTGCCTTCTTCGTGCTGGAGTCGGGGGAGGTTGTCAGCGACGCCATCATCCTCAAGGTTCAGAAGTGCTTCAACAATGAGGTACGTTGAGACGTACACTGGTTCCATCGAGTATCGTACGGCGTCCTATATAGTATCGTATCTTATCGTATATAGTATGGCGTTGTGTCGTATTTTTATCTGTGTCATGGCTTGATATCGTATATTGAGTGGTACTCCATAAACGCATCAAGAACGCTTGAATACTATCGCATTCCGTTCGCTTCTGTGAGGTTTATGTGGTTTAGTCGTATTGAGCAGTATTCTGTAGTGAATTGTATACAACACCATATATAGTACGTTGAGATGTAAGCCGGTTTCATCTGGTATCTTACGGTATCGTATAAAGATCGCATCTTATGGTACATAGTATTGCATCGTATTGTAGATAGTGTCGTATAGCATATTCATCGTTTTCATGACGTGGTATCGTATGTTAAGTGAAAGTCGATGAATGAAGCGCATCAGAAATGAACAGATATTACCGAGTATTGTTGCTGGTATGAGATTTTGTCGCTTTGACGAAAATTTGGTAATAATCTCTTCGAAAGGTTTTGTTTAGGTCAGTAAAACATTCATGCTTGTGCGAAAATTGTTTTCTTCCCGGGACCTGAACCCTCTGACTCCTGCCAGATGACGTCATCATCTCATTGGCCACCATCGCGGAGCACAAATATCGGTAACATATTGCCTGAAGCACTCTGACCTTAACTCACGTTGTGACCTTGCCCCAGGTGAAGGTCAGCTGGGACAAGGAGACGGCCCTGCCCGGCGGGCCGGCATCGTTCATCGTAAACGCCTCTCCCAACTCCATCTGCGGCGTCAGTGAGTGACTGCAACGCCAAACTCGCGAGTTACATCGAGGTGCCGGAATATATAAATACTCCAGAATGTATTTATGTGTCATGAGTTTGAGTTTCCTCCTGGCGTAGTTTGATGCTCGATGTGTGGGACAGATGGCGTGGTAGGCCCACTCGTTCGCTGTCGTAGCCAGGAATTTCATAAACGGGAGGAACATGATCTGATCGTGAGCTGGATACCAGAACAGCAATTATACTTACTAAAACAATGGAAAACTTGTTACGGAAGGCGAATCATCCTCTAATGTCATTGCCCGTCAGCCTCGGACACGCTACTTCCTCAGTGATTATCAATAGGTCCTCGGATCGATCCTGACCACGCGCACTTTTCGCCGACACCGCCACTGGTGCAGGACATTGTGGTCCCGGGACGCGATATTCGCACGTTAATGCGCTCAGCGCTCAACTCGCTGCGACTATCGCGATGCTACACGAAAAAGCAGGACGCTTTGATACCCAGCACTGTTGGTCACGTGCGTCACCTCGATCCACACCGCGGAGCGCTGTGTGGATCGCTTGAAAACGTTTGTCTGCTTCTCTTATGTGTTGCTATCGAAAAGCTGAGAATATCTTATTGGAATGCAATGCAGACCTTCACACGAAAATGGGCTGCACGACCTTCGAGTCGGCCTGAAAACAGCTGTCCTGGGGAAGGTTTTCACCCCTCATTTGCGAGGTTCTTCCAGGCGAGGTGTTTTGCGGTTGCTGTTCAATGACCCGATGTTTCCAGGCGCTGTGGATCGCAGCACCGAGCTACTGGGCACAGGCAACCAGATCACAATAGACGATGTCTTCAGCGAACTGAGGACCTTTATCACGAGGTCCTACGACGCGCCGGGCAAGGTCAGGGATTTCTGGGCTTGGGTCCTTCCGAGGTCGGTCCAGCTGTGTCCCCCCCCCCGCGGAGTTCCGTCGTGGGGGCTCGGCGTCCGTTAAGCGAGGTCACCTGGGTGCAGTCAGTGGCGGAGATGGCGGACATCTGCAGGGGTGCGAGAATTCCTCCAGTTTTGGATAGGGGGAGGAAGGAAACATTCTGGGTTATTTGTTTTCCAGTCAAAGCCCATAGGGTCAAAGCTAAATTGCAAAAAAAGTTGGGAGAGCGCGCTGTCCCTCCCCTGTTTATGGCGCCCCTGGTCGTGTGGGCCAGGTGAAGCCATCTTCACCGAAACCAGCCATCATCGGGATGGAGCTAAGGGCAGCTGGCAGTGAGTTGAGTACAAAGTGCAGCCAGATTCTCGAATGTCCTCGGAGTTTGACTGACACTGTCAGGTTTCACTGTTTCAGCCAACATCGACGAAATACTGCGAGAACCTGCAGACAGACGTTACCAGAACGCTTAAAAGGTATGCAGCATGGCATGTCTTACAAAATTACATTTAATTTAAATGAAGAGCCTGCCGTCAAGCAGTGATCTTCTGTTGGTCGACGACGGACTTACAGCATATTTTCATTTGAATCTTGAAGAATAACTCTTTAATACTCCTGGTTTCTTGATATTGCATACGTTCAATTGATAAGCAACCTGCATTATGCCAGGGGACATTTATGCATTTATATTGCTATATAAATCAGTTACAGATAAAAAATATATTGGACTCAACGTTTCGACCAGGGGCAATCGTCAAGGGTAATCTATGGCACGAAGTCAGAATTAAAATGCAGATGGAAAAAAGATGCACGACAAAGAGAAAACATATCTCAACATTGTAGACGCTCAAAAACAGTGAATATAGTATCACACAGCAAGATACTGCGTGCAATAAAAAGGGCCTAGTCTTTTTCATGCCCAATCGAAACACCAGAAGCTGTGAGCTCGGGTAGAGTCCTCGTTGTCTGCAGTTGATGATGAAGATGATCTGCTCCTCGACAAGTCCTCGCTTTTGATGTCAAATCACAAAATGGGCCGTTTCTTGCGTGAGGTCGCTTCTGATATAAAACAGTGTAAAATCTTGAAGAATGGCTGTTAAATATTCCTGTTTCTTAACATTGTAAATATGCAGTTAATAAACGACCTTTATTATACCAGGGAACACTGTATTGTTATGCAAATCAGTTGCAGATCAAAAATATATTGGATCGAACGTTTCCGCTACGGGCCATCGTCAGTAGTCATCTAGCGCAGAAAGCTAAAATTAAATGTGCGTGGAAAAAGCGAGTGACGAGCGGAAAAGCTACCACGACAATGCAGACGCTCAAAAACAACGACTTGGTCATCGGCTTTGAGCGGTACCGCTCTAGCAAACGTGAACCGCGTTTTGTTGAAAGCCCAGGCCCAAAAGCATTCGTGTTTATGTCTCTTGGCCGAAGCAGGTCGAGTAAAGCAAGTCTTCTTCCACCGCTAAGACAGCCCCTTACCGTGCTATGCCGGGTAACTTTGCTCATTTCGCCTCCATTGCAGAACGCCACGCTCGTCTTACACACAGTACGCCAGATTTGTGCTTGATTCCGCATCGGAGAGTCGATTCCGATGCGACTAATGGCTTGCTGAATCGATTCTGATTTTGGTTCAACGCGCTCCTTCATACCTGAATTGATATTGATGCCGACTCAAAGTGCAACGAGTTGATTCTGGAATCGATTCTGCTGCCATCCATTGGGTGCAATTAAACCATCAGAATCGATTCCAGCCTTCAGTCCATAGACAGCTGTGTGATCCTCTGGTTCAGCTCCCACTCCGGCGTCTGTCGTTCCCATTTTCCCATGTCGATTCCCATTTTCATTCCGGCCGGGCCGAAATCGATTACGGAGTCTATTCTGATTCCTTCTGAGTCAAGGGCAAGCCTGCTGCACGCCCGCTGCCCGACCTTGAGCGGCGAGCGTGACCCATCACCTTCTCCGGCAGCAGCGGCAGCTGGGCGTCGCCGGAGGACGGCTGGTTCCGGGTGGACCGGCTGGACGCCCTGGAAGCGTTCGAGGTGAGTGGGCGGCGTCGGTCGGAGGGAGAAACATGAGACGGGACACGTTAATAGGGCAGACGCCACTGAAAGATGTCGGTAGGGATAAGTCTGGAGGAAATGTCCATTTGGGACGTCATTGGGGTGGACGTCAGTGTGGGGCAAGCGTCAGTGTAGGACGTTCAAGGAAACGTCACTAAGGAGACATCAAATATGTAGGGGACGACGGCGAGGATATATCGGCGTGGAGACGTGTCGGGATGGGATAGACATCGACGGGCAATCTCCCCTCTGGCGCAGACTGAACTCAGACATTTGGGTCAATTTGCTCGTCAACTGATTCCAGTCAAAATGTGTGAAAGTACGCGATTTGGTATGTGCGCTTTTTACTGCTCAACCATGCGACACGGGGATGTGTAGCCACCACCATGCCACATGGCCCAAGAGAGTGATGCAGTACATTGCATTACAATGCAAGGCAATTTCCCGACGTCTGACGAGCCTTTCTTCAACAGGAGACCGGGTTCCTGGTGATATCGAACCTGGGCCTGGAGACGAGACCCTGCTACAAGCGCGTGCGGCCAGTGGATTACACGCCTCCCATATTCGAGACTCCTTCTCGCTTCGCCGTCGCCGGAATCGTGGTAAGTCGGCGGCTGTGGCCGCGCGCCGTGCGCGGTGTACCGATGCGTCCGGCGTCTGCATGGCCAGGAAATCGCTTGGAACACAGAATCCGCTGAGGTAGGAGCGACTGGAGCGGGTCCTGTTTGCCGCCCTGGTCAGCTGGATAAGGTGCCGGAAATCAAGTGCGGTGTGGGGCGGGTTTCAAGGCCGAGGCTAATGGCCAGCTCTTGTTTTGCGCTTTTTTTTTAACCCGTCCCCGACTGGGGGGGGGGGGCAGTTGACTGCCCACCCTGAGATTTTTCTGGGATTGCGAAAGAACCAACAAACACAGAGTCACGAAACTTTGTGTACCTTTTGCTTCATCAATTTTACATCTCGTGTCAAAACTTTGACTTTAGGTCAGGTCAGGTGCCTGACCTAGGTCAGGTCAAACAAACCTATGTTAAAAAAAAGTTTAGCCCACTCTAACTTTTTCGCAAAACAAGATATCTTAATAATACTTTCAGGGATTAGTGGACGTGATAGATGCAACAAATTTACTTTCTCAGATTTTGCGGAATATTCCGGGCCATTGACCTAAGGTCAAACCCATTTTCAACACATGTCGTCGTTTTTTTCGGAAATTGACGGAATAGTTCATAACATTTTTAGTGTGGAGTGAAGCAGACATCTAGTCACCGCCATTGGTCAAAGTATCGATGGCTTCTAACCATTGACCTGAGGTCAGGTCACGAATAACTGTAGTGAGCCAAAATGTACCACCGTTAAAATCATCGATGAATTACTCAGAATGGGTAAAAAATGACAGAACTAGCTTCCACAGACGTAAGTAATACCAGGAACCTCAAAAAGTTTGAAAAAAACAGTATAGTTTGGAAAGAAACAGGTTCTCCCGAATAAAGCTTCGCCAATTTTGTTGATTGGTAACTAATGAATTTCCCCAAAATTTAAGCATGAAAACCATCACAAGGATCTCTAAGATCAATAAAATATACATAGATTGTCTTTTTTGGGAAATACAGGAACGCTAAAATAAGTTCCTGCCAATTTGTTACTCCATACCGCAGCAGCGCATGCCTACGGCTGCCGCGAGCTATGCCGTGTCTTTATCTCTACGTTTCGGCGTATATATTGAGGAAATCTGGGAAATTAGACGTGTATCGGCATTCCCGGACCTTTACTTGTGCGGCGGTGCCGTTACCTCAGCGTTTTTAGTCACAGCCCTTGAGATTCAGACGATTTCTCGGTCTCATGCAGTCGGCTATGAGAAGGCATATATATAGGGCGTAAACTGTTTACATATTACCTAAAACTAACAATGAGATCAGTTTCGAGCTCTACTAGTCACAAGCTTTCCAACGGTGTGCTTATTTTTATCGTGCGACCAACCGTTCGCGAGTTAGAGGGGGACGGCCAACTGCCCCACCCTCCAGTCGCCCATGTTCGAAACGGACCGACCGTCGTGCGCGGGTTGAACTCCGTGCATGGAAGTCCATAGGAGGAGACGAAGGACACGTTTAGCCTGGAATGATTTCAGAGGTTGAGCGTGTCAACGTGGAATGCAGGAAGGCAACGGCTTTCTTTTTGTGGATTTTAAGAAGAGTCGCATGACAATGTCTGAAAAGTGTTGCTCCGAAACTCGCCATCGTCGTACACTCGGTTGTGCTTGGGGCGCCTGGAGATTCACGCCTGCGGCCACGCAGGACTGACGGAAGGCTCCTTGTGCTGAGACGGCGACTAGGACATTTGGCCTTACCACCCTAGTCAGCCGAGGCCATTTCACCGCGACGATACCAAGTCCGGTTTGTATGCCCAGCGCTCCGGTGCCAATGTGGTGTCTCCGGCATGTCTTCTTTACCTGAAAATAACGCCGCTGCATAGTTTGGAGAAACCCATGCGCTGGCTTGGTGAATGGGCTAACGACGCAGTCGAAAGCGAATAACAATTCCGATATTTTGGAAAATTGGGAATATTCTGGCTTTCCTCCATAGTGAAAAGGACCTGTCTTTTTCAAAAAATGAAGGCATATCACGGCATTTAGTCACTCACTTCTGCTATGTTATCGACATGCAGATGTCGGTATTAGATTTAGTGCCAACGCGACATTAATTTCCTAACGCAGTTAAATGGAATAGACATATTAAGAGACGACGGTTTGTGAAGCTGCGATTCGATTCATAGGCGAGGAGATACTGGCCGACCTTCATTTGTTCTAGAATCACATTGAGAAGAAACTAGGCTTATGTGATGCTTTCGGCAGTGGTTTTAGGAAATGTCCAGGGAATATGTCGTCGCAACAGTTTCTGTTTCTCTTTAAAAGCTTATGCTGCCGAGTGGGAAAATCGCCTTCTTGTTTCCGGCACACATCAAATGCCAATCAACGACAGAAACGAGCATACCAAGTGGGACAAGTTGTAGCGAAAAAGGGCCACATTATCAAGCGACTCGTCTGCGTCAAAGATTGCCCTACTCTCCAGTATCAAACACCGCAACGCTAAAAAAGAGCGTCGCCGTTTTCCGTGACACATACCGAGTCGGTAAGGTCAAGGACGCCGCCCTGACCCGCGATGACGTCACCTACAGGCACGTAACCAGGAATTTCCCGGGGGTCAGGCGATTCTCAGAAGGGTGCGTCCTCAGGTCCTCTGCGTCCTCAGGAGGGTGCTTCTTCACCCCAGGGGGGCATCCTTAACCCAAGGGCTCTCCACCAAAAAGTGGTGAGTGGAAAGGTGGTTCCCACGGCCTGAAAGCGACTTAAACGATGTGGACTTAAACGGACTTAAATGGACTGAAACGATGGGCGGGTGTGGCGCATTGGGGGAGGGGCTTCCGTCTGTTCTTCTTAAGCTGCGACTTACGCTTGTTCCAGAGCTCGCCAAAGCTGGAGAGACCGAAGCGCAAAGAAATCGCGGCAAACAAGAGCGCCATTTCAACGCCATTTTAGACAAACCGACTTAAAAAGGAATCACTGATACAAGCAGCTTACCTGCATTAAAGAACGTCTTTTTCCGGCATCGAACACTGCAACGGTAAAACGGGCCCTTTTCTGAGACACACGGAGTTGGCAAGGTCACGATGCTCTCGGTGACGTTATGCATAGAGCCAGTACTTCCAGCAGCCTGTGTTGACACCGTCCGTCTTGCTTAATGTGCTGCCCTTCGGTGGGTGACGTCATGCATAGAGCGGGTACTTCCCGAAACCTTAGCCTCGCCGCCGTTGTTAATGTCTGATTTCGGAGGGCTTGACTCGCTGGCGGTTTGTTCGCAGGGTGGCCATGCTGGATCCTCTATGCTGGCTTCTCCGGGGCCGCCGGGCGACGCTCTATTCGGTCCCGCCCAGGTAAGTCCGAAAGCATCGCTCACGCGCCCCCGCACACCTCGACCGGGTATCGGAGCAATATTGTCGGCTTTTGGCGGTTCATTGATTTCGCCGGGTTAATCAGATCCGATATTCTAACCACGCAGAGCACGCCAAAGACGCACGGAGACAGAAGTCGGCGTTTTTTGACGTTGTTGAGAAGTAAGTAATTTCTCTGGTCTTCCTTTCAGCCTCAACCCTATACCCGGCAGGGGGGCTGAATTCGCCCCCCCCCCTCGGGTTTTTTGCTTGCCAATTCCAGGTTTTTGACGCAGCTTCACGAAACTTGGTCACGTTTCCTAGCTATTCTTTCTACGTGCCGTGGCAAAATTTCAAAATTCTATTTTGCACAGGGGCGGAGCCAGGCAACGTTTTTGGGAGGCACCTCAGGTCATTTTGGCCATGTTTAGGGAAAAAAGAAAATGTCTACCAAAAACAGCGTTTTTAAGATAGAACTTAAAACTTTGTATGGATGAATAGCCAAATAGTTGGGTAATGTGCAGATAAATTTCGTTCGTCTGAAGTCACCTTAGAAGGTCAAGTCAGGGTGAAAAGTCAAATTTTGTTTTTTTGCAACAATTTTTGCGCTGTTTTTTGAATGCAAAACCCAGAATATCTATGGCGTAAAAAAGTGCACTCTACTTGTGTATTAAGTTTCAGTTTCATATCAGGTCGGGTCACGGAGCTATGGCCTAAAATGTCAGTTCGCGTGCCCAATATCGTAATAGCCATAAAATGGGTTTTTTAAATAGAGTGAATTAAAATGATTGAAAACGTTCACAGATAACATTAAATGCACACTAGATCATTCCAAGTGGCCCCAAAGTAACTTGAGGTCATTTGAGGTGAAAAGTCACAAGGTGATCTGAAGAACGTGGGACCATGACAGTTCCCCCCTTTTTCGTATCCCTGGCACCGCCTATGCTAACATTACACAAACATTGTGATGCCATTTGTACTTCTTTAGCATACCATGACTAGCACAAGCCAAAAAATGCTTTTCCCTTTTGTTTAGAGCCAACAGCTGAATGAACAAAAAAGGTAAAAGCACTTTTCTGGCTTCTGCTAGTCATGTTATGCTAAAAAAGACAGATCGGTTTATGATGTTTGCATAATGTTAGCTTAGGCAGTGCCAGGGACATGAAAAAACTGGCATGGTCATATGTTCTTCAGACCAACTGCGACCTTGGTACCTTAAATGACTCCCAGTGGCCTTGGAATCTCTTGGAATGATCTCGAATACACTTAATATTATCTGTAAACGTTTTCAGTTCTTTGAATTCACTCTATTTCAAAAATTGCATTTTACGGCTATTGTGATATGAGGTATGCGCTCCGACATTTTAAGTCATAACTCCGTGACCCGATATAACATCAAGCTGAAACTTGCTTCGCAAGTACAGGGCACCTTCCTTCGTCAGATGTATTCCAGGTTTTGCATTTGAAGAAATAACACCGCAATTACTACTATAAAACGAAATTTGGACTCTTAACTTTAACCTGACCTTGTAAAGTGGCCTCAGATGAACAAAATTGTATTTGCACGTTGCCCAACTATTTAGCTAGACATCCATATAAACTTTTAAGTTCTTTCTTATCAACGCTATTTTTGTCAGTCATTTTCCATTTTTGGCCTGAACATGGCCAAAAATGGTCTGAGGTACCTCCCAAAAAGGTTGC
The DNA here is from genome assembly GCA_030062745.1 of Capitulum mitella. Lineage (NCBI taxonomy): Eukaryota > Metazoa > Arthropoda > Thecostraca > Pollicipedomorpha > Pollicipedidae > Capitulum > Capitulum mitella. The sequence goes on from CP099853.1 coordinate 7,122,795, forward strand.
CTGGCTCCGACCCCGAGCAAAGTACAATTTTGAAACTTTGTCGTAGTCCGTGGAAAGAATAGCTAAAAAAGTGACCAGGTTTCGTGAAGCTGCGTCAAAAGCCGTAGAATCGGCAAGCAAAAAACCCGCGAGTGGGAACATTCAGCCCCATGCTGGGGATAGGATAAATAAAACTAACTAGTGTTTTGCTTGATGTTGGTCGAAGTCGCGCTTCCCTCAAACCTGAACTTTACGTACAAGCTTCCAGCTCACGCTAAACTTCTGTGCTTAACGCCATGTGTCGTCTGGCACCGTCCTCCTTCAGACTGACGCGTGCTGCCAAAAATCGATGTTATGGATTTGGAGAATCGTGAAGGCGATGTGCGTCAGTGTTCTGTATCATAAATGTAGTGTGATACCAGTGTTAAATTGTGGAGGAAATCTCTGAGCGCTATTATCTGCTGCAGTTCCCAGCTACAGCGCCAGATTAGTTATCTGCATGTCCGGAGAAAATAACATGAAGAAAGTTCCGGAGATAGAACCTGATGGTTCAAGGAATTTTCATGCGATTTTGTGCCCGCCATTTCCTTCAAACATTACGGAGTTTTAAAAACGTGCATTTCTCGCGAGTGCAGGGCCCCGTGACTTGCCCCCCCCCCCTCCACGTGCCTTATGCACCAATTATTATGTAATAATCAGTTTATGGATACAGATTACGATTTCCACGCAAACGTCGTGACGATTACTGTTGATTATCAGAATCCGAATACCGGCTTTTCCAGGATTTTCCGATTTCCGAATCGGAAATCGGTTGGACATAGCGCTTATTTCTCGGAGAAAACTGGACAGCATGTTGCAAGCCAGCTGGCAAGAAATGTGACAAAACCAAATGTTGCTTAATATTCCAGTTATGAATTCAACTCTTAACACGGCACAAAACCATCATTTTGATAGTTACTCATTCAATTCCACACATTAAATGGTCATGTCCTTGCATACATCTGAAGTAAAAAAGACTGCTACTGATCAGACCAATCATTATGAACTTCTAGATGAAAACTGGAATGTATCACAGTCGTTGCAGTTTTAATCCTATGATTATATCCAAGCAGAACACAATGTATTATTTGCCAGAACAAACAAACAGACTAGCCTAAAAGTTCTCCACTATTTTACGAATTCCAGATGACCCGTAAATGCAGTTTTATGAAACTGTTTAGAGTGCTCAGCTAGTTTTAAGGTCCATTTTGTCATGCATTGCCCAGAGGCACAATGTTAAATTAGATTACTGGGGCTGCCCATGGATTCCAGAAACATAAGTACAACATTACCCCTACGGAAGACCCGCAACTATCTCATAGCACTGCAAGCCAGAAATAAGTCTAATAATTTGGAGATGACCCATAGCTATTTCATAGTACGAGCAAACTGCAAATTGACATTCATGATGTGCAGCATAGCTCGAGCACATCTTTTTCCCGTAACATTGGCTTGCAGCACAACTACATTTCAGCGAATATATCGGTTTATTTTTATATCCTACTTCCCTTCCACCATTAAACCTTCCTTATTCATTTATCAAAAAACAATTGGATTCTCAGCCATACCTGTCATTTATCACATTACCCCACACAGATGTCTCTCTTAAAAGGCTGCCAATACTATTTGCCTCGATGACCCAGGAAGATGCGCCGCATTTGTTGTCATATGGCTGTCCGTGAACTTAACCCTATTCCCGGCAGGGGGGGGGGGCTGAATCCGTCCCCCCTCGGGCTTTTTGTTTGCCGATTCTAGGCTTCCTTAACGCAGCTTCACGAAACTTGGTGACTTTTCCTAGCTGTTCTTAAAGTCTGCCAAAACCAGAGTTTTTACGATACAACTGAAAACTTCATATGGATGTATAGCTAAATAGTTGGGCAATGCACAGATAAAATTTTGTTTATCTGAGGTCGCTTTACAAGGTCAGGTTAAAGTCAGAAATTCAAAATTTGTTTTTTTTGCAATAATTTCGGTGCTGTTTTTTTCAAATGTTAAACCCGGAATATACATGACGTAGAACTGTGTCCTCTACTTGTGTATCAAGTTTCAGCTTGGTATCAGGTCGGGTCACCGAGCTATGATCTCAAATGTCAGTGCGCGTGCTCAATATCGTAATAGCCATACAATGGGTTTTTTGAAATAGAGTAAATTAAAATGATTGAAAACGTTTACAGATAATTTTAAATGCACACGAGGTCATTCCATGTCACCCCAAGGTCAATGGAGGTCATTTAAGGTCAAAAGTCACAAGTTGATCTGAAGAACGTGTGACCATGACAGTTCCCCTTTTCCATGTCCCTGGCACCGTCTATGCTAACATTACACAAACGTTGTGATGCGATTTTTACTTCTTTAGCATAACATGACTAGCAGAAGCCAAAAAAGTGTTTTTGTCTTTTTTCTTTATTCAGTTGTTGGAAGACTAATTTTCCTATTTTTGAAACCCTGTGAACGTCCATGAATTTTCCCAAAATTTCATATTTGTGCACCCATGGTAAAAGACCTAACCATAATCTCTCGATTCATGCCAGTTTCATTGAAATCGGTCGATAAACAACGGAGTTGCAAGAAGTCCAGAAATACCCCTGATTTTGACTTTTTTGCCCCCTGTACCCACACATTTCGAAATTTTGAAAATTCTTTTTTGTAAAAATGTAGTTCACGTCATGGCAAATCGATTGCCGTTTGTTCCGATGAAATCGGATGTGCAGTTCTCGAGATCTCAGGGGGGGGAGGGCCGAATCCGCCGCCCCTGCCGGGAATGGACCATACCGTCTAGCCCTCCGGGAATAGGGTTAAAGGGCCGCCACATTGTGAGAAAAAATTGTTAACATTGTCCTTTTTTGAAGAATAGTATTTTACTCAAATTTAATTTTGGGAGGACTACGCGGGATGCACCAGACATGTAAAAAAACAATGATCCCTTTTTGTCTTAGAAGCGACGCGCACCTGGTCTACTTTAAACTACTTTATCTGTAGGCAAAAGCGTAGATGCGAAAGGAAAAAGTGCAATGCGTGGGGGAGGGGTGAGAGATGGGGGCATTTGTTTATGGGATAGCATTAAAGTATCCATGCATTCTCCCTAATGACCAGCGTTATAGGCCTAAAAAATTCGAAGACATGTTTATTTCACCTTACCTGTTTTTTTCATCCATGATTGTAAGTCATCTTTGTAAAAAACGAGTAGTACATACATTCCTGGTTGTTTGCAAACCGGAAGAAGGCGTCAATGTTTTCTAACCTGAATTTTCTTGGACAGACTTGGACATTGCGCAACGCTGGACACTCGCATGGTTTCTTCCTCGGAACTTGGTCGAGAATCGGTTCGAATTTTTCCGAAAATAACAACCAAGTGCCAATGAACATGGCACCTGGACTCAGAGGCACATTCAGGTGGAGGGGGGGGGGGCATAAGCCCCGGGTCCCCATTAGGTCTAAGGGGCCCGTCACAGCAAGCCGACTGCATGGGATAGGACAACAGGAGCGTCCGAGGTGGGCCTGGTGGGACCCATTCCGACAAAAGGATTTTGCTCCAGGGTGGCCTAGGGGCCATCAGGGGGGCCTCCGCAGGGAAGGTTTCAGGCTTAGATTATGTCCAAAGGGGGCCCCTGATGATTAAATCATGCAGAAAATGACTCTGTTATGCTCAAGGGAACCCAGAAACGACAAGCAGCCAGGAACCCTACTTGAGGAGCCAAGACGTCACGGATTTTTTTTGGGGGAGAGGGCCGAGCGGAGACTTTCAGGGTGCTCTTTTGGTTCTTCAAAGGGCCCATTTTAAAAGGGGACCGTCCTGGGAAAACCAAGAGGGGCTTCTTTTTCTGCTCAAAAGGGCCCCTGTGGGCAAGGCTAAAAGGGACCGTACATGAGGAGCCAGAGGATCCTGGGCCCATTGGCCCTGGATGTATCCCATTTACGAGGGATTTTTAGCAAAAAGGGACCCATAAGGCAATTCCCCAAGGGACCCACTTCAAAGGGGGCTCTTCCTGCAAGACTGGGGTTCATCCCAGACCCCGCTGACAGAAGTGGATACAAAGGGGAACAATGGGTCGATCGTTCCATCGAGGCCCGGTGGGATCCTCGAGGAGCCCCTCTCAGACCCCTGAGCGACCCCACAAGAAGAGACCCGCACAACCAGGGGTCCTGCTTAAAAGAGTGGGCACACTGCATTTTCGGGGGGGGGGCACTTTCGGGGCTTTACCAGCCTTTTAGGAGGGCCCATCTCAAGGGGGATGTCCTGGGTGGGCTGCCAGCAGACCCTTGAGGCAAGTTCTCTTTGACTCAAAAGGGCCCATAAGAACAATAATCAAAGCAGCCCTTCTTGAGGAGCCGGAGATCACGGACCCCCTGGATCTGGGATATTCCCTATCAGTGGCGAAGCCAGGGTTTTTTCGGGCGGTCCTTGAGGATGAGGGTGTCCCATTGCTGAGGGGGTCCTTGAGCACTACGTGGGCCCATGGCCAAGGAGGTCGTTTTGCGTAAATGATTTAGGGGAGGGGATGGATCGAGGGGCTTCGCAACCCAACCTCCCTTCAAACGTGAGTTCCTCAACGGATCTCAACGGTACTTTATTTTGACCGACGGAAGTTGGTCTATAAAAGACTTATGGAAGATTCTGGTTTGTATTCATGTAAATATATAAATATATATATACATACATACATACATACATACATACATACATATATATATATATATATATATATATATATATATATATATATATATATATATATATATGTATATGTATATATGGCTAGGAAGAACATCGTTATGTATACATCGTTCAAAACTACAGCGGATTTGACATTGATGACCTTCTTTGATGTGGCTTCTATTGTTCGTATAAGTCGTTTTGTTCCCAATGAATATTGATTAAGAACGTTGCCAGTGTTCATTATAATATAAAGGAAAAGCAAAACATCATATTTTATCATGGATCTAACATCTCTTCTACACATCAGACATCGTCGAACATCAAATGGCTTCAACGACATTTGGTTTAAATTTGGAAAATAAAGCACACGGTTAGTAAAGACATGGATCTTCTGGTTCGCACACATAATTAAACATGGACGAGCGGTGCTTAAACAATACACGAAAGATCAGTACAGCACCTATTCACATAGTCATAGTCTAGTCCCTAGTGGCGACCCTTCAGACAACTGCAAGATCCTACGCGCGTTAACCTGGCGTTTAATTAGTGGGTCCATATCCCGAATGAATATGGCTTCGAGAGCCGCTAGGCGCCGTTTATTCGTTGCCTTTGCCAGGATCTTTACGTTTGAGGTGATGGTGCGACGAGTCAGGTGTTCGTGGTGGTGTGGTTCTGTGTGAATATACACACACACACACATATATATTTATTTATATATATATATATATATATATATATATATATCGCATTTATCCAAAGCGTCATTAGATTATGGTGTCATCAAGGAGAGGGTCGTTGATGTTTCCAGAAAACCCCTAAAGCATGAAGGAAAAATTGTTAAGCCACCTTAGGACATTGTTAAGAATTATTCCGAGAATACGATGATCAAGGGCCCGCTCGGAGAGTTAAAGGCCCACAAAAATTCTAATGGGCCCTCTACATAATCTCAAGACGGGACTTCCCGTGGTCTTAAGAGATCTCGTTTAATTCATCTCCAGGGTTCATTGCAGTTTTTGGTGGAGCACTCGAGGTTTTTGAGAGGGCCTTTGGTATCTTTATGGAACCCAAAATTTCCTTGTCCGGCTTAAAACTACGTTCCGGAAATTGTGCCCCCTGAAAGCAAGCTTCCTCTCTTAGGTTTCAAAGTTTAATGGGTCCTCTCTCTTTTTTAAGGTTTATGTGGTTCACAAACATTTCAGTGGGTCCTCTAGATGAGTCGAAATAGACTTCCGGGAGTGTATCTCCTTAAATTTATATCAAGTGTTCATTTAAGCATTTTTGTGGGCCTCTAAACGCCTTAAAAATTCCCTTCATATTTTCAAAGGGCCCATGAAACATTTGCTCGTCCAGTCCACTCCTTGCAGAATATGTGAGGTGCCTATGAAAACATCAGGGGCATTTGGATGAAATTATAGAAGGAGCCCTCCAACGACACGGAGGTCCCTTCCTTTCTTTAAGGATCCATCAAGTTTGTGTCGAACGTCAAGCCTTTTGTGAGAAACCCGTAATGTTTTCGGAGGCCACCTCAGACATTCCCTCATCCGATTAAAAACTATCCTTAATGTTTCAGAGACACTTCGAAATACCAATGGGCGTCTGAAATGTTTCAGGACGACACAGAAACTCCAATGAGCCCTCGAGAGCAATTGAGTAAGGGTCCCATAGATTTTTCGGGACCACTCCTTGGATTCACTGAAGGGGCCATTAAAGTTCTTCTGTGGGGCTGTCGATGTTTTCAGGGAGTCCTTGATATTTTCAAACGGGACTCAAGCATTTGCTCGTCCGGTGTATCATTTCTTTGGCTCAGATGTCCTCTTAAAATACCAAAGCCCTGCAAATGAACTGAAACATTTCGTTGGAAGCAATCGCAAAGAATTTTATTTCAAAGGAATTTTTACACCTTAGGTAGGGGCCCCTTCCTGAACTAGTTTAACCCTATTCCCGGCAGGGGGGGCGGAATCCGCCCCCCCCCCTCGGGTTTTTTGCTTGCCAATTCCAGGCTTTTTAACGCAGCTTCACGAAACTTGGTCACTTTTCCTAGCTATTCCTTCTACGTGACAAAATTTCGAAATTCTATTTTGCTCAGGGGCGGAGCCAGGTAACGTTTTTGGGAGGCACCTCAGGTCATTTTTGGCCATGTTGAGGGTAAAAGGAAAATGTCTGACAAAAACAGAGTTTTTAAGATAGAACTTAAAACTTTATATGAATGTATAGCTAAATAGTTGGGCAATGTGCATATGTAATTTTGTTTATCTGAGGTCACTTTACAAGGCCAGGTCAAGGTCAAAAGTCAAAATTCGTTTTTTTGCAATAATTTCGGCGCCGTTTTTTCAAATGCCAAACCCGGGATAGATATGACGTAGAAAGATGCCCTCTACTTGTGTACCAAGTTTCAGCTTGATATCAGGTCGGGTCACGGAGCTATGACCTAAAATGTCAGTGCGCGTATCCTATATCGCAAAAGCCAAAAAATGAATTTTTTGGAATAGAGTGAATTTAATCGATTAAAAACGTTTACAGATAATATTGAATGCACACGACATCATTCCAGGTAGCCCCAAGGTCACTGGAGGTCATTTAAGGTCAAAGGTCACAAGTTGATCTGAAGAACGTGTGACCATGACAGTTCCCCCTTTTTTATGTCCCTGGCACCGCCTGTGCTAACATTATACAAACATTGTAATGCGATTTGTGCTTCTTTAGCATAACATGACTAGCAGAAGCTAAAAAAGTGTTTTGGCCTCTTTTGTTCATTCCGTTATTAGAAAACTAATCCCCCTATTTTTGAAACCCTGTGAACGCCCATGAATTTTCTCAAAATCTCAAATTTGTATACCCATGGTAAAAGCCCTATCCATAATCTCTCGATTGATGCCAGTTTCATCAAAATCGGTTCATAAACAACGGAGTTATAAGAAGTCAAAAAGTACCCCCCATTTTGATATTTTTGCCCCCCTGTATCCACAAATTTTAAAATTTTGAAAATTTCTTTTTATAAAAAAAGTAGTTCACGTCACGGCAAATCGATTGTTGTTTGTTGCGATGAAATCAGATAAGTAGTTCTCGAGATCTCAGGGGGGCCGAATCCGCCCCCCCCCTGCCGGGAATCGGCCATACCGTCTAGCCCTCCGGGAATAGGGTTAAGGGGCCCTTTGGAATTCTGTTGACCATTAAACGTTCGACCGGCTCCTTGATGTTTTCAGAGGGCCTCTCAAACAATGCCACGTGCGGTTCAAAACTCCCTTTCTGAATGCTCGGAGCGTCTGAAAAATTGGGGACGTCGCAAAAAAATCGACGTGTCCTCGAGATGAATTCCAAAAGGGAACTTTCAGACCTGGGAGTAGGTCGTTCCTTCAGTTCGCCCAAAAGGCCCAGGAAAGTTTTTTTAAACCTGTCGAGTTTTTGAGAGTTCTTGGTATTTTCTGAGGGCTTCTCAAACATTTTCTCAGGACCTCCCAATCATTTCCTCGTTGACATGAAAATCCTCTTCTGATTGTTCGAGGGTCTAAGAATGTTTGAGGAGGATCCCTAAAACTGGAGTAGCGCCCACTGGATTCTTCTAGAGGAGTATGCTCTTTTATGCAACTTTTTTTGCCTTGACATAATTGCTCTATATTTCGCCGTCGGAATATGTTAATCGTCGTGACATTTGATAATGGAGCTACTTAAACAAGCCATGGGCGCCGAATGACCCTGTAGTCGGTGCGCCCCTAAGCCCCAGTAACCAACCAACTAGAGGATCCGCATGAATTCATCTAGAGGGTCCATGGAGTATGCTGTTGGGCTGTCGAGCTTTTGAGGGTGCGCTCCCTATTTTTAGAATGTCCCCAAACTTCCAGGAGAGGATTCTCTTTCCCAGAAGAGGACATTTTCCTGTAACTGGGATTTGGTAACTGGCTAGTACCGCTGTTTAAAAAAGTTGCAGAATGTCTCATCAAATTGAAATGTCATTTCAATCATGTACCCTGGCATACCATTGTGGGCCCCACTTCAAGACTGGGAGGGGTCTGAAACCATCATTGGGGAGGGGGCTGAAAACAAACATTGAGAGGAGGCGCGCGCACTCCCTCAAAAGGGCTTAAAATGAAGTGCCTGTTCGGAGTTAGAAAGAACACCAGGAATACGGATAAGACCTGTTTTCTTTCCCATGATAACCAAGCTTTCTATTGGGAAAGCTGGCCTGGATTATCTATATTTATTGCTCTGGCCACTGGGGTCCCATTAACGGTAGAGCTTCCACTTTTCCTGGATCTTAATAGCCAGTGAGCCTGCCAAGGGCCAACATGCCTGCACTGCCAATGAATTTCTTTTATGTTCGCCTAGTTACGCCGCTGCGATGCCCAGCTTTGGCATCCGAGAGCCATTCCATGTCGAGAAACATTCCCCGCCACGAGCTGCCCGGCAGGAAAGGTGTCTTGGAACGGTCCCAATGTCCACTGACCTTTACAGGTCACTCTGCTTGGCTGAGTCCCCTTGTGACTTCTGACTGTCCTCACTGCAAAAGCCCAATTTCCGAAACCTTGCGCTTCTTCTCTGCAAATTAACTCCTAAGATTACTGCAGTATTTTGTCTTTCCAAACTACGGACTTCTGTCAGCAAGAAATAGGTATTTTGTGGTGGCTTACCGCGCATCTGAAGGACTTCACCACGCCTTGGATGTTGTTCCGCCGTCTCGAGTCTTCCAGTCACACACACCCAAAACGAAGAGGCCGCAATCCTGGATTAACCCTGTTCCCGTCAGGGAGGCGGCGGCTGAATCGCCCCTCTGGTTTTTTTTTTGTTTGCTAATTCCAGGCTTTTCATGCAGCTTCATGAAACTTGGTCACTTTTCCTAGTTATTCTTTCTACGTACTCCAACAAAATTTCAAAATTCTATTTTTCTCCGGGGCGGAGCCAGGCAACGTTTTTGGTAGTCACCTCAGGCCATATTTGGCCCTGTTGAGGGTAAAAGGAAAATGACTGCAAAAACTAGCATTTTTAAGATAAAACTTAAAACTTTATGTGGATGAATGGCTTAATAGTACAGCAACGTGTCAATTAAAATTTGTTCATCTGAGGTCACTTTACAAGGTCATGTCAAGGTCAAATGTCAAACTTTGGTTTTATAGCAATAAATTTTGCGTAATTTTTGCAATGTCAAGCCCGGAATATTTATGACGTAGAATGGTGCCCTCAACTTGTGTGACAAGTTTCACCTTGATATCAGGTTGGACCAAGGAGCAATGACCTAAAATGTCAGTGCGTGTACGCTATATCACAATGGTCGTCAAACGCAATTTTTGAAATCGACTGAGTTCAATGGCTGAAAGCGTTTTCAGATAATATTAAGTGTACACGAGATCATCCCAAGTGACTCCAAGTTTGCCGAAGGTCATTTAAGGTCAAAGGTCACAAGTTTATCCGAAGAACATGTGACCATGACAGTTCCCCTTTTTCATGTCCCTGGCACCGCCTATGCTAACATTATACAAGCAGTGTAATACGATTTGTACTTCTTTAGCATAACATGACTAGCAGAAGCCAAAAAAGTGCTTTTGACTTTTTCGTTCATCCAGTTGTTGAAAAATTGAACTTCCTATTTTTGGAATCCTGTGAACGCCTATGAATTTTCCCGAAATTTCAAATGTATGAACCAATGGTAAAAGTCCCATCCATCATCTCTCGATTGATGCCAATTTCATCAAAATCGGTCCATAAACCACAGAGTTATCAGAAGTCCAAAAATATCCACAATTTTGACCTTTTTCCGCTATATCCACCCTCTTCAAAATTTTGGAAACCTCTTTTCTTCAAAAATGTAGTTTACGTCATGGCAAATTGATTGCTGTTTGTTACGATCAAATCGTATTTGTACATCTCGAGATCTCATTGGGGGGACCGAATCCCCCCCTCTCCTGGCGGGAAGCGGCCATACCGTCAAACCCTCCGGGAATAGGGCTGAATGCGATTTTCAGCAGGTAGATATGGGTAGGGGCCCACTGGATAAAGGAGCCTCGGAGAGCCGTTGTGCCCCACCCTGCGAATGAGATTCCTGGCTGAACGCCTGCCTGGACTGACAATGCTAAGCAAAATCCATAACAGGGGCTAGTCGGAGATATGATTGCTTATTCGGGCTACATTATTATATAAACGTCACGTTAATTCCGTGTACGTATATCGTATATGGTTGCTTCTGTCATTACCCTAAAAATCCATGGTGCAAAATCAAATCAGCCCTTGTTTGGGGTAAGTCATGTCATTTGAATTCCCTCACATACTCAAACTTTTTTAGAGAGGCCGATGAAACAGTGGTGTCATAACGCCAGCTTTTGTGGAAAATATGCGTTTGTTTTTATTATTCGAAGAAAATTTTTGCGGGCATTTGTAACGTCACAGCTAAGTTCATTACATAGGGAATGCAGAACATTTTTCATTCCGTATATCTATTTATGAATTTAATGGAATGTTTTGTAGGGATGGATTTGGGAGTCGCGTTCTTGTTAACTACAGCTTGCTGCGAAGACACCGAACCAACCATTCCAGCAGACATGTTCCAGGATCCCGATGGAATGCAGGCAATTCTCGTTTTTCGTGGGATTCTAAGCTGACCAGGTTAACCCGTCCCCGACCTGGGGTAGGGGGGCAGATGACTGCCCCCCCTTGAGGTTTTTCTGTGATTGCGAGAGAACCAGCAAACACAAAGTCACGAAACTTTTTGCACTTTTGCTCGATCAATTTTACATCTTGTGTGAAAATTTTGACCTAAGTCAGGTCTGGTGCCTGACCTAAGTCAGGTCAAACGGACCTATGTCCAAAAAAAATCAGCGCCCTGTAACTTTTTCGCGAAACAAGATATCTCAATAATACTTTCGGGGATTAGTGATCGTGATAGATGCAACAAATCTCCTATCTCAGATTTTTTTGGAATTTTTCGAGTCGTTGACCTAAGGTCAAGTCTATTTTTCAGAGATGTCGCCATTTGTTTTGGAAATTGACAAAACATTTCAGAACATTTTTAGTGTGGAGTCAAGCAGACATCTAGTTACCGTCCTTGGGCAAAGTATCAATGACTTCCAGCCATTGGCCTGAGGTCAGGTCACGTGCTTAAGTTAATATAAATAACTGTAGTGACTTATGTGCTATAGTGAATAATGTATATTTGAAAATAAAATGTACCACCTTCAAAATCGATGATGAATTACTCAGAATTGGTAGAAAATGGCAGAACTAGCTTGCACAGACGTAAGTAATACCAGGAACCTCAAAAAGTTTGAAAAAATTCCATATTTTGGAAATAGATAGGCTCTCACGAATAAAGCCCCACCAATTTTGTAGATTGGTAACTAATCATTTTTTCCAGAATTTAAGCATGAGAAACCATCACAAGAACCACAAAGATCAGTAAAATTTACATAGATCGTCTCTTTTTGCGAAAATAAAGGAACGCTGAAATTAGTTTCCGTCAATTTGTTACTGCATACGGTTGCGGCGCACGCCGACAGCTGGCGTGAGAACTGCCGTGTCTTTAACTCAACGTTTCGGCGTATACATCGAACAAATCTGGCGGAATTATCTGGTGTATCGGCATCCGGGGACCTTTACTTGTGCTCTGGTGCCTTTACCTATGCGTTATTAGTTACAGCCCTTGAGATTCAGGCCATTTCTCGGTCTCATGCAGTCGGCTATGACAAAACATATATAGGGTGCAAATTGCTTACATATTACCTAGAACTAAAAATGAGACCAATTTCGAGCTCTATTCGTCACAAGCTTTCCAACGGTATGCTTATTTTTATCGTGCGACCAACCGTTCGTGAGTTAGGGGGCTGCCAACGGCCCCCCCCCGCCCAGTCGCCCATGTTCGAAACGGGCCGACGGTCTTGCGCTGGTTAAGTGTTGCGTCACCTTGACAATGCTTTGCTCCGGGGGAACACAACCTTTCCGAGATGACGCAATGACCCGACCAGGTCACCGAGGTATTGAATACAGCAAGGGCATAATATGCATTCCATCGGGAGCCAGGCACATGTCTGAACCCCAAGATTAACCCTCGCCCGGCAGGGCCATTTTTACACCCTTGCACGGCGGAGAGGGGTCCTAAAACGACCCTTCCCTCTAACTTTTAGACAAAAAATATAAAGCAACGCGATGAAGACCAGTGTGTTGTTCGTGACGTCAACAACTCAACGATACTCGATTTTTTTGTTTCAGGTCAACAAGTGACTTGCAGACCACGGTAGTGACCTAAAAGCGACCATGTCAATATACGTCGAAGTTTTCTTTGCAATATAGTTCCCAAAATTATGAAAACAAACCAATGTCGCAGGCATCAACGTGTTGGCCGTTTTCTTAGGTATCGGAAAGAGCATGAAGTTTTGGGTTTAGATCAATGGGATACCTCCCAGATCACGAAAATGTCATCATAGATGAAATTCACAAAATGGAGACATGATAGACCCACCATACTTTTGTAGGGTCACAGGTTAGACGAACCACACACATGTCAAACCTGGTTCCCTTCGGGCTGGGAAGGGGTGGCCTATTTGGAGTCGCGGCCACCTTAGTTCCTAAGGTCACCGCCAGGGACACCCATGTCGTTTTACGAAAGTCGCTCCTTATCGAAATTCACTCAAGCTACAACCACCGAATTTGGTGTGCAGGTAGGCGGGCGCATGGTCTATCCTAGAAGATGATTGTTATGGCCGCGATAGTTTCTCAAGGTCGCCGCTATGGGCGCAACTGAATCTCGAATTTTCAAATTTTGTAATCTCTCCGACCCAGCGCGTCCTTGACTTGCAAATTGGCTTTACATTACATCAAGATCGTAATAACATTCTTGCAACACATTATGTGTAGCATCACTTATCGGGTATGCAAGACTACAATGGCGTTTGACTTCAATGTTTAATATGCACGTTTGACCAAGCTTGATCTCTGATGACGTGACCCTTCTCATACACGAAAATCATGTCTTTAACACAAGCACTTTTGAAGGAGACATGTAACACATCATTGCAATGCCCAGTTTCCAGCAAATGAAATATATTGTTCGATTTGATTAAAAGCACGACTAACATGACCTTGACAAAAAGGCCACAGGTCACGATCCGTCCCATGGAAAGTTTTGAACGTTTTACTCAAGTTTTACTGAAGCATAAATAAAAAAACTCAGATAAAGAAAAATTAAGCGAGCTATCTCCGGTCACTAAAACGTTCTTCAAATAAGACCGCATAGGGGCGCTAAGACTAATTTTAACTCTCGCCCGTCGGGCGAGAGTTAACCCGCGCACGACCGTCGGTCCGTTTCGAACATGGGCGACTGGGGGGGGCAGTTGACCGCCTCCCTCTAACTCACGAATGGTTGGTCGCACGATAAAAATAAGCATACCGTTAGAAAGCTTGTGACAAGTAGAGCTCGAAACTGGTCTCACTTTTAGTTTCAGATAATATGTAAGCAATTTACGCCCTATATATGTTTTCTCATAGCCGACTGCATGAGACCGAGAAATGGCCTGAATCTCAAGGACTGTGACTAAAGACGCTTAGGTAAAGGCAGCAGCGCATAAATAAGGGTCCCCGGATGGCGATATACGTCTAATTTCCCAGATTTGTTCAATATATACTCCGAAACGTTGAGTTAAAGACACGGCATTTCTCGCGGCAGCTGCTAGGCGTGCGGTGCTTCCGTATGCGGTAACAAATTCACGGGAACTAATTTTAGCGTTCCTTTATTTTCGCGAAAAAAGACGATCTATGTATATTTTATTGATCCTAGAGGTTCTTGTGACGGTTTGTCATGCTCAAACTTTGGAAAAATTCATTAATTACCAATCTACAAAACTGGCGGAGCTTTATTCGCGAGAGCCTGTTTATTTCCAAAATATGTTGCTTTTCAAACTTTTTGAGGTTCCTGGTATTACTTACGTCTGTGCAAGCTAGTACTGCCATTTTCTACCCACTCTGAGTAATTCATGGCCGATTTTGACGGTGGTGCATTTTGGCTCACTGCAGTTATTCGTGACCTGACCTCAGGTCAATGGCTGGAAGTCGTTGATACTTTGCCCAATGACGGTGACTAGATGTCTGCTTGACTCCACACTAAAAATGTTATGAAATATTCCGTCAATTTCGAAAAAAAACGACGACGTCTTAAAAATGGATTTGACCTTCGGTCAATGACCCGGAAAATTCCGCAAAATCTGAGATAGCAGATTTGTTGCATCTATCACGTTCACTAATCCCTGAAAGTGTTATTGAGATATCTTGTATTGCAAAAACGCTACAGGACGCTGAACTTTTTCGGACATAGGTCTGTTTGACCTGACCTAGGTCAGGCACCTGACGTGACCTGAGGTCGAAATTTTAACACGAGATGTAAAATTAATGAAGCAAAAGGTACACAAAGTTTCGTGACTCTGTGTTTGTTGGTTCTCTCGCAATCTCAGAAAAACCTCAAGGGGGCAGTCAACTGCCCCCCTTAGTCGGGGACGGGTTAAAATTATGAATATTGTAGTGTTCAAAAGAATGTTTCAAACAACAGTGGTGTTCTAGAATGATTTTAGGAGCGGAAAGTCTTAAAATTGTTGCAAATTTCTGCTGAGCACCTGATCTTCTACGCTACTGTTCTTTTCTTATTTCTCGCTAAAAGTGCCCTAAACGAATATAGGAACACATAGGTACGCAGGAAGTAGTAGACGTTGGAATTTGGCAGCCGGCGGTTGTAAGCGGCATGCGCAACAAATTTCGTTTGTTTTTGCTGCGTTATTGTTGGTGGAAATGCCCAATGCGATTTTCCCGAAACCCTAACTACCTGCAGCAGCTAAATTCTCGCAAGGGAGGGAGTGCTGTCTTTGGGCACACGTGATATATCGCAGCTAACTGGTTACAGTGTTTTTTGTCGTTTTTCGTCTGAACACAAAAATAAAATGGCCTAAATCCGAGAAGAAATCGGAATTAGGGGTAAGTGAGGTGAATTCATATTTGCGATCGATTATATCGTTGGGATTTCCCCCCACTGAAAATTTCTTTAAACGGCCCTGCGAGTGAGGTAATGCCTAGAGCTTAAAGAGAACTTGGCTAGAAGGGAGAAGTCCGTGTAGTCGACGTTTCCCAGTATGGCAAACAGCTTCAGCCGCTGAGAATGACAGCTGTTGCCCTCGAGAGCCAATGCTGTTGTCAGAATTCACTGCATGGCCAGGGTTCGGCCGCCCAGCAGATGTTTGTCTCCTTTGGAGCGCCTCCTGAGCCACCACCAGATCTTTCCCGGGTTCAGTCTGAGCATCACACCTGGACATTGTCTGGTCTCTTTCACCCGTCGCGCGCCTTTAAAACGCCTGTTCCATCGCCTACGCTTTACAGATGCGGCTCCTGCCTGCGTCTAGGCACCGCCAAAGGCAGAGCCCAACGCGCACGCTGACTACAAGACTCGGTTCAACCTTTAACCCGCGCACGAACGTCGGTCGGTTACGATCATGCTCGACTAGGCGGGGGGGGGGGCAGTTGCCCGCTTCCTCTAACTCACGAACGGTTGGTCCCACGATAAAAATAAGCACACCGTTGGAAAGCTTGTGACGAGTAGAGCTCGAAACTGGCCTCATTTTTTGTTTCAGAAAACATGTAAGCAATTTATGTCCTATATATGTCTTCTCATAGCCGACTGCATGAAACCGAGAAACGGCCTGAATCTCAAGGGCTGTGACTAATAACGCATAGGTAAAGGCACCAGAGCACAAGTAAAGGTCTGAAAATTCCGATACACATTTAATTTCTCGAATTTGTTAAATATGTACGTCGAATGGTTGAGTTCAAGACACGGCAATTTTCCCGCCCGTCGGCTGTCGGCGTGCTCCGCAGCCGTACGCAGTAAGAAATTAACGTGAACTAATTTTAGCGTTCCTTTATGTTCGCGACAGAAGCTTATCCATGCCAGTTTTATTGATCTTAGTGGTTCTGGTGATGGTTTTCATGCTTAAATTTTGGAAAAATTCATTAGTTGCCAATCTACACAAATGGTGGAGCTTTATTCGCGAGAGCCTGTTCATTTCCAAAATATGAAATTTCTTTAAACTTTTTAAGGTTCCTGGTATTACCTACGTCTGTGCAAGCTAATTCAGCCAATTTCTACCCATTCTGAGTAATTCATCGATGATTTTGACGGTGGTACATTTTGGCTCACTACAGTTATTCGTGACCTGACCTCAGGTTAATGGTTGGAAGTCATCGATACTTTGCCCAATGACGGTAACTAGATGTCTGCTTGACTCCACACTAAAAATGTTATGAAATATTTCGTCAGTTTCCGAAAAAAACAACGACATGCCTTAAAAATGGGCTTGACCTTATGCCAATGACCCGGAAAATACCAAAAAACCTGACATAGCAGATTTGATGCACCTGTCAAGATCACTATTCCCTGAAAGTATGATCGTGATATCTTGTTTTGCGAAAAAGTTAGAGGGCGCTAAACTTTTTTGGACATAGGTCTGTTTGACCTGACCTAGGTCAGGCACCTGACCCTGGAGGTGCCACTGAGGTCAAAACTTTGACACTAGCTGTAAAAATAATTAAGCAAAAGGTACACAAAGTTTCGTGGCTCTGTGTTTGTTCGTTCTCTCGCAATCCCAGAAAAACCTCAGGGGGCGGTAAATTGTCCCCCCCAGTCGGGGGCGGGTTAACCCGTTCTTTAGACGGGTTTTGTAGCAAACATACCTTGGCTGCCACTACGACTGAAGGGGAAGGTCAATTGCAATCTAACGAATCTAACGCGCTCTCTACTGTTATTTGGTCAGCTGGAATAGCATTCTGACATGTGTGTCGCTTGCATCCATTCAAGCGTCGAGGTCTTGGATGTTCTGGTTATTTTATGTCTTCTGATTACTAGTAGTGACTGAATATTTGCGTCGTCGCTGTGATTCTTAAGGTTGTAACTTCTGTCTCACCTTGAAAAGATTATGAGGTGAAAAATGCCATGCGTCTGATAGCCAGGCAAAACGTTACGCCGCTTCATGTCCACTAAAAACCTTCAACATCTTCTAACATCGAACGACGGCGTTAACGTCGAATGACGCCGCCTGATGAGGTCAGACCAGCTCAGCTGACTGCCGGCTGCCACTTTCCCGACCGGCACATTAGAATTGTGCTTGATTCCAGTTCGTGGAGTCGATTCCGAGTCCGGTTCATGGCTTGCTGAATCGACTCTGATTTTAACTTAACGCAGTGTTCTAAGAATAAATCGCTCCCGATTCCGATTCAGGATAAAGTGAGTCGATTCCGGAATCGATTCAACAGAGATTTATTAGGTTGGATTTGACCATTGAATCGATTTCAGTTCTCATTTCGCAGACAAACATGTCATTCAATTCCAACTCCGATTCTGCGTCTATCAGTGCAGCTGTTTCCAATTCTGACTGCGGCCGGAACGCAATCGATTCCGCAGCCGATTCCGATTCCGACGGAATGGGGCACAAGTGTGCGACACACACGCTGCCACCGTCTCAGGACGTCCGTGACGCCGCTGACGTTATCCTCAGATGGAGGTCATGAATACCGTCGCTGCCGACGTCGGAGTCGCAAGCGCAAGCAGAGGAGGGGGAGGGGACCCGCCGCCACCACTCGAAGACCAGGTCCGGGAGTTCTTCCCCGAGGCGTTCCTCTTCAGTCTGGAGACGGTCAGGTGAGCTGTCGTGTGTCTGCGCCGTGGTCATGACGTCTGGATGGCGGCTCCGGGCACCCTTTCAGAGCCGCCCAGGGGTTCTGCAAGTCCGTACTGCACGTTAACCCAATTCCCGGCAGGGGGGGGGGGCGGAATCCGCCACCCCCTCGGGTTTCTTGCTTGCCAATTCCAGGCTTTTTAACTCAGCTTCACGAAACTTGGTGACTTTTCCTAGCTGTTCTTTCTACGTGCTGTGGCAAAATTTCGAAATTTTATTTTGCCCAGGGGCGGAGCCAGGCAACGTTTTTGGGAGGCACCTCATGCCATTTTTGGCCATGTTGAGGGTAAAAGGAAAATGTCTGCCAAAAACAGAGTTTTGAAGTTAGAACTTAAAACTTTACATGGATGTATAGCTAAATCGTTGGGCAATGTGCAGATATAATTTTGTTTATCTGAGGTCATTTTACAAGGTCAGGCCAAGGTCAAAAATCAAAATTTGTTTTTTCGCTATAATTTCGGCGCCATTTCTTCAAATGCCAAACCCAAAATCCATATGACGTAGAAAGGTGCCCTCTACTTATGTACCACGTTTCAGCTTGATATCAGGTCGGGTCACGGAGATATGACCTAAAATGTCAGTGCGCGTATCCTATACTGTAGTAGCCATAAAATGAAATTTTTGAAATAGAGTGAATTCAAATGATTGAAAACGTTGAAAGATAATATTAAATGCACACGAGATCATTCCAAGTGATTCCAAAGTCACTGGAGGTCATTTAAGGTCAAAGGTCACAAGTTGATCTGAGAAATGTGTGACCGTGACAGTTCCCCTTTTCCCCCTTTTCCCCTTTGAGTCCCTGGCACCGCCTATGCTAACATTATACAAACATTGTAATGCGATTTTTACTTCTTTAGTATAACATGACTAGCAGAAGCCAAAAAAGGGTGTTTGCCTCTTTTGTTTATTCAGTTGTTAGAAAACTAATCCTCCTATTTCTGAAACCCTGTGAACGCCCATGAATTTTCTCAAAATTTCAGATGTGCAGACCCATGGTAAAATCCCTATCCATAATCTCTCGATTCATGCCAGTTTCATCGAAATCGGTCCATAAACAACGGAATTATAAGAAGTCCAAAAGTACCCCCCATTTTGACATTTTTGCACCCCTGTATCCACTTGGAAATTTATTTTTACAAAAATGTAGTTCACGTCACGGCGAATCGATTGCCTGTGTTGCGATGAAATCGGACAAGTAGTTCTCGAGATCTCAGGGGGGGCCGAATCCGCCCCCCCCCCTGCCGGGAATCGACCATACCGTCTAGCCCTCCGGGAATAGGGTTAACCCTATTCCCTATTCTGAGCAAAATAGAATTTTGAAATTTTGTCACAGCACGTACAAAGAATAGCTAGGAAAAGTCCCCAAGTTTCGTGAAGCTGCGTTAAAAAGCCTGGAATTGGCAAGCAAAAAACCCGAGGGGGGCGGATTCCGCCCCCCCCCCTGCCGGGAATAGGGTTAAGGAAACGTTTCTTTGTGGGGACGCGGAGCAGGCAGAGACAGCAAGGCTGGAGTAACGCGGCAGCTTCCCATCACCAGCAGTAAGAGACTGTAGTATGTTTCTGTTGATGTTGTGTTACTTTTGGGGACGGTTCGAAGCTAACAACGATTAACGAGTTTGTGCAAGATATCCAATACATCACGTATTTCCGGCTGTAGGCACCAGTAGCGTTCTTTCCTCTTGCACTTACGAAGGCACTCCAACGTCTCACATGACTTGTCTTGGCAAACTTGTGGGGATGGTACGTTACTACCCGACCGTGTAACGCGACGTCAATTGCCAAGTGGTGTTACGTGTTACACGACGTCGTGTGTTACGCAGTGTTACGTGCTACGCTTTGTTTTGGGTTATGTAGTACTTCATGTTGTGCGCTGTGACGTATAACGTGTTTTTCTTGGGACTCACATGGTATTAGGTGTTACATGGCATTACGTATTACAAGGCGTTAGGAATTACGTGACGTTGCGTGTGACGGGTTAATGGATGTTGGATTCTGTGGCGTGTTTCGAGTGTTTGGCGGTGTTTGGTGTTGCTCGGCTCGGCTGCAGCCATTGACGCCTGCGCCGTACCGCCAGCTCGGAGGGCTCTAAGGTGCTTACCCAGGACATGCCGGACACCATCACCTCCTGGGTCGGCTCGGCCATCTGCTCCCACCCCGAGGTGGGTCAGACCATCGATTGGGCCGCGGAGATAGGAGGGGGGGGGGAAGTCGCCCGACCACGGGTGAGTCAGAAACTTTCCCGTCTCTTCCAGGCAGCACAGAAACTCCTGAGACCCACAGGAGTTGAAACCCTCCTTATCCTTATTATCGGGAAGCATGGACATAGATTTTACTTGGCCTTGGTACACATTGTTCTGATACACTGTCTCGCCGTTTAATTTTGCGGACTCGTTGGCGTTTAAAAAATGGAATTTAATCAGCTTTAACTGTCGTAGAGTTCGATAGAAACGTCGGCTGTTCAGCTGCTGAATATTAGGCACTCTACAATACGGTCACTAACGATAAGAAAACAACGAACGTGGCGCTGTGAGCAAAACTTTGGCAAGCGGAAATGTCTTTTCGGTCCGCTGGCTGCTCGGAATTTTTACATGTATGACATCATAAATAATGACGTAGGTCGTTGATTGGGTCACTGCGTCACCAGGACGGGTTCGGCCTATCCAGGAAGTCCAGCATCAGGGCGTTCAAGCCGTTCTTCACAGAGGTGACGCTGCCGTACTCTGTGAAGCGCGGAGAGATCCTCAACATGTCGGCCACCGTTTTCAACTTCCTCGACACGAGTCTGTCGGTGAGAAAGCTGTTCGCGGCTGGCCGAGTTGGATACCTCTTGGCTGGGTCGGCACTTCGAGAAGTATTCGACTACCACAGACATTATCTTTTGTTAACTTTCGTAAGGCCGGTTTTGTGTTGAATAGCTCTGCTTCATCGCACAGACGATGGTGTTATTCACTGGGAACGTCTATCCCAAGACGCAAAAACATCTCAGTCACCGAACACCGCTCTTTGGTGCCGCTCAGATACACGAAAAGGTTCTTCTGTTTCCGCGTGTGTGGAGCTCGAGTACCTGAATTTTCTGTAGTGTGATGGTCCTAAGGCTTCAACTACACCTAGGAGAACGTTTGGAGTATGCCTTCCGCGCATTTAACCCGGCCCCGACTGTGGGGGCAGTTGACCGCCCCCCCCCCTGAGGTTTTTCTCAGATTGCGAGAGAACCAACAAACAGAATCACGAAACTTTGTGCAACTTTTGCTTCGTCAATTTTACATCTCATGTCACAATTTTGACCTCAGGTCAGGTGAGGTCAGGCCAGTACCTAGGTCAGGTCAAACAGACATATGTCAAAAAAAGTTCGGCGCCCTCTAACTTTTTCGCAAAACAAGATATCTCAATAATACTTTCAGGAATTAGTGAACGTGATAGATGCAACAAATCTGCTATCTCAGATTTTTCGGAATTTTCCGGGTCATTGACCGAAGGTCAAGCCCGTTTTTAGGACATATCGCGTTTTTTTCGGCAATTGACGAAATATTCCAAAACATTTTTAGTGTGGAGTGAAGCAGACATCTAGTAACCGTCATTGGGCAAAGTATCAATGACTTCCAGCCACTGACCTGAGGTCAGGTCACGAATAACTGCGGTGAGTCAAAATGTACCACTGTCAAAGTCGGCGATGAATTACTCAGAATTGGTAGAAAATGGCAGAACTAGCTTGCTCAGACGTAAGTAATACCAGGAACCTCCGAAAGTTTTAAAAATAGCATATTTTGGAAATAAACAGGCTCTCACGAATAAAGCTCCGCCAATTGTATAGATTGGTAACTAATGAATTTTCCAAAATTCAAGCATGAAAAACCATCACAAGAACCACTAAAATCAATAAAATATACATAGATCGTCTTTTTTCGCGAAAATAAGGAGACGGTAAAATTAGTTTCCGTCAATTTGTTACTGCATACGCCAGCAGCGCACGCCAACAGTTGCCGCGAGAAATGCCGTGTATTTAACTCAACGTTTCGGCGTATATATTGAAGAGATCTTGGGAAATTAGACGTGTATCGGCATCCGCGGACCTTTACTTCTGCGCTGGTGCCTTTACCTATGCGTTTTTAGTCACAGCCCTTGAGATTCAGGCCATTTCTCGGTCTCATGCAGTCGGCTATGACAAAGCATATATAGGGCGTAAATTTCTTATCTGTTATCTGAAACTAAAAGTGAGATCAGTTTCGAGCTCTACTCGTCACAAGCTTTCCAGCGGTATGCTTATTTTTATCGTGCGACCAACCGTGCGTGAGTTAGAAAGGGGCGGCCAACTGCCCCCCCCCCCTTAGTCTCCCATGTTCGAAAAGGACCGACCGTCGTGCGCGGGTTAAGTACCTGAAGGTATCTCCTCTGGCACACAGGTCATAGGCGTACCTGAATACCTCGCTTCGGTATATAGCCGAGTACCTGAACACTTGTGCCCAGTACGGATGTGCACCTTAGCACCTGTGTACGGTACACAGGTGTACCTGGAGCTGGCCGAGTCGGACGAGTACACGCTGTCGGGCGACGGGGCGCCACCTGGCGTTGACCTCTGCCTGTCCGCCGGCCTCTCTGTGGTCTTCTACTTTCCGCTGACGTTCCTGACGCTTGGAGAGGTCAACATTACCGTGACGGCGCGACCCAAGGACGGCAACTGCCCCGAGACCAACAGTCTGACGCTGGGAAGGTATGACGCCTTGGTTATATATACAACATATCATGTCTACTACTTCATATCAAACTAACTATCATCGTACCATGTAAACCTGTGATATTAAGCTGTGATATTTTTGTGGTGTGTGTGTCGGGTGACAGCGTTCTGGTACAGCAGGACGATGTCTAAGCCGGTGTCTGACCTTGTTCACAGCGACACGGTCATTCGTCCGATTGTGGTGAAGCCGGAAGGCTTCCCACAACAGGAGACCACGTCTCGGTTCATCTGCCTGGATGAGGGCAAGTCTGGTGTATACGTCTGAGTAGGAGCTGAGATGGAGTTCTGAAAACCACTTTTGTGTGTATTCAAACGGCAGGATTTTCGCACGAGAGGGCCGCAGCTGACCCCGGCACAGCCTGGGTGTGTCGAATACGTCACCCCT
Source organism: Capitulum mitella (assembly GCA_030062745.1). Taxonomy (NCBI): domain Eukaryota; kingdom Metazoa; phylum Arthropoda; class Thecostraca; order Pollicipedomorpha; family Pollicipedidae; genus Capitulum; species Capitulum mitella. The sequence continues at coordinate 7,146,275 of CP099853.1, forward strand.
CGGTTTTTCTTGAATAACTTCTGAACCGTTAGAGTCAGCGTAACCAAATGATCGGCAGCTTTTCAACAATTAGGTCAACATATTTTGGCGTCAAATCCATTTTCATATTACTTCAGGTCATGGAGATATGACGTAAGTGAACCCTTGCATGCTTGTTTTTCCTGTTCAGGCGGTGGTGCAAATATGCTTCATTTTTTATAGTATTTGCAGGTATAATGTACGGATTATTTAAATTGTCCGAGGAAACGGTCCTTAAAAGGATACGAAATTGCGGCGTGCGAACATTAGAGGTCACGCTAGGTCACATGCGTGATGACAGGTGGACGGATTCGCATTGTGGTTGGTAAAAATTGTTGCCACCGACTTTCCCCATCGTTCAAGTCAGACAAGCAAATCATATGTTTTTCTTAGCATTGTTAACCAAATGCAACGTGAGGTCATGCCAGGTCACCTCATAAGTAAGGTCATGTAAGGTTCATGTAAGGTCACGTCATAGGTAGCTGCCAGAACGAAATGAAATACAGCATTGTCTGTGGAGGATCGTTCAGTAGCAGCAGACAGCAATTATTGTTCCTGATCAGAAAAAGAAAAATGACTATTGTCGTGGCCTGGCTTGACCTTGATCCGGTAAAAAGCAGACAGCATATTTAATTATCATGAGTTGCCATTTCAGTTCCGTTCTTGACGCAGTGAAGAATCGCAGCGTGTAATTTTTGCTTTTTGTCAGGAAGAGTAAGGTAACCTTACCTTACCTGACCTTGACTGACCTTTAATGGATTGAACGCAGATAATGCAAAACTGATGATAAAGTTTCACTGTCATTCGTTTTTCACGTAGATCAAAACGGATGCGTGTAAGTATCGATTTTTTGCATATAAAGGAAGATCAGTATTTTGCCTGGTTTAGGTTGACCTTGACACATAGTGTTTTCTGAATCGCCGTTTTTGACACTCTCCCCCCAGGCGGTTGCGGATAGAAAAACTCGCAAGACAATGCCGGGTTGACCCACACAGAACAAAAAAGACTCTTGGGATTTTGGGGCACATTGTCTTTAGATTTCGAAAATTCCGATCCTTTATTTTATAAACAGCGATTTTTTATTTTTTATTCCATGGGGCCGCATGGCCTCTTCGGCCCGCCAATGGGTGTATTTTGAATAATTTAGTGGATAACCACACATACAAGCATACCTTCTTTTTTCTGGCATATATGGGCCCTTTTGTGTTATGGAAGGTCATAACCCTTTTGAGTTTATAAGTTCACGAGTAGTTTCCGTTTTGTGTTTTTTTATGGGGGGAGGGTGCGCAGACCGGTGTTTGCAGATGTACGAATGTGGTTTGTGGACTAATGTGCACCGACAAAGAAATATTAAATTATACCCCTGAGAAAGAGGGTTAATGTGATGGTCAGTATGGCTGAAAGTACAACATTTGTGGCCCTCTGGATGATGCCAGTTCTGCCTCCCCTGATTACTGGGAGGGTTCTGTGAAACATCTGTACCGTTTGATTTCGCCGCCCTTATTGTGTGACGCATGGTCTCCTAGTTTCGAGTGGATTTGACAGCGCATCCATTAAAACTACTTTAAGACCCCTTAGATTGGCAGTCCACCCTGGTCAGTTGGAGTGAGCCCGGAAAATGTCGAGAATGATAGTCGTAAATTTTAAGTGCAGTTTACCAAGAACAGACGATGCGGTGCATGACAGGGCTGGTCTCTGCATTGCTTTGTTTGTTTCCAAAGATGGCAACACGTTCAGTAACGTATTGATCGTGTGTGTTCACTTGATAAGGGATAACCATAACCAGCATTGTCCTGACAATAAATCGGTGAAGCTGCGCTCTTCATCCCGGCGTATCTCCTGACTGGACTGTTGTCCCGTGCCGCTCCTGACGGCCTGCCGGCTCCTGATGCTTCAGGTGAGGAGTCGCACGTGGAGCGGGTGCCGCTGACGGCTCCTGACGGCCTGGTGCCAGACTCGGAGCGAGCCTTCTTCTCCGTGGCTGGAGACCTTCTCGGACCGTCGTACACCGTGAGTGTGGTCTGGTCTGGTCCGTGTGATCCTCCGCGGTCTGGGACTTTTTCGGACCGTCCTACACCGTGAGTGTGGTCTGGTGTGGTCTGTGTGGTCCTCCGCGGTCGGAAACCTTCTCGGACCGTCGTACACCGTGAGTGTGGTCTGGTCTGGTCCGTGTGATCCTCCGCGGTCTGGGACTTTTTCGGACCGTCCTACACCGTGAGTGTGGTCTGGTCTGGTCTGTGTGGTCCTTCTCCGTGGTCTGGGACGTTCTCGGACCGTCCTTCACCGTGAGTGTGGTCTGGTCTGCTCTAGTTTTCGGACCATGTTCCACAGTTCCACAGCTCCCTGCAGTAGGATGATAGGGCGTTCAGTCCTCCCTCCAGCCGTTGGTCTAGAGACTGGCCCAAGGGACTGGAAGCCCAGTTTCCTGGTCCGACCACATAATGTTATTTGGTCTTGTGCACAACTGCGTGGCCATGAATGTTTTCATGGCAGTGAATGGTGTTACCACTGACATCGCGGGACTGGAACGGAAGGACTGTGTGGCCCGCGTCTATGATTGTCACAAAGTGGTCTGGACAAAAAACAAACTGCGACTGGCCGCTGTGGCTGTGAAACCTTGTTGGCTTAACAGACAGAGACTCGGGGTCATGATCATCAGGTTGCGATTCCAATTTCGACACCGCAAGCTCTCGATCGGACACGTGTAGGGTGGACTGGGCACCGATCGTGTGAGCCCAGGCGCCTTGGCCCTAGCCAACAAACCAACCAACCAACCAATCAACCAACCAACCAACCAAACTACCAACCAACCAAGCTACCAGCCAGCCAACCAATCAATTAACCAACCAACAAACCAACCAGCCAACCAACCAGCATGCCAACCAACCAAACAACCAACCAATCAACAAATTAAGCAAGCTACCAAACAGCTAATTAACTAACCAGCCAGGCAATCAATTAACGAACCACAAACCAACCAACCAAGCAACCAATCAACCAATTAGGCAAGCTACCAACCAGCTAATTAATCAACCAACCAATCAACTGACCAACCAACAAACCAACCAACAAGCAAACCAACACACCAGCCAATCAACCGACCGACGGCCCGACCGAACGACCGACCCACTAGCGGCCCGCTGCGGCTGCGGCCGTTACCGCCTGGCGCGTCCCGCAGAACCTGAACAACCTGGTGAGTGTGCCGCGTGGCAGCGGCGAGACGAACATGCTGTCCTTCGTGCCGCACATCTACATCAGGTCCTACCTGGAGCGCACAGGCCTGCTGACGCCCAAGGACCGGGATAAGACCACCAACGGCATGAGGAATGGTGAGGGCCGTGGGAAGGGGTGGGCACCGTCAGCGCTGGGCCGGTCCGCGAGGCCTGAGATTCGTCTGTCGTACTGCAGGGCACTGTGGAGCGGGCGGTAAGGACGGTGCAAGGCGGTTGTGAATGATACCTGCTGTATTTTGCTTTCAAGTTCGGGGGGAAATGAGGATGGAAGGGGGAGAGCAAAAGGGGAGACAGAGAGAGGGGGAGGAAGAAAAAGTAAAATGAGATCATCTCGTTTATACTGATTGCCACATGGGATCAAAATGCAGCTGCAGAAAAATCGTAACCTTGGAGCTGAAACCGCATGCACCTTGCAAATCCAAACGTTGCTCCCGTTGCCCTGGGTTCTGCACCTGGTCTCTGAGCTGACCCGATACACCGGGTACCGGTACGGCAGGGTACCAGAGGCAGCTGCGGTACCGTCGCGGAGACGGCTCGTACTCGTCGTTCGGCCGGGACGACCGGGAGGGCTCGCTCTGGCTGACCGCCTTCGTCGTCAAGTCGTTCAGGGAGGCGTCCGCCTACATCAGCATCGGTAAGACCTCGGCGTGCGCCAACATCGAGCAGAGCTGGCGCCGGCCTCAAACGATATCGGTCAAAGCGTCTATATGAGTGCGAGTGAAAATGCCGGCACCAGTATCGGCGAGAGTCGACTTCGACCGACGTCAGTTTCGGTGAGAGTTTATGCCAATACCTGTGAGAATGTCTACTCAGCAGCGGTAAAAACCGATGTCATATTGTTTTGGATCCGCGTCGGAGTGCAGGTGAGAGCCTGCGTCAGTTGACATCAGCATCGGTGAGAGCGCGCTGTCTCCCAGACTGATGGCGGTGGCCTACCGGAGACGTACGAGCCTTTCTTAAAAATGATTGCGTTTTCTTGCAAGTGCTGTTTATCTCTGGGTTGTTGCCTCCATGCATTCCACGGTAGAGAAAATATTTTCTTTTTGTTGCTACGAGTTGCAGATGAGCAAATCCTGCCTTTGTCAGAATGTCTGTAACCGAGCCGTCTGTCACTGCTGTGTAACCCAGCCGTCCCCGCTGATGTGTAACCCAGCCGTCTGCCCTGCTGTGTAACCCAGCCGTCTCCGCTGCCATGTAACCCAGCCGTCTCCGCTGCTGTATAACCCAGCCGTCTGCCCTGCTGTGTAACCCAGCCGTCCCCGCTGATGCGTAACCCAGCCGTCTTCCCTGCTGTGTAACCCAGCCGTCTCCGCTGCCATGTAACCCAGCCGTCTCCGCTGCTGTATAACCCAGCCGTCTGCCCTGCTGTGTAACCCAGCCGTCTACCCTGCTGTGTAACCCAGCCGTCTCCGCCGCTATGTAACCCAGCCGTCTCCCCTGCTGTGTAACCCAGCCTCCTCCGCTGCTGTGTAACCCAGCCGTCTCCGCTGTTCTGCCAGATGAGTCGTCGACAGCTGCCAGCGAGCGCTGGATCGCCGGCAAACAGCAGGACGATGGCTGCTTCCCCCGTTTCGGCACTGTCATCCACAAGGAGATGAAGGCGAGTCAGGCGGCTCACACCGCGGGCGTCCCTTGCTGGACAGAGCCGGGCTGCGACGGACACACATACTCGCAGACACGCATGCACACGCACATACACAAATACATACACATACACCTTGGTCACATACATACACGTGGTTCAGCTTGTGGCTGAACAAAGGTTCAACCACACTTGAAGTTCCACACTTCAAGTGTGGTTTCGGAGGTGAATTAATGAGAAATTCTGATACATGCAGGGTAAGAGCGCGGAGCGATGGCTCCTGACGTGTCAGTATCGGCCGAAAGTCGGTGCCGACACACGACACGATGCCGTGACATCACCTCTGGAGCACGGCGTGACACGGCGCCTCTCTGCTTTTGTCACTGACACCGACTCTACCCTCACTGACAATAGCGTGGCGCCTACGAAATCCTCTTTAACATGCAGGGCAACACGGTGGACGTCCATGCTAGCAGACCGCTAGCATGGCGATATCTGCGCTGAAACGCATCAAGACGCCTAGAACATATCTGATACATGGCGCCGATACCTGGTGATGCTGCATCAGGTGTCGTGTCACTGATATCTGGTGACTCTTCAGGGTGGCGTTGTTTTTGAGTGACGCCACACATCGTGGCATTTGTGTTTTACAAGGCTGCGGGGTAGTGTTGACGTTCAAATACATCACACATCATGATGCTGATGTTCTGCGACTCTGTCTTGCGACTCTGTTTGGATGTCACGCCACACGTGAAGTCGATGTCTCGTGACATCTCAGGGCGACATTGGCCGGGAATGACGTCACACACCGTGACGCTGATGTGCTGTGACGCCGCAGGGCGGCACGGAGAGGGGCGGGCCGGCGGCGCTGACGGCGTTCGTGATGCTGGCGCTGAACACGGAAAACGGCACCAGCAATGCCATCGAGAAAGGCTTCGGCTGCCTGGAGGAGGGACTCCTGCAGACCAACAAGACCCTGTACTCGGAGGTGAGCTGCCTGAAACGGAACTTTGCAGTTCGGGGTCTGGCGTGCCCGGCAGGTCCTGCGGAACGTTAGAATGGCTTTAGTAATCGAAGCTGTTTCGTGTTCTTCATCGCAGAAGAGATCAATGCTTCCATAGGTAATGGACGTGTATCGTTTGTCACCTCTCTATCTTTCATATCTGCCGCTTCTCTCTCTCTCTCTCTCTCTCTCTCTCTCTCTCTCTCTCTCTCTCTCTCTCTCTCTCTCTCTCTCTCTCTCTCTCTCTCTCCCTCTGTCTCTCTCTCTCTTTCCCTCTCTCTCTCTCCCTCTGCGTCTGTCTCTCTCTCCCCGTCCAACCAGATGGGTGACCGGGACAAATCTTGACCCCTGTCCTTTGGCCTCTGGCTTCTGGCCTCTGACCTCTGGACCCTCACCTCTGACACTTGACCTCTGGCTCTGCTGCCCAACAGATCCTGATGACGTACACGCACGTCGTCCTGGGCCGCACCGAGCGGGGACAGCAGCTGGTCACTGACCTCCTGCTGCGGGCCGAAAGGGAGGGACCGGACGCCATCTTCTGGAAGGGAGACCGACGCTCCATCTGTGGGTGACGTCATCGGCCGTAGAGCCATTGTTTGCTGGTCGGCGTAGGTCGCTGATGCGAGTGTTGAAAGGCCAGAAGTGTTTTAGCTAATGGCGATGTATAATGACTTTAGGTGCTAGATACAAACAAGAATTCCGAGTATTTCCTCCTCCACATAGACATCCTGTTCACAAAAACTTTGAGATACTCCTGCCTCAGTGATTGACGTTGCGGGAGTTAGTTCAGCAACAGCGGGACAGTGAACAGTGAAGTGACACACATCATGGTCTCGCTGTTGAGCAGTCGGCGGCAGCAAGGCGGTGGACATTGAGATGACGTCGTACATGGTGCTGTCGCTGCTGAAGCTCTCCGGCCGGGAGAACCTGGAGCAGGCGGCCCGGGCCGTCAAGTGGATCAACATGCAGCGCAACAGTTTCGGTGGCTTCGTTTCCTCACAGGCAAGCTCTCTTCTTGTGGCAGACCTACTGTTTGTCGGCGCTCCTCGGTGGACACCGTTCTGTGAGGTTGAAGCAGCGGTGCAATGAGGGCTGTCCGAATGATTCACCCACGCTGGCTGTGGAAAATCCCATGTTTTGTGATTTACCTACCTGTAAACGCGGAGTGGTGAAGGAAGGAGATTCTGATCATCTTGCACTGTCGATAGTTAATACGGGTTTGGAGCGGTATTGTTCGACATCAAGGTGCTTTGAAAGTTCCCAAATCGCCCAAATACGTAGCCTCTGGAAGTCCGCAGTATGCGTTTTTTTAACAACATCACATGGCTTCACGCCCATACGTCCCAAATATCGGGTGATATTTCGTTTGCCGCTCATCCATTAGATAAAAGGCCTTTTGTAGCTTGTTACAACGTCAAAACATCGCATGCAGTCAACGCAACGTTTGTTGTACGTCTACGCAGCTGAACGAGAATAAGCTTCATGAATTTGCTGTAGAATAATCGCAAAATCCATGTTTGTTGAAACTGTCGCAATTTGTACCGTTCTTAAGTTAAATGTGGTGCTTTATAATGCACAATCGACATCTGTGCTGTAATGGAATAGCTCGTCTTCAACGTTGCCAACCATTTCTTTCTTATTCGTCACAAACCATTGTTTGGAAAAAGTTTCATTCGTCTATTTTCTCTGTCATTTTTGGCAGTTGCGTAACTCGTCGAATGACGCAGGCAAAATCGAAAATCGGCCGGAAATTTCTGAAGTTTCAAGCATTTTAAGTCAGGTAAACCTGACGAAAACAACGGTTGTAGCTGACAAATAGGAACTTTGTGAAAGAATTAGCGTTCTTCTTAAGACTACCTTTTGAACACAATCAGGCGATGTCATTCGGGCATAAAAGATGGATGTACCAAGACTATAGCCATGGTCAATAAGGGTCAAGGTCATCAAACGTCAAGTTCAAACAGCTTGTAATCTGATCCCGATTTGCTCTGCAACATGTCATTTTGTATGTAATATGCATTCAAAGACTCGAATAAAAACACGTGTGCGCACGCTAATACGATTACGTATACCAAGGTCAGTGAAGACCAAGGTCATTAAGGGTCAAGGTGAAATATCTTGTGACCTGGCCAAGATTTGTTCTGCGACATATCGATTTGTATGAAATATGCATTCAGGGACACTAATTAAAAACGCGTTTGCTCCCTTGGATACGCATACCAGAGTTATTTCAAGTCAAGGTCATCAAAGGTCAGGGGCAAATTTTTTAAGGCCTCGTCCAGATTTGCTTTGAAATATGTCCATTTGTACGAAATATGCATTCAAAGGTCCTACTAAAACACACTTGGCACACTGAAACCCACATGTATGTGTATATATACATATGCATACATACGTAAATATAAAGGCTGGAAGTGACCAAATGGACCGATGTTGGCTACCTTCACTAAAATACGCCAAAAGATACATGTTGCGCCTTCATTTACTTTCGAAACTGCCCCGTGTTGTTTAAAATTTGATCTGCAAAAGGTGAAAAAATGACACCATAGGTCAATGGCCTGACATCACCTCGACCCAAAATTAGGGATGCACCGGATATCCGGTCCGGCCGGATATCCGGCTGGATTGGAGATTATCCGGTATCCGGTATCCGGTATCCGGCCGGATATTTTTGTGATCCGGCCGGATATTGCCGGGTACTTAACCTCCCGGTGTACGATCAAGACGTTGCTCTAATGTTTGCGTCCAAAACCGTTTCAGGAGAAAGGTGGCTTGTTGTATTAGATTGTCGATGTACCTGGCAGTTCCAGGTCGGTGTGGAGATTTTGGAAGCAATACTTTTCTGTATTGGTCCGGGAGGGTTCGGACATATTTTGGAAGAATGGAACTCAGGTTCAGAGCTTTGAAACAATAGTCAGCATGCGGTCAGCAGCCCATCGTATGATTTATTGTCTTCCTTTTTTCCAAATATTTCTTATCTTTCTCAAATTCCTTGACACAAATGCATTAAAGGAAAATATAACGTATGGGCACTGGGAAATGACACAATATTTAAAGTCATGCCGTAAGCACATGTATTACTGTATGAACATTAAACTTTTCAGAAATGTAGTCATAGACGTTGCGGTTACTTCTTGTCGAATGGATCATCTCCATCACCTCTCATCGGTCGGCAACACGCACGCGCCTGGGCACGCACCAGCATTTTACGCGGTATCTCTGGGTGATCGCTCCAGAGCAGCGATCACCTGGCTCATCCAGCGCTTTACGGCGACTTTGGGTGTTGCGTACCAGTCTCCCTGAAACATCCTCTGCTTAATGATGCCCCAGATGCCGTCAATAGGACGCACATTGGGGACACAGGGGACTGCTGTCACGCACTACATACGGCAGTCTGGCCTCTTCCAGCAGCTTGAGCGTTTTCTTCGCCTGATAAACGCTGGCTAAGTCTGGCCAGATCAACATGCCCCTGTCGAAACAGTCCTCATCCAAATATGGGATGAGCACATCTCCCACACACTTCTCACGGTACAGAGATGGCAGGCCACACGAAAAGATTACGGGAAAACTTGCTCTCTTGCCTCAGCTGTACTTCTGCTGGACGGTCTCCACGTGCTCCAACAGAGCGCCCAAAGTTTCCTGGCATTTGCCTCCCGTGATAGGTAAAGTAGCTTTCGTCGTCCATGGCAATGCCCCGTTCTTTCCGATTTCATGTGGTCCGCGCGACAGTTTCCGGATGCGGGTCTTTCGGGCGACATCTTGTTTTTGGGTGACCTGGGGTGACCTCTTGCTCTTTCGGTACCGAACCTTGTTTGCCACCATTTATTCTTGTCACGTACGTTCTAGAGATTCCAAACCTTCCAGCCGGAACGCGTTATGACACCCGTTGTTTTTACAGCTCGAATCAGCTGCAGCTGTCTTTTAACACGCACACTGGAACGGGGTCTTTTTGTGCCCCCTCCCACCTGTTTTCATGAATATCTAGAGAACGGATCGCAGCTGGTTGCTGTTGCTTTGTGACATTTACGGCAATGAAATAACTCGTCGAATGACGTAGAAAGAAATCGGAAATCGGCTGGAAATTTTTGAAGTTTCAAGCATTTGAAGCCAAGCAAACACAACGAAAACGACGGTTGTCGCTGACAAATGGGAACCTTGTGAAAGAACTAGCGTTCTACTTAAGACTACTGTTTGAACACAATCAAGCGATGTCATTCGGGCATAAATGATGGACGTACCAAGACCACAGCCAGGATCAATAAGGGTCATCAAAGGTCAAGGTCAAACAGTTTGTGATCTGATTCAGATTTGCTTTGCAAAATGTCAGTTTGTATGAAATATGTATTCGAAGGCCCTAATAAAAACATGTGTGCGCACACTGATACGCTTACATATACCAAGGTCAATGAAAGTGAAAATTGTTAAAGATCAAGGAAAAATATCTTGTAACCTGTCCCAGATTTGTTCTGCGGCATGTCGATTTGTATGGAATATGCATTCAAAGACCGTAATAAAAACACGTGTGCGCACATGGGTATGCATACATATATACCAGAGTCATTTCAGGTCAAGGTCATCAAAGGTCAAGGGCAGCTTTTGTGACCTGGTCCAGATTTGCTTTGCAATATATCGATTTGTGTGAAATACGAATTTAAAGGCCCTATTAAAACACGCTTGGCACATTGATATTCACATGTATATACATATATACATATGCATACATGCAGAAATATAAACGCTGGAAATGACCAGATGTACCGATGTTGGCTACCTTCACTGAAAATACGCCAAAAGCTACATGTTGCGCATTCATTTACTCTCAAAATGTCCCGTGATGTTCGAAATCTGATCTGTAAAAGGTGAAAACATGACGCCGTAGGTCAATGACCTGACATGACCTCGACCCAAAATGCCCAGTCAAAACTCCAGATGAATGGAAGTTGTCGCATTCCACGTTTTAACGGCCCAACAAACACCCCGTTTCGTTCCGAAAGTTGTGCGGAATGGCCTGTACGGCCCGAGAAAGTGTCCAAAGTTAATCATTTCCACCCCAGTTGACCTTGAAGATATCGCCCTAGGGTCATGAAAATTGCACACGGTGTAAATCGTAATAGGCCCATCCTGTCCATGAAATTTCTTGTCTCTAGCTCTTTCCGTTGCCGAGATGGGAGGGGGACTTTTAGTCCCACCTTCTAGTGCGCGTTAGTGCGAAACCCCCTTGTACTGCGCGGGTTAAGGGAGGGAGGGCACGGTGCCCCCGTGCACCCACCGTTCCGCCGCCTGTGGATGGCGCCCCTCCTGGAGACCGACACACTCCTTGGAGGTCTGCGCCCATGGACGATTGGTCCCTCACTTTTCGTCGAGCTACTGCACCCTGGACATAGTGTCCGCCATGGACACAACACTGACCTTCAAAACGACGGCCGGCTCAGCCAAGCCAGCCAATCAGGCTTCGCCATCACCGATTCCGTGACCATGAGTTAGGCCGACCCGCAAAACACTGGATCCGCACGTGCAGTTAGGCCAGCCCGCAATGCACCGGATAAGAGAGCAAAGCACTCGCAACCACATATTGCATACATGGGCGTCGCAAAAAGGGGAGGGGGCGGGGAACGCGTCCCCTCCTATACTCAGAAAGAGGGGATCGCCCCCCCCCACCTGATCAAGAACGACAGTCTCGCAAAAAAAATCAGTAATCAGTATGCAGGACTGAATGCTATGCAGTCGTTGTTCCTTAATTATCATTGGTAACAAAAGCACATATTTGACTAGCATTGCTGCATATGCGGCATTTTTACCTGCTTTTTCAAAACAGTACAGAAAAAACGGAAGGGATTTTGCTGGTCATGGTTCATTGTGAAAGTGTTAGATCGCATTAAATCAGCGCACTGGCGCCATTTCCTTGCGTTGAGGAGGCGCGTGGACCCAAACAGCAGATTACTGACAGACGCCTGACAAGACACAAGATTCGAACCAGGACTCGGACGTTTGGGCCCAGAAGGCTATGTGTCCTAACTCACAACAAATAAAGAAACGAACCCACTAACTGTAAATAACAGGTACTTAGTTTATGCAGTTATTTGATGTAAAACATGAATATAGGACTGAAGCCAAGGCAGTTCAAGGGAGGATGAGACTAGCAAAGGTTTAGGCAATTACTTTCTTCTGTCTGAATACATGGCTGCAACAGAACCCCCCTTAACAGGGCGAATGCGTATGTGGGGGGAGGCTCTCAGACATGACTTAAGCCCCTCCCCATTCATGTCGAATTTGCAGTTTTTGGGGGCCGCATGACTGCAAGGCTAGGATTTAACCCCACTGTGGTCAATGCAAGTGACCCAAGCTGTCAAACTTTGTCAGAGCTCTAGGCTGCATGGATGATGGAAAGGACTCATGTAAGATATCTTTAGTTAGGGGAAGGCGGGCAGTTCTGTCGAAGTAGGGGTCTGGAATTAAACACCATGCTTTTGTCCCAATCGACAGTCATATTTTAATGTAACTAGCTGCTGGTTATAACTACAGGGTTACCGCTGCCGTATTTACACGGGAAGGCTAAGCCAGTGTGATATCCCAATCACCAAATTAAAAATTAAACGTGTAGGGCTACAGTGACAGGTAGCTGATTAGTGGTGGACCGCATTTCCTCTTTAAAAAAACCGTGACTCCTGCAGCCAATTCCAGTGACCATAATGAGGCGAAATTGGCATGCGGCATGGATGGTATCACCATGGTGTTTTTAGGGTCGGCGTTGACACATTTTGCAGTTTGGATGATGAATGACCCTGAATGGAAATAATAGTGATATGCTGCATGTGATACTAAAAATCACATTTTTTTCATTGGTCGGCATTACAAGATCAGTCGCACACTAATCTGTTGAGCAGAAAGCCATTTTCTGAGATATGGATGGTTGAGAAAAATTTTGGTATTACTAAAAAAGAATTTCTTTACTCCAGTGACGTAGCCAGGGCATCAAAATGACCATGCCCCCCGCCCCCAGACATTAAGCGGGCCTCCCTGGGGCCGAAGGCCGCAGGGAGCGCCAAAGCACCGAGCCCTTCGGCCCATGTCTCTGGATAATGCGAGGCGTCAGCATGGCGTTTCACACTGTCCAAAACACATAACTAATACAAAACTGGAATATTTTAACCCTATTCCCGGCAGGGGGGGGCGGAATCCGCCCCCCCTCGGGTTTTTTGCTTGCAAATTCCAGGCTTTTTAACGCAGCTTCACGAAACTTGGTCACTTTTCCTAGCTATTCCTTCTACACGCCGTGACAAAATTTCGAAATTCTATTTTGCTCAGGGGCGGAGCCAGGCAACGTTTTTGGGAGGCACCTCAGGTCATTTTTGGCCATGTTGAGGGTAAAAGGAAAATGTTTGTCAAAAACAGAGTTTTTAAGATAGAACTTAAAACTTTATATGAATATATAGCTAAATAGTTGGACAATGTGCATATGTAATTTTGTTTATCTGAGGTCACTTTACAAGGTCAGGTCAAGGTCAAAAGTCAAGATTTGTTTTTTCGCTATAATTTCGGCGCCGTTTTTTCCAATGCCAAACCCGGAATATATATGACGTAGAAAGATGCCCTCTACTTGTGTACCAAGTTTCAGCTTGATATCAGGTCGGGTCACGGAGCTATGACCTAAAATGTCAGTGCGCGTACCCTATATCGCAAAAGCCAAAAAATGAATTTTTTGGAATAGAGTGAATTTAATCGATTAAAAACGTTTAAAGATAATATTGAATGCACACGACATCATTCCAGGTGACCCCAAGGTCACTGGAGGTCATTTAAGGTCAAAGGTCACAAGTTGATCTGAAGAACGTGTGACCATGACAGTTCCCCTTTTTTATGTCCCTGGCACCGCCTATGCTAACATTATACAAACATTGTAATGCGATTTGTACTTCTTTAGCATAACATGACTAGCAGAAGCTAAAAAAGTGTTTTGACCTCTTTTGTTCATTCCGTTATTGGAAAACTAATCCCCCTATTTTTGAAACCCTGTGAACGCCCATGAATTTTCCCAAAATTTCAAATTTGCATACCCATGGTAAAAGCCCTATCCATAATCTCTCGATTGATGCCAGTTTCATCAAAATCGGTCCATAAACAACGGAGTTATAAGAAGTCAAAAAGTACCCCCCATTTTGACATTTTTGCCCCCCTGTATCCACAAATTTCAAAATTTTGAAAATTTCTTTTTATAAAAAAGTAGTTCGCGTCACGGCAAATCGATTTCCGTTTGTTGCGATGAAATCGGATAAGTAGTTCTCGAGATCTCAGGGGGGGGGCCGAATCCGCCCCCCCTGCCGGGAATCGGCCATACCGTCTAGCCCTCCGGGAATAGGGTTAAGCATTGCAGAAGGCTCGCGAACTTTAAAAATAACGTTTCCCGACTATACACGACCTTTATGTATGCCGTGAAGACAGGTCCATGGTCTAAATGAGCGTTGAGGGCCCCAGCTGGCCTGTAGGGGGTTCACTACTTGTCTAGAAAGGGTCCCATGCCGGTCCATAAAAGGCCTCTTTAAACTAGTGGAGGGACCTTCTTTCGGTCTGTAAGAAGGCCCCTGCTGGCCAGTAGAGACACTCCCCGCCGGCTTGTAAAGGGGTCTCGCTGGAGTGTAATTGGACCCCTGCCTGTCTGTAAGGGCGCTCCCGCCGAACTGACGGATGTCCCTTACAGTCGTGGTTATTGTCGTCGCCATCACTTGTCGTTTTACGTCATGATGCGATTTTATCCACTCGGGCAACCATTGGTTACGACGGTCTTCCTAATCCGATTCCCCCCGGGTGAAATCCTGGCCAGGCCTCTGCTTGATTGCAATGCACTGTCCGAATATCGTAGTGTGCAGCGGGAGAAGGCACCCCTTTTCCCTCCCCTGTCCTCGTTTTCCCCTTTTTGGCACAGTTCTGCGTTTTTACCAGTGCCGGAAAATGTCAAAAACCTCTTTTAAGGGGGAGAGGGGCTGCACCTGTTCAACTATTGCGTGTGTGTTGTGAACAACTTGGGGTATTAAAATCATAGCTCCTCCCCCTCCCCTTTGAAAATCCGTGGCGACGCTTCTGGTTACATGTGATGCTCGTATTAATTGAGGGTTTTTGTGGTGCACCGCAGGACACCATCGTTGGCCTGCAGGCACTGACAGAATTCGCAAAGCGAACGTTCTCTTCGGAGCTCTCATCTACCGTGACCGTCACCGCCGGCGGACTCCCCTCCACCATCACAGTCGACTCGTCCAACCGCCTCCTGCTGCAGCAGGAGAAAGTGGCCGATTTCGCGGTAAACAATGCCGTGTCCAGGCTGATTTTCTGGCATGTTTTCCACCGTGGTATGGCTATTGGAAGTTTGTTTGTAGATCTGGTGTGAACTACCACGGCTGTTCCAGTGAAGGACGATCTATTATCAAGGATCCACTGGCGGTACTTGCAAGCTGACCACGCTCTAAATCCACCTCTGGCAGTAGCGTACGGCAGATCTTGTTTCACGAAGGGTTCATATACAAAATTGGTGGCGATTTTTCTCACAGTTGTTCTGGTTCTCTGCCCGCTGCTCAATCGCGTTAAGACCTGCTCTTGCGTTTCCTTTTGCGTCATTTTCTTTACGGAGCGAAATGATCATGATGGAGAATCCCATCTCAACGCATTCACGTTCCACAACAACGCTGTCGTGACTTCGTCCCCCATTTTCATGACGCGCGCTGCCCGTGGTTTCCAGCTGCCGGCAGAGTTGCAGTTTGAGGTCAGCTCTGGCGGCTGCGTCATCTACCAGACCATCTTCCGCTACTCCAGTTGGGCGCAGGTACGGTGACTGCTGATCTCAATGCTCGAGGTCCTCTGCATTGAGACTGTACCTCTGTACAGTCTCTCTCTCGCTTACCTCCTCGTGTTGACAACTCCCAGAGATCCGCTGAAGTGGTTGGGTGCGTTATCTGCCGACTGAAAAAGCGATGATGATATTGTGATGTCTTTGGCGAAAGCTGTCGTGCTTGAGGCTGGTGCGTGGCCATTCTCCTGTGTCTACAGATGGAAGGGGTGTGGAGAGATGAAAGGACTGTGGATGACGTTGCTCCATTAAGCTGTCCACGCTGAATGTTTTTGGTGAAATTGGTGAAAATGTCGGGCATTCAAAACCAGCATTTAACAACCAAGAAATCGCTGAATTGAAGACTGGCATTCTACCCCCCTAAAACACATCTTTCTCCTATTCAGACCATCGGCCAGATCCCGGAACTATGGTCTGAAAATGCCCTGTGCGGTTCTGAAAAGGACTTAATGTATGGGACTCAAGTTATTTTCTCAATCGTAAATCCCAAGATAAGACTGTCGGGAACCCAGGCCCTTCCAGTGCAACGCGCAACAGATGCATTTCTCCCCTTTCACGTCATTTATCTGCCCTAAATGATTCACGCCCTGCACAGTAAATGGCATTTATCATCATAGCGCCTCGCTGTGCAAAATAGGCGCCTAGTTGCCTATATTGTACGTAATTTCACATGACACTTACTGGATGTCCGCCACCACACCTGCCGTTCACCTGTCTTGCGCCGTGCTGCGTAGGTGCCGAAGCCGGCGTTCTCACTGGCCGTGTCGTCGGAGGTCCGCCCCAGCCGAGACCCGGGCAGCTCATACCGTCTGACCGTATGCGCCTCCTACATCCGGGACCTTGGCCAATCGGAGCGCGCCGCGCTGGAGCTGGAGCTGCCCTCCGGCTACATCGCCGTGGATAGCACCCTGCGCAGTCTGCGGCACAGCGGGGGTAACCGACCTGCTGCCAGACGCGGACGGTGAAGGGGTGTCCGACCTATCGCGTCACCGGGGTTGCCGCTGGTGATGGACACCATCTGGTGCATGCGAACTCGACCTGGTGCAAATCTTGATATCGTTTGTCGCCTGCCAGAGATTGCAACCTAGGTGCCATACGTGCGTGCTTTTCTGTTCGTGTGATGGTAAAAAGCATTTAATGAAACGAAGAGATATTCAACTTATCACTACAGTACAGATACCGATGGTGAACCACACATTGCTAGTTAAAAACAAGTATGGCAGTGGGATATGGTTGCCAATATCCTCACTGTTGATAACGCATTGCTTGTGCTTGAGCCTCTGTCAATAGCGTATTCATGTGGCAAATGTGAACAGTCCACGAGAAAACGAGAAACTGCGGATCTGGTAAATAAGAAAGCAGGACGTGGCTTTGCCCCCGTGACTTTGCTGCGTCGCCCGCAGCCGTGCGCAAATACGACTACAGCAAGGACACGGTGACGTTCACGCTGTCCAACGTGGCCGAGGAGAAGACGTGCCTGACGCTGCGGATCGTGCGCGTGAACGAGGTGGTCGGCCTGAAGCCGTCCGTGGCGCGCGTGTTCGACGTGTTCCGGCCCGAGGAGCGCAACATCGTGGTGAGCACCGGCTGCCAGTGATGGTCCCGTAATGGCTCGGTCAGAACAGCGATAATGGCGCGGAGAAATTGAGCAATGGTAATGGCCCGGGAAACCCGTAGCGACATTCACGGCGCGGTCGGAACGAAGTGGCCAAAATGGCGCAACAACAACTGAACACCGGTGGTAATGGCGCGGTGATGTTGAAACATCTATAACGGCGCGATTGAAACGGAGACCCGCTATAATGAGAATGGCGAAGCCTTCTCTCATGGTCAAGATGCGTTGTGTTTTAGGTCCATTGACACAGGCAGTGTTGTGTCGATGCCGATGGGCACGCGGTACCTACAGAGCTGAACTGAGCTTAGCGCCAGCAAACGTTATCCGACCACTGACATTTACCTAAAACAAACATTCGGGCTCATAATTAGTGCTCCTGACAAAGTTTAAGAGAGTGGTATGTCGAGATCAAAAAGAAAAACTGCGTTCTCTGTTTTGCCTGGACGTTTAAAACTGCGCGTTAAGAGCTCCGTGTCTGGACAAAAGCTGTGTATCCGGCTGTTTCTTGCATAGCTCCCGGGTGTTTGCGTCGCGTTGGCAATATCCGCAATCGGCAGACGGTATCCGCAGCTGTTCAGACCATCTCCAAATAGCCCGGTCATGAGCCGTGATGTGAATCACTGTCTCACTGATGGGCAATACCAAGGCGACTGTTTTATTGTTGTAGCGACGTTTTTGGTAGTCCGAGGGTCTGTATTTCAGTTCCTTATGACAGTATTTTATTTGTCGGCATTGACCACATTTATTTTTCGTGATGTTTAATTGTTTGAAAGGTCTGAGGAAATTTGCAGGGGCCTGTCCGTAGAGTGCGTCCGGCTCTGGGTTTTTGATTTGCTGATTTTATTGGTGTTTCATATGGCGCGTTACGATCTGTTACAGGAGTACGAACTTGCACCTGTATCTGCCGCTGCGGACCAACAAGTCTGAACAGTTGCGAAGACAGCACAGGATGTATGACTTTGATCCAGACCTTCCCGCGCCGTGAAAAACAACACGGTTGATACTATTACAGAATTGTGGAATGGACTGCATTTCATAACGAAAGAGCAATAAGAAATACTGAAATCATACTGGGCACTAACCACACCTAAGTAATGGCATGGACTGGTGGGGAAAATTATGTTATGCCGTGTGCATCCATGTACATGATGTTATGGAGCCAGTGGCTGATTAGGAAATGTTCGAGAAGATTGCACTAGTTTACACCAGCAGTAGTGCCACTGAAATTTGATCAGACATTGCTTTGAAATGACGCTGATTATACCGTGGTTGTCGTTTCCGAATCGCTATTTCTGTCTCGTGCCATCTGGGAACACTACCCAGGATGTTTGCTGCGTGCGTACAGGATGTTTACTCGTGCCAGCTGGAAACACCACCCAGAATGTTTACTGCGCAGAAATACACGTCACGGTGTCATCTTCGTTTCGGTCTCTTTATACCGCTGTAACGTACTGATCCGCCTCAATTTGCGCGTTGTGAGCTTTGAATATGCGGGTCTGAGAGGATCTGCGATTACCAACGTGGTCTGGCCCCCATTACAAAATAGTAATTATCATGTGGTGTTAGTCCCGGACACAAAGAGGGCATGGGAGCATGACCCTCCCCCCTTTGACCGAAAACCAGATAAGCGCCCCTGGTATCAAAGGTCGCCCTTGGTCCGCCTAAAGCGTGTCCGCTGGTTTAAAATGAACTGAGGGTACCACTTGCAACGAAGATGCCACTGCCCCATCGAAAGTGCCCGTGCCACTTCCTACCGAAGGCGCCCGACCCACAGATTTATTATCTGGTATTAACGGCACCCTTCCCAACTACAGACGCCGCGTCCCATCGATGACGCCCCGCCCCGTATAAGGCGTTTCCTGCGTCAAAGGCTGGATGTTATATGACTATGGAGTCAGCGCGGCTCTAGACCCTAGTAAACAAGCAAATCGGCATGAAAGGCGGCGCTTCAAGATGAAAGCTCTTCCCTCTGAAGGCACTCTTACCCAAATGACGACTTTTTGTCTCCGGAGCCGGCCGTTTCTTTGACCTGTCTTTCGTTTCTCACTATTCTCCGAACACCTAAAAAGGACCGAAATTTGTGAGTTATACATTTTCCCTTCGTGGTCTCTGTTTACAGCCTGCACTACTGACGCTGTTTTTGGTAGTTTTTTTTGTTTATGGGTTTGGGCAAATTTTGGTAGGGAAAGATATATTGATGTAACTTGAAAATGAGACACTGAAAACGCATTGCAATGCTTTATTTTACATGGCAAGAAAACACATGAACGGGTCAAGATGATGGCATGGAATTCCGTAACAATGATTTCGTTCGGTATGGAAAGACCCATATCAAAGGGATACAATGTTATGGCCTTGGTCAATCGTCTATGAACAACTAGGGGTTAATTCGATGAAAGTAAATCATACAACCAATATGAGACGATGCCAAGCCATGAACTTGACCGGTTAAAGCTGCAGGTTTTTTGTAAGGTGGTGGCGGAGACAGGAACGTAGCCAGGATTTTTCTCGGGGCGGGGGGAGGGAGATGTAGGCGCGAGTTCGAATCCGGTGGCCGAGACCGCGACGTCCGGTATACCACTGCGCCGCTGAGTGTCGCCGCCGCGTCATATGGCGCGTAAGGCGCAGGGGTGTGGGATTCAGATCGGATCAGAGTGTTAAAGGCTGCATAAACGTATGGAGTGTAATGACCGCGTTTGACTGAAGGCTCCCCGAAGCCGCATTGTCAGTACGTGATGAGCGTTATTATGTTTTTTTTGTGTTCCCGGTTTATGCACGGCATGTGCGCTTGTCGCCTTCATTAGAAGCTAGATTTCCTGCATGCTGGAGGGTAAGAATACTTCTTTGTTTTGGCATAGAAACCGCTCAGCTAGAGGCATACTGTAATAAAGCATCCCATGCCAGCTCCTGTATGTGATGGCCACCAGGAGATGAGCCGCATGAGGGGCAAGGAAGCGTGTAACGACTGGGGCGGCTACAGGCAAATACCAATTTTGTCATATGCCATTGGCATATGAAGGAATTTGTAGGAAAGAGAGGCAATGTCATGGAACTGACCTCATGTTTAACGCACAGGAAATATAATACATACATACACATAATACATACATAATACACATAATACACACATAATACGCATACATACATACATACAATACATATATAATACACATATAATGCTTGTTTTTGCTTCATAGATATGATCACTCTTCTGTATTCCTCCGAAATTGCTATATTTCTAGTGTAGACCGCTTGGCTCGGGGGCTGGGGCGTGGCCCCCATGTCCTCCCTTGGCTACGTCCCTGGGCGGAGACTAGCAAAGATGATCGTCGCGAAAAATGGTATCGACAAGAATAAGTTTCACGTTTACTGCGTCAAAAATAATATTGAACATGGGCGTCATTTTGTATTCTGTTGAGGTAGCACGTGCCCCCATGTTGATTTTTAAGACATTCCGTCGTTTTTCGGAACATGACTGAATTTTTTTGAGATTTTTAATGCTGGGTGATACAAACATTTATTTACCGTCAATGGCCAAAATATCAATGACTTCCAGTCATTGACCTGAGGTCGTCACCATTAACTGTTATGAGCCAAAATGCACCGCCGTCAAAATCGGTGATGAATTGCTAAGAACAGGTTCAAAATGATAGAACTGGCTCGCACAGGGGCGTGTAATACCAAAAAGTAAAAAATTAATGAAAAATTGCATATTTTGGAAAATAACAGACTCTCGCAAATAAAGTTCCGCCAATTGTGTAGATTGATACTACCGAATTTCTCCAATGTTAAAGTATGGGAAACCATCACAAGGACCACTAGGATCAAGAAAGATGACATGGAAAGACTTATGCCATGAAATAAAGGAAAGCTAAAATGATTTTTTTAGATTCCAAGGTTTTTGGCGCAGCTTTGCGAAACATGGTCACTTTTCCTACTTATCCTGTCTACGTACTACGACAAAAATTTTTAATTCTGTTTTGCTCAGGGGCGGAGCCAGGTAGCGTTTTTGGGAGCTACCTCAGACCATTTTCGGCTCTGTTCAGGGTAAAAGAAAAATGGCTGTGATTTCATCGTCTATTCTTACCATAGAAACCAAAAAAATTATTGTTTCTAGGCAAGCAGTTTTAATTTCAGGGAAATTGTATGTCACGGGAAACAGATACCAAGATCAGGGTCACGACCTGAGCTCAGGTCGCTTCTATTTTGGTAATATGGTGGTAGCATATGTTATTGACTATGTTTTTGACAATATCTGAGCATGAAAGCCTCGCACAAATTTCCTGACATTTAAGCCAAATAAAAAAGTGCCGAAATCTGACCTGACCAGAGGTCACTAACTTTCGGTTGTGTTAAAAATCCGAAATATGCAAGTTGTTAGGTTTACTACATTTCATTTCTCTCGCAAGTTTCATGCATATCTGTCCAGCCCTAAAAAGTTATCTGGACTACAATTTTTGTGGACCCCTTCGGCCTGTCCTCGGTCAGTAACCTGACCTTCTTAGAATTTAAAATTTTTCCGCAAGGTGCAAAATAGATCGAAGAAAAAGTAATAGAAATTTCGTGGCGCGCAGCGCCGCCTTTCTTTTGCTACGCTCGGAAAACCTCAGGGGGAGGGGATTTCCACCCCCGCGCGTGCGAGGGTTAAAATATTTTGGCGATCTTGGCGATCTTGTGGCTTTTAGAAGGTTTTTGACGTCCCCTACTAGCCTTAGTAGGGGGGCGTCAAATATTTCGGGAGGGGATCTAGGACCATTAGAGCCCCCCGGGCTCCCCTCCTGCCCACTGCCCCCTCCCTTTGGATCCGCCCCTGCGTCAGATCGGAATGGCATTTCAACAATGAACTTCAGCATAGCATCGTGGGCCCTACTTCAACATCGAGGGGCCAAAATCAGCATGGGAGGACTGAAATCAACATTGAGGGGAACGTGCTACTTTAACAGAACACAAAATGACGCCCATGTTCAATATCATTTTTGACGCAGTAAACGCGATATCATTTTTCGCGACGATCACTTTTGCTAATCTCCGCCCAAGGACGTAGCCAGGGGAACATCGGGCCATGCCCCCAGCCCCTGAGCAAAGCGGTCTGCACTAGATTACAGCAGTTTCGGAGGAATACAAAAGAGTGATCATATCTATGAAGCAAAAACTAGCATTATATGTTTTCCTGTGTGTTAAACATGAGGTCAGTTGCATAACATCGCCGCTTTTCCCATAAATTTCGTCGTATGCCAATGGCATATGACGAAAATTGGTATTTGCCTGTAGCCGCCCCAGTCGTTACACGCTTACTTGTCCCTCATGCTACTCATCTGGTGGCCATCACATACAGGAGCTGGCTTGGAATGCTTTATTACAGCATGCCTCTAGCTGAGCGGTTTCTATACCAAAACAAAAAAGTATTCATACCATCCAGCATGCAGGGAATCTAGCTTCTAATGAAGGCGACAAGCGCACATGCCGTGCATAAAGCGGGAACACAAAGAACATAATAACACCCATCACGTACTGACAATGCGGCTTTGGGGAGCCTTCAATCAAACGCGGTCATTACACTCCATACGTGTATGCAGCCTTTAACACCTCTGATCCGACTAGAAATCCCACACCCGCTGCGCCTTACGCGCCATATGACGCGGCGGCGACACTCAGCGGCGCAGTGGTATACCGGACGTCGCGGTCTCGGCCACCGGATTCGGGCTCGCGCCTACATCTTTCCCCCCCCCCGCCCCGAGAAAAATCCTGGCTACGTTCCTGTCTCCGCCACCACCTTACAAAAAAACCTGCAGCTTTAACCGGTCAAGTTCATGGCTTGACATCGCCTCATATTGGTTGTATGATTTACTTTCATCGAATAACCCCTAGTTGTTCATAGACGATTGACCAGGGGCATAACTTTGCATCCCTTTGATATGGATCTTTCCATACGAAACGAAATCATTGGTACGGAATTCCATGCCATCATCTTGACCCGTTCATGTGTTTTCTTGCCATGTAAAATAAAGCATTGCAATGCGTTTTCAGTGTCTCATTTTCAAGTTACATCAATATATCTTTCCCTACCAAAATTTGTCCCAATTCTACACCCATGCAAAGCAAGAGAAAAACTACCAAAAACCAGCGTCGGTGCAGTGCAGGCTGTGTAAACGAGCAAGACCACGAAGGGAAAATGTATAACTCACAAATTTCGGTCCTTTTTGGGTGTTCGGAGAATAGTGAGAAAAGAAAGACAGGTCAAAGAAACGGCCGGCTCCGAAGACAAAAAGTCGTCATTTGGGTAAGGGTGCCTTCAGAGGGAAGAGCCTTCATCTTGAAGGGCCGCCTTTCACACCGGTTTGTTTACTAGGGTCTAGGGGCGCGCTGACTCCATAGTCATATAACATCCAGCCTTTGACGCAGGAAACGCCTTATACGGGGCGGGGCGTCATCGATGGGAGGCGGCGTCTGTAGTTGGGAAGGGTGCCGTTAATACCAGATAATAAATCTGTGGGTCGGGCGCCTTCGGTAGGAAGTGGCACGGGCACTTTTGATGGGGCAGTGGCATCTTCAGTGGAAGTCGTACCCTCAGTTAAGTTCAAACCAGAGGGGACGCTTTCGGCGAAGCAAGGGCGACCTTTGATACCAGGGGCGCTTATCTGGTTTTCGGTCAAAGGGGGGGTCATGCTCCCATGCCCTCTTTGTGTCCGGGACTAACACCGCATGATAATTACTATTTTGTAATGGGCGACGGACCACGTTGGTAATCGCAGTTCTCAGATCCGCATATTCAAAGCTCACAACTCGCAAATTGACGCGGGTCAGTACATTACCACGGTATAAAGAGACCGAAACGAAGGTAGCACCGTGACGTGTATTTCTACGCAGTAAACGTACTGGGTGGTGTTTCCAGATGGCACGAGTAAACATCCTGTACGCACGCAGCAAACATCCTGGGTAGTGTTCCCAGATGGCACGAGACAGAAATAGCGATTCGGAAACGACAACCACGGTATAATCAGCGTCATTTCAGAGCAATGTCTGATCAAATTTCAGTGGCACTATTGCTGGTGTAAACTAGTGCAATCTTCTCGAACATTTCCTAATCAGCCATTTGCTCCATAACATCATGTACATAGATGCACACGGCATAACA
Source organism: Capitulum mitella (assembly GCA_030062745.1). NCBI lineage: Eukaryota > Metazoa > Arthropoda > Thecostraca > Pollicipedomorpha > Pollicipedidae > Capitulum > Capitulum mitella. Next base: position 7,170,696 of record CP099853.1, read on the forward strand.
TGCTTTTCCCCACCAGTCCATGCCATTACTTAGGTGTAGGTAGTGCCCAGTATGATTTCAGTATTTCTTATTGCTCTTTCGTTATGAAATGCAGTCCATTCCACAATTCTGTAATGGTATCAACCGTGTTGTTTTCCAGGGCGCAGGAAGGTTTGGATTATAGTCATACATCCCGCGCTGTCTTCGCAACTGTTCAGACTTGTTAGTCCGCAGCGGCAGATACAGGTGCAAGTTCGTACTCCTGTAACAGATCGTAACGCGGCATATCAAACACCAATAAAATCACCAAATCGAAAACCCAGAGACGGACAGGCCCCTGCAAATTTCCTCACACCTTTCAAAGAATTAAACATTACAAAAAATAAATGTGGTCAATGCCGACAAATAAAATACTGTCATAAGGAAATGGAATACAGACTCTGGGACCACCAAAAACGTCTGTACAACAAGGGCAGTAAAACAGTCGCATTGGTATTGCCCATCAGTGAGCCAGTGATTCACATCACGGTTCATGACCGGGCTATTTGGAGATAGCCTGAACAGCTGCGGATACCGTCTGCCGATTTCGGATATTGCCAACGCGACGCAAACACCCGGGAGCTACGCAAGGAACAGTTGGATACACAGCTTTTGTCCAGACACGGAGCTCTTAACGCGCAGTTTTAAACCTCCAGGCAAAACAGAGAACGCAGTCTTTCTTTTTTATCTCGAAATCCCACTCTCTTAAACTTTGTCAGGAGCATTAATTATGAGCCCGAATGTTTGTTTTAGGTAAATGTCAGTGGTCGGATAACGTTTGCTGGCGCTAAGCTCAGTTCAGCTCTGTAGGTACCGCGTGCCCATCGGCATCGACACAACACTGCCTGTGTCAATGGACCTAAAAAACAACGCATCTTGACCATGAGAGAAGGCTTCGCCATTCTCATTATAGCGGGTCTCCGTTTCAATCGCGCCGTTATAGGTGTTTCGACATCACCGCGCCATTACCACCGTTCAGTTCTCGTTGCGCCATTTTGGCCACTTCGCTCCGGCCGCGCCGTGAATGTCGCCACAGCTTCCCCGGACCATTACCATTGCTCAATTTCTCCGCGCCATTATCGCTGTTCTGACCGAGCCATTACGGGACCATCACTGGCAGCCGGTGCTCACCACGATGTTGCGCTCCTCGGGCCGGAACACGTCGAACACTCGTGCCACGGACGGCTTCAGGCCGGCCACCTCGTTCACGCGCACGATCCGCAGCGTCAGGCACGTCTTCTCCTCGGCCACGTTGGACAGCGTGAACGTCACCGTGTCCTTGCTGTAGTCGTATTTGCGTACCGCTGCGGGCGACGCGGCAAAGTCAAGGCGGAGAAGTCACGTCCTGCTTTGTTGTTTACCAAATCCGCAGTTTTTCGTTTTATCGCGCACTGATAATATGTGCCACATGAATACGCTACTGACAAAGGCTCAAACACAAGCAATGCGTTACCAGCAGTGAGGATACTGGTAGTCATATCCTATTACTACACTTATTTTTAATCAGCAATGACTCATTCAGTGTCAGCATATGTACTACAGTCGTGATAAGTTGGATACCCCTTCATTTCATCAAATTCTCTTTGCCAGTGCACGTACACAAACGCACGCACGTATGAGAGCCATGGATGCAAGTGCCCGATAGGCGATCAACGATATCAAGATTTGCACCAGGTCGAGTTCGCATGCACCAGAGGGCGCCCATCACCAGCGGCAATCCCGGTGACGCGATAGGTCGGACACCCCTGCTCCGTCCGCGTCCGCCAACAGGTCGGTTACCCCCGTTCTGCCGCAGACTGCGCAGGGTGCTGTCCACGGCGATGTAGCCGGAGGGCAGTTCCAGCTCCAGCGCTGCGCGGTCCGATTGGCCAAGGTCCCGGATGTAGGAGGTGCATACGGTCAGACGGTACGAGCTGCCCGGGTCTCGGCTGGGGCGGACCTCCGACGACACGGCCAGTGAGAACGCCGGCTTCGGCACCTACGCAGCACGGCGCAAGACAGGTCAACGGCAGGTGTGGTAGCGGGCATCCAGAAAGTGTGATGTGAAATTAGGTACAATATAGGCAAACTAGGTGCCTATTTTGCACAGCGAGGCGCTATGATGATAAATGCCATTTACTGTGCAAGGGCGTGAATCATTTAGGGCAGATAAATGAAGTGAAAGTGGAGAAATGCATCTGTCCTGTTGCGCGCTGCATGGGAAGGGCCTGGGTTCCCGACAGTCTTATCTTGGGATTTACGATTGAAAAAATAACTTGAGTCCAATACATTAAGTCCTTTTTCAGAACAGCACAGGGCATTTTCAGCCGATAGTTCCGGGATCTGGCCGATGGTCTGAAGAGGAGAAAGATGTGTTTTTGGGGGGTAGAATGCCAGTCTTCAATTCAGTGATTTCTTCGTTGTTAAATACTGGCTTTGAATGCCCGACATTTTCACCAATTTCACCAACAAACATTGAGCATGGAAAACTTGGTGGAGCAACGTCATCCACAGTCCTTTCATCCTCTCCACACCCCTTACATCTGCAGACACAGGAGAATGGCCACGCACCAGCCTCAAACATGATGGCTTTCGCCAAAGACAACACAATGTCATCACCGCCTTTTGCAGTCGGCAGATAACGCACCCAATCGCTTCAGCGGATCTCTGGGAGTTGTCAACACGCGGAGGTAACCGCTCTGTACAGTCTCAATGCAGAGGACCTCGAGCATTGAGATCAGCAGTCACCGTACCTGCGCCCAACTGGAGTAGCGGAAGATGGTCTGGTAGATGACGCAGCCGCCAGAGCTGACCTCAAACTGCAACTCTGCCGGCAGCTGGAAACCACGGGCAGCGCGCGTCATGAAAATGGGGGACGAAGTCACGACAGCGTTGTTGTGGAACGTGAATACGTTGAGATGGGATCCTCCATCATGATCATTTCACTTCGTAAAGAAAATGACGCAAAAGGAAATGCAAGAGCAGGTCTTAACGCGATAAGCGGCTAGCAGAGAACCAGAACAACGTGAGAAAAATGACGACCAATTTTGTATATGAACCCTTCATGCCGTGAAACAAGATCTGACATACGCTACTGCGAGAGGTGAAATTAGAGCGTGGCCAGCTTGCTAGTACCGCCAGTGGATCCTTGATAATAGATCGTCCTTCACTGGAACAGCCGTGGCAGTCCACACCAGATCTACAAACAAACTTCCAATAGCCATACCACGGTGGAAAACATGCCAGAAAATCAGCCTGGACACGGCATAGTTTACCGCGAAATCGGCCACTTTCTCCTGCTGCAGCAGGAGGCGGTTGGACGAGTCGACTGTGATGGTGGAGGGGAGTCCGCCGGCGGTGACGGTCACGGTAGATGAGAGCTCCGAAGAGAACGTTCGCTTTGCGAATTCTGTCAGTGCCTGCAGGCCCACGATGGTGTCCTGCGGTGCACCACAAAAACCCTCAATTAATACCAGCATCACATGTAACCAGAAGCGTCGCCACGGATTTTCAATGGGGAGGGGGAGGAGCTATGATTTTAATACCCCAAGTTGTTCACAACACACACGCTATAGTTGAACAGGTGCAGCCCCCCTCCCCCTTAAAAGAGGTTTTTGACATTTTCCGGCACTGGTAAAAACGCAGAACTGTGCCAAAAAGGGGAAAACGAGGACAGGGGAGGGAAAAGGGGTGTCTCCTCCCGCTGCACACTACGATTTTCGGACAGTGCATTGCAATCAAGCAGGGGCCTGGTCAGGATTTTGCCGGGGGGAATCGGATTAGGAGGACCCTCGTAACCAATGGTTGCCCGAGTGGATAAAATCGCATCATGACGTAAAACGACAGGTGATGACGACGACAATAACCACGACTGTAAGGGACATCCGTCAGTTCGGCGGGAGCGCCCTTACAGACAGGCAGGGGTCCAATTATACTCCAGCGAGGCCCCTTTACAAGCCGGCGGGGAGTGTCTCTACTGGCCAGCAGGGGCCTTCTTACAGACCGAAAGAAGGTCCCTTCACTAGTTTAAAGAGGCCTTTTATGGACCGGCATGGGACCCTTTCTAGCCAAGTAGTGAACCCCCTACAGGCCAGCTGGGGCCCTCAACGCTCATTTAGACCTTGGACCTGTCTTCATGGCATACATAAAGGTCGTGTATATTCGGGAAACGTTATTTTTTAAGTTCGCGAGCCTTCTGCAATGCTTAAAATATTCCAATTTGTTATTAGTTATCTGTTTTGGACAGTGTAAAGCGCCATACTGACGCCTCGCATTATCCAGAGACATTGGCTAAAGGGCTCTGTGCTTTGGCGCTCCCTGCGGCCTTCGGCCCCAGGGAGGCCCGCTTAGTGTCTGGGGGCGAGGGGCATGGTCATTTTGATCCCCTGGCTGCGTCACTGGAGTAAAGAAATTCTTTTTTAGTAATACCAAAAATTTTCTCAACCACCCATATGTCAGAAAATGGTTTTCTGCTGAACAGATTAGCGTGCGACTGATCTTGTAATGACGACCAATGAAAAAAATGTGATTTTTGGTATCAAATGCAGCATATCACTATTATTTCCATTCAGGGTCATTCATCATCCAAACTGCAAAATGTGTCAACGCCGACCCTGAGAACACCATGGTGATACCATCCATGCAGCATGCCAATTTCGCCTCATTATGATCATTGGAATTGGCTGCAGGAATCACGGCTTGTTTAAAGAGGAACTGCGGTCCACCACTAATCAGCTACCTGTCACTGTAGTCCTACACGTTCAATTCTTAATTTGGTGATTGGGATATCACATTGGCTTAGCCTTCCTGTGTAAGTACGGCAGCGGTAACCCTGTAGTTATAACCAGCAGCTAGTTACATTGAAATATGACTGTCGATTGGGACAACAGCATGGTGTTGAATTCCAGACCCCTACTGCGACAGAACTGCCCCGCCTTCCCCTAACTAAAGATATCTTACATGAGTCCTTCCATCATCCATGCAGCCTAGAGCTCTGACAAAGTTTGACAGCTTGGGTCACTTGCATTGACCACAGTGGGGTTAAATCCTAGCCTTGCAGTCATGCGGCCCCCAAAAACTGCAAATTCGACATGAATGGGAAGGGCTTAAGTCATGTCTGAGAGCCCCCCCCCCCCCCACATACGCATTCGCCCTGTTAAGGGAGGTTCTGCTGCAGCCATGTATTCAGACAGAAGAAAGTAATTGCCTACACCTTTGCCAGTCTCATACTCCATTGAACTGCCATGGCTTCAGTCCTTCCATACCCATGTTTTACATCAAATAGCTGCATAAACTAAGTACCTGTTATTTACAGTTAGTGGATTTGTTTCTTCATTTGTTGTGAGTTAGGACGCATAACCTTCTGGGCCCAAACGTCCGAGTCCTGATTCGAATCTTGTGTCTTGTCAGGCGTCTGCCAGTAATCTGTTGTTTGGGTCCACGCGCCTCCTCAACGCAAGGAAATGGCACCTATGCGCTGATTTAATGCGATCTAACACTTTCACAATGAACCATGACCAGCAAAATCCCTTCCGTTTTTTCTGCACTGTCCTGAAAAAAGAAGGTAAAAATGCTTCATATGCAGCAATGCTAGTTAAATATGTGCTTTTGTTGACAATGATAATTAAGCAACGACTGCATAGCGTTCAGTCTTGCATACTGATTACCGAATTTTTTTGCGAGAATGTCGTTCTTGATCAGGTGGGTGGGGGGGCGATCCCCTCTTTCTGAGAATAGGAGGGGACGCGTTCCCCGCCCCCTCCCCTTTTGGCGACGCCTATGTATGCAATATGTGGTGGCGAGTGCTTTGCTCTCTTATCCGGTGCATTGCGGGCTGGCCTAACTGCATGCACGGATCCAGTGTTTTGCGGGTCGGCCTAACTCATGGTCACGGAATCGGTGATGGCGAAGCCTGATTGGCTTCCTTGGCTGAGCCGGCCGTCGTTTTGAAGCTCAGTGTTGTGTCCATGGCGGACACTATGTCCAGGCTGTAGTAGCTCTACGAAAAGTGGGGGACCAATCGTCCATGGGCGCAGACCTCCAAGGAGTGTGTCGGTCTCCAGGAGGGGCGCCATCCACAGTCGGCGGAACGGTGGGTGCACGGGGGCATCGTGCCCTCCCTCCCTTAAACGGCGCAGTAGAAGGGGGTTTTGCACTAACGCGCACTAGAAGGTGGGACTAAAAGTCCCCCTCCCATCTCGGCAACGGAAAGAGCTAGAGACAAGAAATTTCTTGGACAGGATGGGCCTATTACGATTTACACTATGTGCAATTTTCATGACCCTAGGGCGATATCTTCAAGGTTAACTGGGGTGGAAATGATTAACTTTGGACACTTTTTTCGGCCCGTACAGGCCATTCTGTACAACTTTTGAATGAAACGGGAAAACGGTGTTTGTTTGGCCGTTAAAACATGGAATACGACTGCTTCCATTTATTTGGTGTCTTGACTGTGGATTTTGGGTCCAGGTGATGTCAGGCCATTGACCTATGGTGCCATTTTTTCATCTTTTGCAGATCAGATTTTAAACAACACGGGACAATTTCGAGAGTAAATAAAGGCGCAGCATGTATCTTTTGCCGTATTTTTAGTGAAGGTAGCCAACATCGGTACATCTGGTCACTTCCAGCGTTTATATTTAGGTATGTATGTATATATGTATATGTATACACATACCTGTCGTTATCAGTGTGCCAAGTGTGTTTTAGTAGGGCCTTTGAATGCATATTTCATACAAATCGACATATTTCAAAGCAAATCTGGACGAGGCCATAACAAATTGCCCCTGACCTTTGATGACCTTGGCCTGAAATAACTCTGGTATGCGTATCCAAGGGAGCAAACGCGTTTTTAATTAGTGTCCCTGAATGCATATTTCATACAGATCGATATGTCGCAGAACAAATCTTGGCCAGGTCACAAGATATTTCACCTTGGCCTTTAATGACCTTGGCCTTCACTGATCTTGATATACGTAATGGTATTAGTGTGTACACACGTGTTTTTATTCGGGTCTTTGAATGCTTATTACATACACAATGACATGTTGCAGAGCAAATCGGGATCAGGTCACAACCTGTTTGACCTTGGCCTTTGATGACCTTGACCCTTATTGACCATGGCTATAATTTTGGTACATCCATCACTTATGCCCGAATGACATCGCCTGATTGTGTTCAAACGGTAGTCTTAAGAAGAACGCTAATTCTTTCACAAAGTTCCTATTTGTCAGCTACAACCGTCGTTTTCGTCAGGTTTACCTGACTTCAAATGCTTGAAACTTCAGAAATTTCCGGCCGATTTTCGATTTTTTCTGCGCCATTCGACGAGTTACGCAACTGCCAAAAATGACAGAGAAAATAGACGAGTCAAACCTTTTCCAAACAATGGTTTGTGACGAATAAGAAAGAAATGGTTGGCAACGTTGAAGATGAGCTATTCCATTACAGCACAGATGTCTATTGTGCATTATAAAGCACCACATTCAACTTAAGAACGGTACAGATTGCGACAGTTTCAACAAACATGGGTTTTGTAAATTGTTCTGTAGCAAATTCATGAAGCTTGTTCTCGTTCAGCTGCGTAGACGTACAACAAACGTTGCGTTGACTGCATGCGATGTTTTGACATTGTAACAATCTACAAAAGGTCTTTTATCTAATGGATGAGCGGCAAACGAAATACCACCCGATATTTGGGACGTATGGGCGTGAAGGCATGTGATGTTAAAAATGCATACCGCGGACTTCCAGAGGCTACGCATTTGGACGATTTTGGAACTTTCAAAGCACCTTGATGTCGAACAATACCGCTCCAAACCCGTATTAACTACCGACAGTGCGAGATGATCAGAATCTCATTCCTTCGCCACTCCGCGTTTACAGATAGGTAAATCACAAAACATGGGATTTTCCACAGCCAGCGTGGGTGAATCATTCGGACAGCCCTCACTGCACCGCTGCTTCAACCTCGCAGAACGGCGTCCACCGAGCAGCGCCGGCAAACAGTAGGTCTCCCACAAGAAGAGAGCTTGCCTGTGAGGAGACGAACCCGCCCAAACTGTTGCGCTGCATGTTGATCCACTTGACGGCCCGGGCCGCCTGCTCCAGGTTCTCCCGGCCGGAGAGCTTCAGCAGCGACAGCACCATGTACGACGTCATCTCAATGTCCACCGCCTTGCTGCCGCCGACTGCTCAACAGCGAGACCATGATGTGTGTCACTTCACTGTTCACTGCCCCGCTGTTGCTGAACTAACTCCCGCAACGTTAATCACTGGGGCAGGAGTATCTTCGAAGTTTTTGTGAACAGGATGTCTATGTGGAGGAGGAAATACTCGGAATTCTTGTTCGTATCTAGCACCTGCAGTCATTATACATCGCCATTAGCTAAAACACTTCTGGCCTCTCACCACGCGCATCAGCGACCTACGCCGACCAGCAAACAATCGCTCTACGGCCGATGACGTCACCCACAAATGGAGCGTCGGTCTCCCTTCCAGAAGATGGCGTCCGGCCCCTCCGTTTCGGCCCGCAGCAGGAGGTCAGTGACCAGCTGCTGTCCCCGCTCGGTGCGGCCCAGGACGATGTGCGTGTACGTCATCAGGATCTGTTGGGCAGCAGAGTCAGAGGTCAAGTGTCAGAGGTCAGGGTCCAGAGGTCAGAGGCCAGAAGCCAGAGGCCAAAGGACAGAGGTCAAGATTTGTCCCGGTCACCCATCTGGTTGGACGGGGAGAGAGAGACAGACGCAGAGGGAGAGAGAGAGAGAGAGAGAGAGAGAGAAGAGAGAGAAAAGCGGCAGATATGAAAGATAGAGAGGTGACAAACGATACACGTCCATTACCTATGGAAGCATTGATCTCTTCTGCGATGAAGAACACGAAACATCTTCGATTACTAAAGCCATTCTAACGTTCCGCAGGACCTGCCGGGCACGCCAGACCCCGAACTGCAAAGTTCCGTTTCAGGCAGCCCACCTCCGAGTACAGGGTCTTGTTGGTCTGCAGGAGTCCCTCCTCCAGGCAGCCGAAACCTTTCTCGATGGCATTGCTGGCGACGTTTCCCCTGTTCAGCGCCAGCATCACGAACGCCGTCAACGCCGCCGGCCCTCCCCTCTCCGTGCCGCCCTGCGGCGTCACAGCACATCAGCGTCACGGTGTGTGACGTCGCCCCCGGGCAATGACGCCCTCTAGCGCCACAGTACATCAGCGTCACCATGTGTGACGTCACCCCTAAATAATTGCACTCTACGTGTCACGGTGCGTGACGTCACTCCCAGACAATGGCAGCCTGAGACGTCACAAGGCATCGACGTCACGACGTGCGACGTCACACCAGGGAAACATCACATGGCCGTACCACGGAACATCAGCGTCATGATGTGTGATGTCACTGAACACAACATCACCCCACAGCCTTGCAGAACACAAATGTCACGATGTGTGGCGTCACTAAGAGACAACGCCATCCTGAAGAATCACCAGACATCAATGTAACGACACCTGATGCCGCACCACCAGGCATCGGCGGCTGTATCAAATATGTTCTGAGCGTGCGTTTGCACAGATGTCGCCAACATCACGCGGTGTGCTAGCATGGACGTCCACCGTGTTACCCTGCATGTTAGAGAGGATTTCGTGGACGCCACGCTGTTGTCAGTGCGGGTAGAGTCGGTGTCAGTGACAACAACAGAGAGGCGCCGTGTCACGCCGGTCTCCAGAGCTGATGTCATGGAATCGTGTCGTGTGTCGGCTTCGAATTTCGGCCGATATTGACACGTCAGGAGCCAACGCTCCGCGTTCTTACCCTTCACGTATTAGGCATTGTCATTCGCTACACCTCCGAAGCCACACACCAAATGTGGAACCCACGTGGCTGTGTGTGACTAGGGTGCGTGCGCACGTATATGTGAGTGTGGTTGCGTGTCTGTGTGTATGTACGTCTGTCGCAGCCCGGCTCCGTCCAGGAAGGGACGCCCGCGGTGTGAGGCGTCTGACTCGCCTTCATCTCCTTGTGGATGACAGTGCCGAACCGGGGGAAGCAGCCATCGTCCTGCTGTTTGCCGGCGATCCAGCGCTCGCTGGCAGCTGTCGACGACTCGTCTGGCGGAACAGCAGAGACAGCTGGGTTACACAGCAGGGCAGACGGCTGGGTTATACAGCAGCGGAGACGGCTGGGTTACATAGCGGCGGAGACGGCTGGGTTACATAGCAGGGGAGACGGCTGGTTTACACAGCAGGGGAGACGGCTGGGTTACAGACAGTCTGACAAAGGCAGGATTTGCTCATCAGCAACTCGTAGTAGCAACAAGAAAATATTTTCTCTATCGAGGAATGCATGGAGGCAACACCCCACACATAAGCAGCACTTGCAAGAAAACGCAATCATTTTCAAGAAAGGCTCGTGCGTCTCCGGTAGACCACCGCAATCAGTCTGGGAGACAGAGCGCTCTCACCGATGCTGATGTCAACTGACGCAGGCTCTCACCGATGCTGATGTCAACTGACGCAGGCTCTCACCTGCACTCCGACGCGGATCCTAGCCAATATGACATCGGTTCTTACCGCTGCTGAGTAGACATTCTCACAGGTATTGGTGTAAACTCTTACCGAAACTGACGCCGGTCGAAGTGAACTCTCACCGATACTGATGTAGGCATTCTTACTCGCACTGATGTAGAAGCTGTGATCAGTATCGTTTGAGGCCGGCGCCAGCTCTGCTCGATGCTGGCGCACGCCGAGGTCTTACCGATGCTGATGTAGGCGGACGCCTCCCTGAACGACTTGACGACGAAGGCGGTCAGCCAGAGCGAGCCCTCCCGGTCGTCCCGGCCGAACGACGAGTACGAGCCGTCTCGGCGGCGGTACCGCAGCTGCCTCTGGTACCCTGCCGTATCGGTACCCGGTGTATCGGGTCAGCGCAGAGACCAGGTGCAGAACCCAGGGCAACGGGAGCAACGTTTGGATTTGCAAGGTGCATGCAGTTTCAGCTCCAAGGTTACGATTTTTTCTGCAGCTGCATTTTGATCCCATGTGGCAATCAGTATAAACGCGATTATCTCATTTTACTTTTTCTTCCACCCCGCCCCCCTTACTCTCTGTCTCCCCTTTCGTTTTCTCCCTTCCATCCTCATTTCTACCAAGCCTGAAGGCAAAATACAGCGGCTACCATTCGCAACTGCCTACCACCGTTCCGTTACCGCCTGCTCCACAGTGACCCGCCGTGCGACAGACGAATCTCGCGCCCCGCGGACCGGCCCAGCGCTGACGGTGCCCCCCCCCCCCTCCGCTGGCTCTCACCGTTCCTCATGCCGTTGGTGGTCCTGTCCCGGTCCTTGGGCGTCAGCAGGCCTGTGCGCTCCAGGTAGGACCTGATGTAGATGTGCGGCACGAAGGACAGCATGTTCGTCTCGCCGCTGCCACGCGGCACACTCACCAGGTTGTTCAGGTTCTGCGGGACACGCCAGGCGGTAACGGTCACAGCCCCAGCGGGCCGCTGGTGGGTCGGTCGGTTGGTTGTTTGACTGGCTGATTTGTTTGTTTATTTGCCTTTCTGTTTGTTCGTTTGTTGGTTTGTTTGTTTGTTGTTTGGTTGGTTGATCAGCTGGTTGGTCGGCTAGTTAGTTGGCTGGCTGGCTGGTTGGTTCGCTGGTTGGTTGGTTGGTTTGGGTCAGAACGCCTTAGCTCACACGCTCGGTATCCAATGCACGCCAAACGTGCCACCGATCGAGAGCTAGCGGCGTCGACACACGAACCACAGCTTTATAATTATGACCCGAGTCTCTGCCAAGATTTCCAATTCCTGTCGAGCTAACGAGGCTTCACAGCCACAGCAGGGCAAGTCGCAGTCCCTGCGTCACAATCAGAGACGTGGGCCACACAGAGTCCTTCCGTTCCAGTCCCACGATGCCAATGATAACACTATTCACTGTTGCAAAAACATTCATGGCCACGCAGTAGGGCGCAAGACCAAATAACACTACGTGGTCGGACCAAGAATTTGGGCCTCCAATGCCCTGGGGCCATCTGTAGACCAACTGCGGCGAAAGCGCTGGACCCCCATCTTCCTGGTGTAGGGAGCCCGTTCACTGCGGAACATGGTCCGAGAAGGTCTACGACCGGAGAATAACCACGCAGACCAGACCACACTCACGGTGTAACAGGATCCGAGAAGGCCTCAGACCACGGAGAAGGATCACGCAGACCAGACCACACTCACGGTGTAATACGGTCCGAAAACGCCCCAGACCACGGAGAAGGACCACACAGACCAGACCAACAAGGACCAACAGACCAGGCCACACTCACGGTGTACGACGGTCCGAGAAGGTCTCCAGCCACGGAGAAGAAGGCTCGCTCCGAGTCTGGCACCAGGCCGTCAGGAGCCGTCAGCGGCACCCTCTCCACGTGCGGCTCCTCTCCTGAAGCATCAGGAGCCGGTGGGCCGTCAGGAGCGGCACGGGACAGCAGTCCAGTCAGGAGATACGCCGGGATGAAGAGCGCAGTTTCGCCGATTTGTTGTCAGGGCAATGCTGGTTATGGTTATCCCTTTATCAAGTGAACACACACGATCAATACGCTACTGAACGTGTTGCCATCTTTGGAACAAACAAAGCAATGCAGAGGCCATCCCTGTCATGCACCGCATTGTCCGTTCTTGGTAAACTGCACTTAAAATCCAAGACCATCACCTTCCGGGCTCGCTCTTACTGACCAGGGTGAACAGCCAATTTGAGGGGCCTTAAAGTAGTCTTAATGGATGTGCTGTCAAATCCACTCGAAATTAGGAGAGCAGGCGTCACACAATCAGGGCGGCGAAATTAAACAGTACAGATGTTCTAGGGAGCCCTCCAGGTAATCAAGAGAGGCGAAACTGGCATCATCCACAAGGCCACAAATGTTGTTCTTTTTGCCATATTGACAAATCATATTAACCCTCCTTCTCAGGGATATACCTTCATATTTATTTATTGGTCCACTTGCGTCCACAAACCACATTCCCACATCCACAAACGTGGTCTGCGCACCCTTTCCCCAGAAAACAAAACAAAACAAAACGAAAACTGCTCATGAACTTATCAACTCAAAAGGGTTATGAACTCCCATAAACCAAAACGGCCCATATATTCCAGAAGAAAGAAGGTATGCATGTATGTGTGGGTGTCACTAAATGACTGAAAATACAACTATATTCGTAAATAAGAGGACAGCGCTCCCGTGGAATTCAACATGTTTTCATTGTTTTCAAATAAAGGACCAAAATTTTCGAAATCTGGAGATAATGTGCCCCAAACTGAGAGAGTCTGTTTTTGTTCTGTGTGGGTAAACCCGACACGTGTTTTTGTATCCGCAGCCGCCTGCGTGGCAGGATGTCAAAAAGGGCACCTCCATGGATCCAAGGATCTAACCTTCGGATCTGAACCGGTCTACCACCAGTCGATAGCCCTGAGTCTTGCAATTCAGAAAATACTATGTGTCAAGGTCAGCCTGGGTCAGACGAAATAATGATCATACCTTATATGTCAAAGATCGATACTTACGCGCATCCGTTTTGAACTACGTCAAGAAGAATGAAAGTAAAACCTTCTTATGATCAGTTTTGCATTATCTGCGTTTCATCCAGTCAAGGTCAGTCAAAGTCAGGCTAGGTAAGATTCCATTTCTCTTCAGGCCGATGAACAAACATTACACGCTGCGATTCTTCACTACGTCAAATACAGAACTCAAATGACATCTCGTGATAATCAAATACGTTGTCTGCTATTGAACGGATCAAGGTCAAGCCAGGTCACGACAAACAGTCTTTTCTTTTTCTGACTAGGAACAATAATTGTTGTCTTCTGCTACTGAACGATTTTCCACAGACAATGACGTGTTTCATTCCGTTTTGACATTTACCTATGACGTGACCTGACCTAGAATGACCTCACGTTGCATTTGGTGAACAATGCTAAGAAGAGCATATAGATTTGTTTGTCTGACTGAACGATGGGGAAAGTCGGCGGCAACAACTTTTATCAACCACAATGCGAATCAGTACAATTGTCATCATGCATGTGACTTAGCATGTTCGCACGCCACGATTTTGTACCCTTTTAAGGACCGTTCCCTAAGCAGATTCAAATAATCCGTCCCATTATACTTGCAAATATTATGAAAAAACGAAGCATGTTTTCACCACCGTCTGAACAGGCAAAACAAGTATGCGAGGGTGCACTTACGACGTCATATCTCCATGACCTGACCTAGCATGAAAATGGTTTTGACGTAAAAATATAAAGACCTGATCATTGAACAGGTGCTGAAAACTTCGTCGGGTTGACTCTAACGGTTCAGAAGTTATCCAAGAAAAACCGAGGGGTGACGTATTTCACACACCCCAGGCTGTGCCGGGGTTGAATGCTGCCCTCTCGTGCGAAAGTCCTGGCGTTTGAGTGCACCAAAAAGTGGTTTTGAGAATTCCATCTCTGCTCCTACTCAGATGTATACATTAGACTTGCCCTCATCCAGGCAGATGAACCGGGACGTGGTCTCCTGCTGTGGGAAGCCCTCCGGCTTCACCACAATCGGACGAATGACCGTGTCGCTGTGAACAAGGTCAGACGCCGGCTTCAGACAGCGTCCCGCCGTACCAGACCGTTGTCACCCGACACACACAACACAAAAATATCACAGCTTAATATCACAGAATAATATCACTTAATATCTCAGCTTGATATCACAGGTTACATGGTATGATGATGGTTCATTTGATGTGTAATACTAGGTATGATGTGATATGTTGTGTTTATATAAATATGTATACATATATATATATATATATATATATATATATATATACATATTTACTTCATCACATATACATCTAGAAACATACACATTCGAGTATATTTTGTGGTAGCAGCAGTAGCTGAAATGATGATATGGTATGGCAAGACATGATGCGATTACAGCAACGTCCCAAGATTGACACAAGGGTTTGTACCTTCCCAGAGTGAGACTGCTGGCCTCGGGGCAGTTGCCGTCCTTGGGTCGCGCTGTCACGGTGATGTTGACCTCTCCGAGCGTCAGGAACGTCAGCGGGAAGTAGGAGACCACAGAACGGCCGGCCGACAGGCAGAGGTCAACGCCAGTTGGCGCCTACGTCGCCCGACAGCTTGTACTCGTTCCGACTCGGCCAGCTCCAGGTACACCTGTATATCGTACACAGGTATTCAGGATCTGCATTGGACACAAAGCACTCAGCTGTGTACCGGAGCAAGGTATTCAGGTGCGCAAATGACCTATGTGCCAGAGCAGAGATCTTCAGGTACTTAAATGTGCGGAAGAGATACACCAAATGTTTTCGTAATTGTACTTGAAGCCTTAGGACCATCACACTACAGAAACGTCTGGTAGTCGAGCTCCACACACGCAAAAACAGAAGTACCTTCTGGTGTATCTGAGCGGCACCAAAGAGCGGTGTTCGGTGACTGAGATGATTTTGCGTCTTGGAATAAACGATATCGGCGAACAACACAAACGTCTGTGCGATGAAACAGAGCTATTTAAACATCAAACAAGCCTTCCGAAAGTTAACAAAAGACAATGTCTGGGGTACTCCAATATTTCCGAAGTGACGACCCAGCCAAGAAGTATCTAACTCGGCCAGCCGCAAACAGCTTACTCACCGACAGACTCGTGTCGAGGAAGTTGAAGACGGTGGCCGACATGTTGAGGATCTCTCCGCGCTTCACAGAGTACGGCAGCGTTACCTCTGTGAAGAACGGCTTGAACGCCCTAATGCTGGACTTGTTGGATAGGCCGAACCCGTCCTGACGACCCAGTGACCCAGTCAACGACCGACGTCATTATCAATGATGTCATACGTGCAAAAACTCCTAGCAGCCAGCGGACTAAAAAGACATTTTCGCTTTCCAGAGTTTTGCTCACAGCGTCACGTTCGTTGTTTTTCTTATCGTTAGTGACCGCATTGTAAAGTGCCTAAAATTCAGCGGCTGAACAGCCGACGTTTTCATGAAATCCTACAACTAACACGCATTAAATTCCATTTTTGAAACGCCAACGAGTCCGCAAAATAAAACAGCCAGAGAGCGTACCAAGAGCATGTGTACCATGATTAAGGTGTAAAATCTAAGTCCATGCTTCCCGATGTTGACAGGAGAGTTTCAACTCCTGGTGGGTCTCAGGAGTTTCTGTCCTGCCTCGAAGAGACGAGAAAGTTTCTGACTCACCCGTGGTCGGGCGACTTCCCCCCCCCTCCTATCTCCGGGGCCCAATCGATGGTCTGACCCACCTCGGGGTGGGAGCAGATGGCCGAGCCGACCCAGGAGGTGATGGTGTCCGGCATGTCCTGGGTAAGCACCTTAGAGCCCTCCGAGCTGGCGGTACGGCGCAGGCGTCAATGACCGCAGCCGAGCCGCGCAACACCAAACACCGCCAAACACTCGAAACACGCGACACCACACAACATCCATCAACACGTCGCACGCAACACCAGGTAACGCTTCACGCCATGTAATACGTAATGTCATGTTAACACCTAACATCATATACGTACCAACAACACCACGTTATACGTCACATCGCATAACATGAAGCACTACATAACACAAAACAAAGCGTAACACGTAACACTGCGTGACACGAACGTCGCGTAACACGGTCGGGTAATAACGTACTATGCCCACAAGTTTGGAAAGGCTAGTCACATGAGACGTGGGAGTGCCTTCGTAAGCACAAGAGGGAAGAACGCTACTGGTGCCTACAGCCGGAAATACATCATGAATTGGATGCAGACACGCGCCAGCTCACCCGACCGTCTCCAGACTGAAGAGGAACGCCTCGGGGAAGAACTCCCGGACCTGGTCTTCGAGTGGCGGCGGCGGGTCCCCTCCCCCTCCCCCTCCTCCGCCTCCGCCTCCGCCGATGCCACCGACGATCCGCGAATCCTCCACCTGATGACAAGGCCAGCGGCGTCACGGACGTCCTGAGACGGTGGCAGCGTGTGTGCCGCACACTTGTGTCCCGTTCCGCCGGAATCGAGAGAATCGGCTGCGGAGTCGATTCCGTTACCGCCGGAATCGGAATTGGAATCCATTGCACTGATAAGCACCGAATCGGAGTCGGAGCTGAATGACACATTTGTGTACGGAATGAGGACTGGAGTCGATTCGAATGGCTTAATCCAATCTAATGAATCTTTGTTAAATCGGTCCCGGAATCGACTCCCTTCATCCTGAACTGGAATCGAGAACGATTCATTTTAGAACACTGCGTTAAGTCAAAATCGAAATCGATTCAGCAAGCCATGAGTCGGACTCGGAATCGATTCCCCGAGCCGGAATCAAACACAGGTCTGGTGTACCGGCCGGTACAGCGGCGGACGACAGTCAGCTGAGCTGATCTGACGTCATCAGGTGGCGTCATATGCCGTCGTTCGATGACAGGAGACATTACAGACTTTTGGCAGAAATGAAGCGGCTTAATATTTTACCTGGCTATCAGACGTATGGCCTTTTTCACCTGACATTCTTTTCAAGGTAATACACAGTTGTTACAACCTGAAAGACCACTGCGATGACAAAATATTTATTCATTACTAGTAATCAGAGGACATGAAATCATTAGAACAGTCAAGACAACAACGCTTTTATGGGCGTAAGCAACATGCATGTGAGCATGCTGTTTTGAGGTGACCAAGGAACAGCAGCTAATGCGTTAGATTTGCATTGGCCTTTGCACTTCAGTCGTATTGGCAGCCAAGGTGTGTCTGCACCACAGTCCGTCTAAAGGACAGAGTAAAAGATGAACCGAGTCCTGCAGTCAGCAAGCGCGTTGGGCTCTGCCTTTGGAGGTGCCTAGACGCAGGCAGGAGCCACATCCGAAAAGAGTAGGCGCGAGAACAGGCATTCAAAGGCGCGACAGATGAAAGAGACCAGTCATTGTCCAGGTGTGATGGTCAGACTGAGCCCGAGGAAGAACTGGGGGTGCGAAAGCTCAGCACGCGGTCCGAAACAGGCAAACATCTACTGAGCGGCTGAACCCTGTCATGCAGCGGATTGTGACAGCAGCATGGGCTTTTGAGGGCACCTGTTGCCATTTTCAGCGGCTGCAGCTCTTTCTTATGGTGGGAGACGCAGACCACACGGACTTCTCTACTTTAGCTAAGTTCTCTTTGAGCTATAGGTATTGCCTCCTTGCAGGGCCATTTTAACCCCAGCAGTGGAAGGGGGTTTCGTAGTAACGCGCACTGAAAGGGAGTCTAAAACTCCCCCCCCCCATCTCAAAAACAGAAAGAGCTGGAGACATGAAATTTGATGGACAGGGTGGGGCTATAACGATTTGCATTGTGTGTAATTTGCATGACCCTAGACTGATATCGTCAAGGTCAAATAAGGTCGACAATGTCAATCTTGGACACTTTCTCGACCGTACAGGCCGTTCCGTACAACTTTTCGAACGAAACGGGAAAAGGGTGTTCGTTTTGCCGTTGAAACGCGGAATTCGACAACTTCCGTTCATTTGGCGTCTTGACTGAGGATTTTGGGTCGATGCCATGTCAGGTCATTGACCTATGCCATTTTGTCATCTTTTGCAAATCAGATTTCGAACAACACGAGACTATTTCGAGAGTAAATGAGGGCGCAACATGTATCTTTGACGTGTTTTCAGTGAAGGTAGCCAACATCGGTACATTTGCTCACTTCCAGCGTTTATATTTATGTATATATGTATATGTATATATGTACATACCTGTATCAATGTGCTAAACGTGTCTTAGTAGGGTCTTTGAATTCATATTTCATACAAATCGACATATTGAAAAGCTTATTTGAACCAGACCACAAAACAGTTGCCCTCGACCTTTGATAACCTTGACTTAAAATGAACCTGGTATATATGTATGCGCATCCCTGTGCGCACACGTGTTTTTACTAGGGTCTTTGAATGCATATTTCATACAAATCATCATGTTGCGGAACAAATCTGGGCCAAGCCACAAGATATTTGACCTTGACCTTTAATGACCTTGATATTCACTGACCTTGGTATATGTAAGCGTATCAGTGTGCGCACACTTGTCTTTATCAGGGCCTCTGAATCTATATTTCATACATACTGACATGTTACAAAGCAAAGCTGGATCACGTCACAAGATGTTTGACGTTGACCTTTGATGACCTTGACCCTTACTGACCCTGGCTTCGTCTTGGTATATCCATCCCTTATGCCTGAATGGCATCGCCTGATTGTGCTTACACGGTAATCTTAAGTAGAACGCTGGTTCTTTCACAAAGCTCCCATTCGTCAGCGACAACCGTCGCTTTCGTCATGTTTGCCTGACTTCAAATGCTTCAAACTGCAAAAATTTCTCACCGATTTGCGATTTTTTTTGCGTCATTCGACGAGTTATTCAATTTTCATCAATGTCACAAAGTAGCAGCAATCAGCTCTGATCCGTTCTCGAGACACTGAGGAAAAACAGGCGGGGGGCACGAAAAGACCCCCTCCCTTTCAATGCGCGTGTCAAGGAATTTTCAGTGCAGGGGAAATCCCAACGATGTGATCGATCACAAACACGCCTTCATCTCACTTGCCCCCAGTTCCTATTTGTCCTCGGATTCAGGCCATTTTATTTTTGTGTGCAGACGGAAAAAAGCAAAAAACACTGTGACAAATTGGCTACGATATAAGACGTGTGCAGAAAGACGGCACCTCCTCCCGTGGGAGAATTCAGTTACTGCAGGTAGCTGGGGCTCTGGGAAAATCACATTGGGCATTTTCACAAATAATGGTGCAGTGAAAACAAATTAAATTTGTTGTGCATGCTGCTTACAATTGGCGATCTCCGGATTCCAACCTCTACTACTACGTGCATGGCTATGTGTTCCTTGGCTCCTTTACGAAACTTTTGGCTAGAAATAAGAAAAGAACAGTGCCGTGAAAAAATTAGGTACTAAGCACGAATTTGTAAGAATTTCTGGACTTTTTGCGCATGAAATAATTTGTAAAAAGCTTGGTTGTTTGCTACATACCATTAAACACTACAGTATTCGGAATTTTAACTCTCTCCCAAAGGACGGGGGGAGGGGTCGTTTTAGGAACCCTCTGCGGTTTTTCTTGAAGAAAATTTCAGTGGTCTGAGATAGGGCGCTGGCTTTTCTTAAGCTGAGTTTGTATTATTTATTCAACATGACTAAACTTTCCAGAACGCTTCATGGGACGCCATGACTTGTGACCCTTTTGTCAAGTTCATGTTATACTTGTTTTTAGCCAAATCGGACAAAACATTTTATTTCTTGAAAACTCGGCACTGAAATGCTATGTTACATGTCTCTTTAAAAGTGCTGGTGTTAATGACCTGGTTTTAGAGTATGAGAAATGTCAGGTCAGAGGTCAAGCTTGGTCAAACGTGTATATCAAACATTGATCCCAAATGCCATTGCAGTTTTGCGTGCCCGATGAGTGATGCCTACACTTGCAAGAATTTTTTATTACGATCCACCACGAGTTTGACGCGTTTGACGCAAGGTAGAGTCAGCTTGCAAATTCTGGTCGCGCTGGGTCAGAGAAATTCGAAAAATCGAAAATTCGAAATTCGAATTCACCCCTAGCAGTGACCTTGAGGAACTATCGCGGCCACAGCCATGATATGCTAAGATAGACCGTGCGCCTGCCTACCTGTACACCAAATTTTGTGGCTGTAGCTTGAGTGGATTTCGATAAGGAGCGAGTTCCGTAAAACGACATGAGCGACTAATGCGACGACCTTGGGAACTAAGGTGACCGCGACTCCAAATAGTTGACCCCCTCCCAGCCCGAGGAGAACCGGTGTGCCATGTTTGTCAGGCGTGTCGTTGTTCGTTTAACCTGCAGCCCTGCAAAAGTGTGGTGGGAGTATCACGTCTCCCATTGCGAATTTCAGATTTGAGGACATTTTCGTGACCTGGGAGGTAACCCATCGATCTAGACCAAAAACGTTATGCATTTTGCGATAGCTAAGACAACTGCCAACATACTGATGCTAGTGTCACTGATTTATTTTCATAAGCTTGGAAATTATACTGTAAAGAAAACTTCGGCGTATTTTGACATGGCCAACTTCAGGTCGTTACTGTGACCTGGGAGTCACATGTTGACCTACAACCAAATATCGGATGTTGTTTAGTTGCTCACGTGACGGGCAGCACACTGGTTTTCATCGCGTTGCTTTATCTTTCTTTCTTTAGACGTTGGTGGGGGAGGGGGACGTTTTAGGAAAATTTTCCGCCGGGTGATGGTTAATACTGGGGTGCATACATGTGCCTGGATTCCGATGGAATGCATGTTGTCCCTTTGTTATATTCAACCCCTCGTTGACCTGGACGGATTGTTGCGCCATCACGGAAAGGTCGTGTTCTTCCTAAACAAAGCATTGCCAAGGTGACGCAACACTCACTCTGGTCAACTTAGAATCCGACACAAAACGAGGATAACCTGCATTTCATCGGGATCCCGGAACACGTCGGCTGAAGTGGTTGGCTCAGTGTCTTCGCAACAAGCTGTGTTTAGCACAGGGATCGACTCCAAAATCCATCCCCACTCAACATTCGGTTAAATTCATGAATATATATGCGTAATCAAAAATGTGCTGCCTTGCCTATGTAATGAACTCTGTGTGGTGCCTATGTAATGCCTACGTGCGACCTCTCAAATTCACGCAAAAATTTTGCTCGAATTATAACCCGAAACGCATCTTTTCCAAAAAAGCGGCGTTTTGACACCACTATTTCAACGGCCTTTCCAGGAATGTGTGAGCGTGTGAGGGCACTGAAATGGCATGACCTATCCCAGATATGGACTGATTTGATTTCTTTCAATCGATTTTTAGCATTAGGATAGAGGCAACGATATACGACATTTGTATACGTAATTAACATCGTACGTGACCAATATAAGCAGTCATATCTCCAGCTAGCCCCTGTTATTGATTTTGCGCAGCATTGTCAGTCCAGGCAGGCGCGTAGCCAGGAATCCCGTCCGGAGGGGGAGGGGAAGGCACGCTGGCTCTCCGAGGCCACTTACCCAGTGAGCCCGTACCTATATCTACCTGTTGAAAATTGCATTTAATCCTGGATTGTGGCATCTTCGTTTCAGGTCTGTGTGACACGGAGATCCGAGATGAAGGGACGACATCCAAGGCATGGTGAAGTCCTTCAGCTGTACGGTAAGCCAACACGAAATACATATTTCTGGCTGACAGGAGTCCAAAGTTTGGAAAGACAAAATATTGCAGTGATCTTAAAAGGAGCTAATTTGCAGTGAAGAAGCGCGAGATTTCGGAAACTGAACTTTTGCAGTGAGGACAGTCAGAAGTCACAGGGGGACTAGGCCAAGCAGAACATGGAACACGGATAGTTCTATTGTCGTGCGCAGTGAAGCTGCGCGATATTTTGATCTGTTATGACCCAGACGACGATTCCTGCGCACTAGGGGCTGACCACAGGTATTCCCCAGCCGGCTATTTATTTCGAGAGATTTACCAGTTTCACTTAATTTTCCACTTTGTTCGGCCCTCAGGGCCCCGAATTCGGTGCGCCTTTGCGGCCTGCCTTTGGGAAGGTTGTATACGTACGGGGATCGGCGTGACAACTCCCAACATGACACCATTTGGGTCCTGGGCCGTTCTGGGCCTTTTGGGGCCCTCCCACCATCCCACTTTTTGGCCCGTAACCCCTCCCACCACCTGGGTTCATGCCCAAGTAAAGCTCGGACAAACCTATTCTTTTCAACAGGTTCCGGAAAGTTTAGCGGACAAAGCTCCTGACAGCTGGCAGGGGCGGGTTCAGGATGGCGACAAGGGCGGACGGCCAGCCCTCGTCAAAAGTCACGAGAACTCCCAGAAGATGTTTTGGGAACCTTTTCTGTGAAGGGGCTGATTGCTGGAAGCTGGAAGCTGATTTGGGGTTCCTGGGGAAAAACGAAACCAATTTTGGGACTAATTTGGGCCCCAGGGTCCACCCAGTCCAAACTCCTGTTTGGGAGGCCCTTTCCGTCGGAAATGGCCGCTTCAGGTACCCATCATCCCGTCGATCCCCTGCATATCCATCTCTGCCAGCAGTGGGCCTCGGAGGGGCTCCTTTGAGGTGGGTACCTTTTAGAGGTCTTGTCTCTGCTCAAGGGTCACGTATAGAGCCCATCCCGGGACCAGGGGGCCAGAAACCCCGACTCCTCAGGAAAAACTGCATAACGCCTTGCCATTGGGAAGAAAGACCCTTTTGTGCGAGAGGGTCTTTGCTTCAAGAGGCCAATCCTATCCCGTCCCCAGCCTCCACCCAGGACTGTCGTCTTTGAGACAGACCCTTTGGAGAACTAGAAGAGCCCCATGAATGTCACCCCTCCCCCCGAAAATTTGGTGCGCAAGTAGGGACAATGGTTGCCCGTCGTTATGGGGCCTCTCGAGTATAGCGAGGCCATTTTAAGATGACCTCAGCTTCAGGGACTCTTTGGGCACAATCTGAGCCCGGGGTCCTTTCTTGCGGGGCCTATCTCGGGCCCCAAGGTTGCAGTCACCCCATCGCCTCCCCCCCCCTGTATTCGCCTTGGTCAGCATGGGGCCTGGGATGGCCCTCAGCTTGCCAGGTTGAGCCCTCTTTGCAGCGAACACTTTGGGGGTTCGCCTTAGAAGGTCTGTTTCTGCTGAAGGGCCCCGTATAGGGACCATCCCAGGTCCATGGGGTCCAAGATCCCCGGCTCCTCAGGAGGGGCCGCTTTGGGTATTGTCCTTATGGGCCCTTCTGAACCAAAGAGAACTTGCCTGAAGGGTCTGCTGGCCCCCCACCCAAGACAGCCCCCTTTGAGGTGGTCCCCTGTACAAGATTGGAAGGGCCCCCAAAAGCGGCCATCCATCTTCCCCCCGGAAACTCAGTGAGTCTTTTTAAGGAGAACCCTTGGTTGATCGTCGTTTTGGGGACGCCTTGAATATAGCAGGGCCATCCTACCGCATGATCTCAGCATCAAGAGCCCCCTTTTGGACTCAATCTGACCCTACGGGTCTCTTCCGTGCAATCCCTTAGGGGCCTGAGAGGGGGTCCTTGAGGCTCCTATCGGGCCTCAATGGGGCGATCATCCCATTGTTCCCCTTTGTATCCGCCTATGCCAGCGGGGGCCTGGGATAGGCCCCAGCTTTGCAGGATGATCCCCCTTTGAAGTGGATCCCTTGGGGGCTACCTTAGGGGTCTCTTTTTGTCGAATGACCCTCGTAAACGTGGTCCATCCCGGGTCAAGGGGCCCGGGATCCTCTGGCTCCTCAGGTAGGGCCCTTTCGGTCTTGGTCATAGGGACCCTTTTGAGCAGCAAATGCATTAAGGAGCCCCCTCCTGGATTTCCCAGGACATCCCCTTTTAAAATGGGCTCTTTGAAGAACCAAGGAGCCCCTGAAACCCGCCCCCCCCCCAAAAAAAAATCTGTGATGTCTTGGCTCCTCAAGTAGAGCCCATTGTCTGTCTGGTCTTATCGCGTTTGGGGTCCATTGAGTATAACAGGGTCATTTTCTACATGATTTAAGCATCAGGGACCCTCCTTTGGACATAATCGGAGCCTAGAGCCTTCCCTGCCGAGGCCTTTCTGAGAGTCCCCAGGCCACCCTGGAGCAAAATCCTTTTTGTCGGAATGGGTCCCACCAGGCCCTCCTCGGACGCTCCTATTGTCCTCCCTTGCAGTCGGTTCGCCGTGATGGGCCCCCTTAGACATGATGGGAGCCCGGGCCTTTTGCCCCCCCCCCCCCGCCCGCCACTTGGCTGTTCCTCTGAGTGCAGGTGCCATGTTCACTGTCACGACGTTTGCGTGGGAATCGCAATGCGTGACCATAAACATATGTAACTGATTGTTACATAATACGTGGTGCACAAGGCACGTGGAGGGGGGGGGGGGGGCAAGTCACGGGGCCCTGCACTCGCCGGAAATGCGCACTTTTAAAACTCCGTAATGTATGACGGATAAGCAAATGAAGGGCACAAATCGCATGAAAATCTACTGGACTATCAGATTCCAACTCCTGAAGTTTCTTCATTAACTTATGTTCGGACATGCAGATGACTAATCTGACGCTATGGATGGAAACTGTAGAAGACAACAGCGGCCAGAGACTGCCCCCACAATTTGACACTGGTATCACATCATATTTATTATGCAGAACACTGGCGCACATCGCCTTTACGTTCTCCAAATCTCCAAAATTGATGATGGAGAGCACGCATTGATCTGAAGAAGCACGGTGTCAGACGACGCATGGGCGTTAAGCTCAGAAATTTAGCGTGAGCTAGAAGTTTGCACGTAAAGCTCCGGTTTGAACGGAAACGCCACTTCGACAAGCATGAAGCAAAGCAAAGCTAGTTCCCTTAATACTGAAAGGCCATGAGCTGAAAATCCTGCATTTGGTAACAGCTGTGAGTGTGGGGGGAAGATCTGGTCAGGGGAACTTCGCTGAGTGCGGGGTCAATCCCCACCCCCACTTAACATGTTAAAAAAGACCCTGCTCACTTGGTCCCAATACAGCGGAAAAAAACATTGTAAAACGAAAGATCTGCCTTAAGGCGGAAAGCGAAGATCAGTGAAATTATTTAATTCTCAAGAACTCCATGACGTGCTATGCGTGGTTAGAACACGGGATCTGATTAGCCCAGCAAAAACAATGGACCGCCAAAAGGCGGCAAACTTGCTCCGACGCCTGGTCGATGCACGGGAGGGGGCGTGAGTGGTGCTGTCGGACCCACCTGGGGGCGACCGAATCGGTTGGCGCCCGGCCGCCCCCGACGACCCGGTTGAGCGGACACGCGATGGGGAATCTGCGAACAAACCGCCGGCGAGTCAACCTCTCCGACACCCGACACTCACTACGCCGGTGCGGCTACGGTTGTGGGGAGCGCCGTCTCTGTGCGTGACGTCACCGGGAGGCGAGTGTGACGTCACCTACCGAAGGGCAGCTCATGAAGCAAGACGGGCGGTGTCAACACGCTGCGAGGAGCATCGTGACCTTGTCGACTTCGTATGTCTCAGAGAAAAAGGCCCGTTTTAGCGATGAAGTGCTTGATGCCGGAATGAAGACATTCTTTGATGTAGGAGAGTTGCCTGTATCGCTGATTCCTTTTTAAGACAGTTTCTCTGAAATGGCATTTTTGTTCGCGGCGGTTTCTTTGCGCTTCGGTCTCTCCAGCCCTGGAGCAAGCGAAAGTCGCAGCGAAAAACAGACGGAAGCCTCCGTCCGCTGCGCCACACAGGCTCGTCGCTAAGATCCCTTTTAGGCCATGGGAATCCATCGCTCACTTTTCACTTCTTGGTGGAGTATCCCTTGGGTTGAAAATGCTCCATGGGGTGAGGAAGCGCCCTTCTCAGAATGGCCTTCCACCCCCCCCCCCGGAAATTTCTGGTTACGTGCCTGTAGGTGACGTCATCGCGGGGCAGGGCGGCGTCCTTGACCTTGCCGACTCGGTATGTCTCACGGAAAACGGCGATGCTCTTTTTTAGCGTTGCGGTGTTTGATACTGGAGAATAGGGCAATCTTTGACGCAGACGAGTCGCTTGATAGAGTGGCCCGTTTTCACTACAACTTGTCCCAATTGGTATGCATGTTTCTGTCGTTCAATACCGTTTGATGTGTGCCGGACACAGGAAGACGATTTTCTGACTCGGCAGCGTAAGCTTTTCGAGAGGAACAGAAACTGCTGCGACTACACATTGCCTGAACATTTCCTAAAACCGGTGCCGAAAGCATCACATAATCCTTGTTTCTTCTCAATATGATTCTAGAACAAGTGAGGGTCGGCCAGTGTCTCCCTCGCCTATGAATCAAACCGTAGCTTCGCAAAACGTCGTCTCCTAAAATGTCCGTTTCATTTCATTGCGTTATGAAATTGATCGGTTTAGCACTAAATCTAATGCCGACACCTGCATGTCGAAAACAGCCGAGGTGATCGACTAAATATCTTCATATGCCTTCAGAGTCTGAAGAAAAACGGGTCCGTTTCACTCTGGAGAAACGCCAGAATATTTCCACTTTCCGGGGATATCTGAGCTGTTTTTCGCTTTTAGACTGCGTCGTAAGCCCCTTCACCGAGCCAGAGCATGGATTTCTCTAAACTATGCAGCGGCGCTATTTCCAGGTAAAGAAGACATGCCGAAGACACCATGCTGGCACCGGAGCGCTAGGCATACAAACCGGACTTCGTGTCGTCGTCGTGAAATGGCCTCGGTTGACTAAGGCCACGGTAGTAAGGCCAAATGTCCTAGTCGCCGTCTGAGCACAAGGAGCCTTCCGTCAGTCCTGCATGGCCGCAGGCGTGAATCTCCAGGCGCCCCAAGCACAACCGAGTGGACGACGATGGCGAGTTTCGGAGAAACTCTTTTCAGACACTGCCATGCGACAGTTCTTAAAATCCACAAAAAGAAAGCCATCGCCTTCTTGCTTTCTACGTCGACGCCCACGACCTGTGAAATCATTACGGGCTAAACGTGTCCTCTGGCTGCTCCTATGGAGTTACATGCACGGGATTTAGAAAAAAAAAACGCAAAACAAGAGCCCGCCCTGAGCCTCGGCCTTGAAGCCCGCCCCAGCACCGCATTTGATTTCCGGCTCCTCACCCAGCCGACCAGGACGGCAAACATGACCCGCTCTAGTCGCTCCGACCTCAGCGGATCCTGTGTTCCAAGCGATTTCCTGGCCATGCAGACGCCGGACGCATCGGTACACCGCGCACGGCGCGCGGCCACAGCCGCAGACTTACGACTCCCGCGAAGGAGACGCGAGAGGGGGTCTCGAATACGGGAGGCGTGTAATCCACCGGCCGCACGCGCTTGTAGCAGGGTCTCGTCTCCAGGGCCAGGTTAGATATCACCAGGAACCCGGTCTCCTGTTGAAGAAAGGCTCGTCAGACGGCGTGAAATGGCAATGCGTTGTATTGCAATGTACTGCATCGCTTTCTTTGGGTTATCTGCTGTCATGGTGGCTTCAAATGTCCGTGTCTCATGGTAAAGCAGTAAAAACGCCAGCCGCACACGTACCAAATCGCGTATTTTCACACATCTTGACACCAATGAGTTGACGAGCAAATTGACTCAGAGGTCTGGGTTCAGTCTGCGCCAGGGTGGAGTTCCCCGCCGATGTCTACCCCGTCCCGAGATGCCTCCACGCCGATATATCTTCGCCGGCGTCTCCTATATATCTGACGTCTCCTTACTGCCGTTTCCCTGAGCGCCCAACACTGACGCTTCCCCACACTCACGTGTTCTCCAATGGCGTTCCAGATGGGCATTTCCAAAATGGCTTATTCCCACCGACGTCTTTCAATGGCGTCTACCCTACTAACGTCTCCCCAGTAATGTCTTTCTCACTGACGTCTCTCTACTGACGTGTTCTCAATGGCATCTCATCACTGACGTCTCCCCAGTGACGTGTTCCCACTGATGTCTTCCTCACTGATGACTTTCCATTGACGTTTTCACAGTTACTTCCCTTTAATGACGTCTACCGCTCAAATCTCCGTAATGACGCCTCCCCGCTGACGTCACTACGCTGAAGTCTTTCCAGTGGCATCCCTCCGACTGACGCCGCCCACTCACCTCGAACGCTTCCAGGGCGTCGAGCCGGTCCACCCTGAACCGGTCTTCCTTCGGCCGCGGCAGGCCGAACCTGCTGCCGCCGCTGCCGCTGCTGTCGGGGAAGGTGATGCCGCCCGCCTGGGGCTCTGGCTCGGCCTGCTGTCCCAACTCGGCGTCCGTCGCCCCGGCCCTGTCGACAGGGTCACGATCGCCGCTCAAGGTCGGCCAGCGAGCTTGCGCTCGACTCAGCAAGATTCGGAATCGATTCCGGAGTCGATTTCGGTCCGACCGGAATGAGAATCGGAATCGATTTTGTTGATAGACGCCGTAATCAGAGTGGGAGTAGAACCACAGCATCACACGGTTGTCTACGGACTCAAGATTGGAATCGATTCTAATGGTTTAATTGCACCCAATAGATGCTAGTGGAATAGACTCCGGACTTAACTCATTTCATTTCGAGTCGGAATCGGAATCAGTCTGGTTGCGAAAGACCGCGTTGAGCCGAAATAAGAATCGATTCAACAAGCCATGAGTCGCATCGCAATCGACTCTCCGACGCGAAATCAAAGAAGTCTGGCGTGCAATACGTGATGACGAGGGCGGCTTCCAGCAATGGAGGCGAGAGCAGGGGAGTTACCCAGCACATGGCGGTCCAAGGGCCTGGCTGAGCGGAGGACGAAGATTTACTACTTGCTTTACTCGACCTGCTTCGGCCAAGAGGCATGAACACGAATGGCTCTGGGCTTAGGCTGTAACTCGCCCCCGACTAGGGGGGGGGGCGGTTGACCGTCCCCCTGAGGTTTTTCCAAGATTGCGAGAGAACGAACAAACGCAGCGCCACGAAACTTTCGTTATCTTTTGCTTGATTACTTTTACACCTTGTATCCAATTTTGACCTCAGGTCAAGTGAGATGTCTGATCTAGGACCAGGTCAAGTGGAACAATGTCCAAAAACTTTAGCGCCCTGTAGCTTCTTTGCAAAACACAATATCACAATGAGACTTTCCAGGATTAGAGATTTTGGCAAATGTAATAAACCCGCTATCTTAGAGTTTTGGGGAATGTCCGGATCATTGACCTAAGTTCAAGCCCGTTTTGCACATAGGTCGTCGTTTTTTCCAAAATTGACCGTTTTTTTTTTTAAACAACTTGAGTGTGGGGAGATTCAGACATCCAATTTCCGCCAAAGGGCAAAGTTTCAGTGACCTCTGACCGCGGATTCGAGGTCAGTCACGAATAACCGTTATGTATCAAAATGCACTGCCACTGTGGCGTGCCAATTTGATGCACGCAATAACTGCCATCAAAATCGGCGATGAATGACTCAGCTCGGATTGAAAATGGCAGAAATGGCTCACACAGTTGCGAGTAATACCAAAAAGCTCAAAAAGTTTCGAAAAATTCAGTATTTTGGAAATAAACAGACTTTCGCTAACAAAGCTCCGCCAATTGTGTAGATTGATAACTATTGGGTTTTTCAAAAATGTAAGCATGACAAATCATCCCAAGAACCACTATGATCAAGAAACAACACTTGGAATGGCATATTTCGCAAAAATAAAGGAACGCTAAAATTAGTCCCCGTTAATTTCGTACCGTCTACGTCAGCAGCGTCCGCCTTGCAACGTTGCGAAAATCACCAGGTCTTTAAATCAACGTTTCCCTGCACATATTAAAGAAATCAGAGGAATTAGGCGTGTATCGTATCGGCACCTACGGACCGCTGATAGCTTTATCTAGGCTTTATTACTCACAGTCCTTGAGATTCAGGCCAGTTCTCGGTCTCATGCAGGCGGCTATGAGAAAACATATATAGGGCGTAAATGGCTTACGTATTATCCAAAATTAAAAATGAGACAAGTTTTGAGCTCTATTGGTCGTGAGTTTTCCAACGACGTGCTTATTTTGACCGTGCGACCAACCGTTCGTGAGTTAGAGGGGGCGGTCAACCGCACTCCCCCCCAATCAAGCGTGCATGGCGCCGACTCATTGCTTATGTTGACCGTTGCTTATGAGCGTCTGCAGTGTCGAGGTAGCTTTTCTGCTCGTAACGCGCTTTTTGCAAATACATTTGAATTTTAACTTCGTGCCCTAGATTACTGCTGACCATGGCCCCTGGCCGAAACGTTGAGTCTAATGTATTTTTGATCTGTAACTGAGTTATATGACAGTACCATGTTTCCTGGTATAATGAAGGTCGTTTCTTAATGGCATTTTTACAATGTTAAAAAAACAGGAGTATTTAAGAGCCATTCTTCAAGATTTCAAACGATTTTATATCAGAAGCGATCTCACAAAAAAAACAGCTCATTTTGTGATTTTGCACCAAAAGCGAGGACTTGTCGAGGAGCAGATCATCTGCATCATCAACTGCAGACAACGAGGACTCTACCCGAGCTCATAGCTTCTGGTGTTTTGATTGGGCATGGATAAAGTTAGGTCTTTTTTACTGCTCGCAGTGCCTTGCTGTGTGATACTATATTCGTTGTTTTTGAGCGTCTGCAGTGTCGAGATAGCTTTTCTCTTTGTCAAGCACCTTTTTTCCATGTGCATTTGAATTCTGACTTCGTGCCCTAGATTACTCCTGACGATTGCCCGTCGTCGAAACGTTGAGTCCAATATATTTTTGGTCTGTAACTGATTTATACAACAATGCATTGTCCCCTGGTATAATGCGGGTTACTTATCAATTGGACGTATGCAATGTAAGAAACCGGGAATATATGAGGGCCATTCTTCAAGATTCAAATGAAAAAATGCTGTACGTCCGTCGCCGACCAACAGAAGGTCACTGCTTGAAGGCAGGCTCGTTATTTAAGCTAAATAAAATTCCGTAAGACATGCAATGTTGCATACCTTTTAAGCGTTCTGGCAACGTCTGTCTGCAGGTTCTTGCAGTATTCCTTCGGTGTCAGCTGAAACAGTGAAACCTGCCAGTGTCAGGCAAACTCCGAGGATATTCGGGAATCTGGCCGCACTTTGTAATCAACTCACTGTCAGCTTCCCTCAGCTCCATCCCGATGCTGGCTGGTTTCGGTGAAGATGGCTTCACCTGGCTCACACGAACAGAGGCGCCATAAACAGGGGAGGGGGGCGCCGTCTCCCAACTTTTTTTTGAATTTAGCATTGACCCTATTTGCGTTGACTGGAAAAACAATTGGCCCAGAATGTTTCCTTCCTCCCCAACTCTCCAAAAATGAAGGAGTTCTCGCGTCCCTGCCGATGTCCGCCATCTCCGCCAATGATTGCACCCAGGTGACCTCGCTTAACGGACGCCGAGCCCCCACGACGGAACTCTGCAGGGGGGGGGGGAGAACACAGCTGGACCGACCTCGGAAGGATCCAAGCCCAGAGGTCCCTGACCTTGCCCGGTGCGTCGTAGGACCTCGTGATAAAGGTACTCAGTTTGTTGAAGACATCGTCTATTGTGATCTGGTTGGCTGTGCCCAGGAGCTCGGTGCTGCGATCCACAGCGCCTGGAAACATCGGGTCATTGAATAGCAACCGCAGAACACCTTACATGGGTAAAATCCTCGAAAACGAGGGGTAAAAACCTTCCCCAGGGCAGCTGTTCTCAGGACGAATACAAGGTCCTTAGCCCATTGCAACTACGATCTATTTTCGTGCGGAAGTCTGCAATGCATTCGCAATAAGATATTCTCGGTCTTTCAACAGTAACACATAAAAGAAACAGACAAACGTTTTCAAGCGATCCACACAGCGCTCCCCGGTGTGGATCCAGGTGAGCACGTGACCAACAGTGCTAGGTATCAAAGCGTCCTACCTTTTCGCATAGTATCGCGATAGTTGAAACTAGTTTGGTGCTGGGTGCATTACGTGCCAATGTCTCGTCTCGGGGCCACAACATCCTGCACCAGTGGCGGGGTCGGCGAAAAGTGCGCGTGGTCAGGATCGATCCGGAGACCTATTGGTCATCAGCGAGGAAGTAGCGTGTCCGAGGAGGTTGTGCAAGGGTTCAAAAGGATCAGTCGCCTTCAAAGGAACAAATTTCCCATTGTTTTAGTAAGTATAATTGCCGTTCTGGTATCCAACTCACGATCAGATCATGTTCCTCCCGTTTATGGAATTCCTGGCTACGACAGCGAACGAGTGGGCCTACCACGCCATCTGTCCCACACCTCGAGCATCAAACTAAGCCAGGAAGAAACTCAAACTCATGACACATGAATACATTCTGGAGTATTTATGTACTCCGGCACCGCGGTGTAACTCGCGAGTTTGGCGTTGCAGTCACTCACTGACGCCGCAGATGGAGTTGGGAGAGGCGTTCACGATGAACGATGCCGGCTTGCCGGGCAGGGCCGTCTCCTTGTCCCAGCTGACCTTCACCTGGGGCAAGGTCACAACGTCAGGTTAAGGTTAGAGTGGTTCAGCCAATACGTTACCGATATTTGTGCTGCAGGATGGAGGCCAATGAGATGATGACGGCATCTGGCAACAGTCGGTTTCTGGGTGTGCCTGGTTCACGGGGAGGTAATCATTTTTCAAACAAGCATGAATGTTTTGTTGACTTGAACAAAACGTTTTGAAGATTTCATCACCAATTTTTCCTCAAAACCATAAAACCACAAAGCCCTCTTATCAGCGAACAGTACACGGTAGTATCTGCTCACTCTTGCGCTTAATTCATCGAGTATCACTTAACATGCAATGCTAAGTCATGAAACTGATGAATATACGGTACGATACGATATTATCTACGATACGACACAATACTATATACGATAAGATGCGAGACTACACGATACCGTACGATACTAGATGAAACGGGCTTACGTCTCAACGTACCTCGTTACTGAAGCACTTCTGAACCTTAAGGATGATGGCGTCGCTGACAACCTCCCCCGACTCCAGCACGAAGAAGACCAGCAGCTTGAACTGCGGGCTCATGCTTGGCGTCACCTTCAGCGTCAGGCTGGAGCCCCTCACCCGGCCGCTGTCCAGGATCCGGCCCCGCGTCAGCACCTGAGCAGTGTCGGAGTCCAGCTGAAGCCTCGTGCGAGACCGATCTGAGACTACCGACGTCCATGACAAGTTCTGTCCGCTGCAGCTGCACGCGCTCGAGAGACGGCAAACAGTCTGATGTCAGACGCCGGAACCGAAAAAAACCGTGTAAAATGTCGTCACTGGATTTCTGTAAGGAGATTGATTCCTTCTTAGGATAGCTTTTCCTGATTCATGTTACGCCGATTTCTAAAATAAAGTGCAACGCTTATAAAAGATCCATGTCCAGCAACGGTATTACATGGCGAAATGACGTCATAAGACCCAGACCATGTAGCGATGCTAGCGACACTCTCTCTCGTGACGTCAAAGTGGCGTCATCAGTCCCACCTGGTACATCATTGGCGGCACGGCGCCCTGCAGTGACGTCAGCAGCTGGACGGTGACGTCACCGTCGCAGGCCAGCTCCTCCGGCAGGTGGTGAGCGTCGATGGTCAGGTAGGAGTGGGACGGCGAGAAGAAGGCGGTCAGCTTGGTCTCGGATCCATCGCCCACCTGACGTCGGCAGGTACAAGCGTCAACCGCCGCCACCTCTCGACGAACAGCGGACGCCGTGCCAGCAAGTTCATGGCGTCAAGAAATGTCCAGAATACGTCACATTAATACATTACTTACAATGCAATATGTCAACATAATGTACCGTCAAGGAAACGCGAAGCAACTGAACTTTTGCCAACGCACAGTGGTGTGACATGGTGGAAATCCGAGCTAAAGTTGTTGTCTGGCCTCCTGCTCGTGTAGTTCAGGTATTTTGTTGTTTTCAACAGTAGTTTGAAACCGTGGGCAGTTCTTAATTAACGGGAAATTAATTGATAAGTAACCTATAAATAGAAAACGGGCAATTCGGAACTATTGACCCAAGAATTTCATCACTTGGCCTTCAGAGTTGGCACTGTAAAAATCGGAGACGAAGATAAAACCATACTGCCAACCATATTTTGTATACCAATTTGGGCACATGTCCCACTGTAATTTGGTCATTTCGTTCGGTCTGCTGTTGAGACCACTTTCTGAAGTCGAAAACGTCTCGATCGTGATATGGATTACGTGACAACCTTGATGACAGGCGTCATCATAGCACGGTTTGCATCATACTACCGCGTGCAAGCCTGTCGTGCAATGTGCGGTGTGACTTAACAGACGCCAGACACCATTCGAATTCCTTTGACCCAATCCCAATAACGTTCAGACCTGGCTCCTTCGGCCGCAAATCCAACGACAACAGCAACTTGCTGTGGAGCATTATTGACGACACTGCATGAACGTTACTATTTACCAGTTCCATCCGCGGTATCGACATGATACACACCGGTATCGTATAGGTTTCAATATGCGTACTACAATAAATGGGGAGTAAAAACTGAATCAAATACGTCCTTTCTATGTCACATGTCACAACGTCAAGCCATGACCATTAACATATATGGGATCCATCCATAGTCATTCCAATCCATTGGTCACGTTAGCCTTTCTCCGAAAACAATGCCGATTTTTGTGGCCGGTCAAAAGTCGTATAAAAAAGGTAAAATTAAATAGAAACGCTGTCAAACAGATATAACCACGACACCGGCATGCAGCCGTTCCTAGCGGTGACGTCGCGCTGTCGTAGTTAACCACGTCGTGACACCACCACGTTCCTAAAGGTAACTTCAGAATGACTTGATATTGCGTCAACCTGACGCGACGGTGACATGAAAATGTTCACAGCTGTAGCAGCGTACTTCTCCTCACGATGGTGTCGCTCTAACCCTGACAGTAAAAAGAGACTGGCCTTGAACACGGCGTCTAACTGACCTAGAAACGGACGTTATCTTGGCCCCGACGCTGAAGTCAGACTGACCTTGACACTGACGCTGTCGACGTGTTCGGCCTGCGGCGGGATGTAGTATCGCAGTCGGCCAGCGTCATCCGAGGCATGTTCCCGACACTGTCTGGCCGTGGAGCGCCGCTCAGGGTCCTCCGTCTCCCAGAACAGCGGCGTGTAGCCGTACTCACTCTGGACGTGGTCAGCGTGCTGTCCAACCCGGCAGATCAGGTCAGGTCACGCAACGTCAAGTCATGGGCGTGTGGCCGTACGCACTCTGGACGTTGTCAGCGTGCAGTCCATCCCATATAGCTTAGGTCAGGTCAAGTCAGGCCAGGTCAACTGAACTCGAATAAGAGCAGCGTTCCTCATTTGGAACGACACTAAACCTACAGAAAACGACTTTAACCGGCATTGCATTGGTGTTTGCGATTTGTTGTAAGAGCATGATAAAACCCAAACCGAAACAATACCGTCAGATCCTTGATATTCTGTTGCTCTTAGCAGACCAGGATAAGGTCTAGAATGGCAACCGGTTTGTGAAAAAAAGAAGCGTGCTTACTTTCTTGAATGCCTCGTAAATGTCGTCATCTGGGATATCTTGTTTCTTGCCAGGATTTACGCTGCAGAAATGTGAAATTTTACTCAGAGCAACATTCACAGCGAAACTATCGATAGTGTCACTGGCAAAAAACGCCTGATGGTCGGCGAGAATTAACATGCCCGGGCGTACTCTTGACAAAATCATTTAACTTTCGGCGATGGTGACGACGGAAACCAACAGAAATAAAAGGCTGCTGACGTCACTTGTGATTCGAAGTTACCTGTGCGCTCACGTCGGCGACAGTGTCAACATCTTTTTGTCGTGTCTTGCTAAGCGACGACAGTACAACACGCCTAAATCCCACGGCAACCACAGGCAGAGCTGCCTGGGCGGTGTTGATGCCGGCGGAGGGAGGGGGGGGGGGGCAGCGGGGGCACCTGCCCCTTAGCTCGAGAAAATCTAGCATGACCCCAATGTATGGGAAAGAAAGCATTGCAAAATATCGTTTGCCTCCACTGTCTGAATACGTCGCACAGTCACTGTCCCTGCGAAAACTAAACACTCGGCCACTCACATGTCCTCTCTCTCCTTATACTTGGCCTCATAGCAGACCGCCACAGTGACATTGGGCGCCGGCGAGCCATCCCTCT
The DNA here is from genome assembly GCA_030062745.1 of Capitulum mitella. Classification (NCBI taxonomy): domain Eukaryota; kingdom Metazoa; phylum Arthropoda; class Thecostraca; order Pollicipedomorpha; family Pollicipedidae; genus Capitulum; species Capitulum mitella. The sequence continues at coordinate 7,207,291 of CP099853.1, forward strand.
TCTTTACCAGGGCCTGGAAAACGCAGTCCAGCGTCAAACGCATCTCCCGACCGTGGCACCAAGTGATGACGTCGCCTCTGACGTCATATCCTCTTTATGACGTCACAGGACGGCACAGTCGTCCCGGAGCCAGGCGAGTGAATGGGCTGGGTTCTGTTTTTACACTACCTTGGACAGTACTGCGTCTTTCGATCCTTCAGCTGCGGGACGCCAAAAAATGTTTCTTGATAAGCTAAAATGTACCGTTATACTGTAACTACATTAAAACGTAAGCTGGTGGTAAAACAGAACAAAACGGGAGCACAGTAATAAGGAGGCAAACAGACGGCAGCCGAAGTCAGAAGAGAAACGCTGCTGAACATTGCACGACTCGTGAATCAACCACCCGTGGAAACAATGTGATTCCTACGGCGTGAGTGAATCGGTATTTGCTTACATAAACATAAACATAGTTTAGGCGGGGAGGCTAATGTAAACGTTGGACAGGGCGGTAGAAGACATGGATCCACCTGCGTGAGCCGGGCCTGAAGCCGCCCTGCCTAGTCGGCCCATTCTCCCGTCAGCTCGTCCGGCTCCCTGTCTCCCCAGCGGCGGCCCCATCCCTGCCCTCCCCTCCCCAGCGGGCCCCACTGGCTCCCTCGACAGCGCCGCAACGCCGCACCCGTCCGAAGTAGGGCAGGCCGGGCTTGATGAACAGCTGAGAGCCGTCGGCACGGGACGTCCTGGTGCCTCCGTCGCGGCGCCGCTCCGGCCCCGACCGGGTCACCGTGCGTGTCTCCGACTGGCTAAGGCCCGTGCCGAACTCCGTCACCGTCACGTTCAGCGTCGCCTGTCGGCGTCGGTAGTGAGCCAGGGGCGAAAGATCACTGTGCGCAGGTATATATCAACGTACGTATGTACGCATGTATGCATTTATGTATGTGTAGGTAGGTATGCACACACACACACACACACACACACACACACACACACACACACACACACATATATATATATATATATATATATATATATATATATATGCTGCATGCTGTATGCGTTTCCAAAGAGCGGACCATATCCACGGAAAAAGACTATTCTGTAGCCTTTGTCTACAGGCAATGTTACGTAGATCATCAAAACGCTACATTACATGCAAGCCAAGGAGTATGGTAAGTTATGTGTATTGTTGTGCGTGGTATATGTTAGCACGCTTAGGTTCCTGCAGAGGGCGATGGTTCGTCAAATTCACTCATTTCGAGAGGATTTCGTGTCAGGAGCAGGTACGGGCGCCGTTAGAGAGTATCATTTTTTGATACTCGTGTTTTTCAGACACTGCAGATTCTTTGTAAAAAAAAAAAAAACCTTATAGAATTTAATGGAGGACTTTTCCTACTGCATTTTCGTTTCAAGACACGCTTTTCTTAAGGAACAAAGGCCACCTTATTTGCTAACACAGAACCATTAAACGCGCCACAAAACGTTAACACTACCGATAGTTTTTCACTCACTACCGCATGTTGCAAACACAGATTTACGAAACGATAAGATTTTCGTACATGACAGGAGAGAGGGTCGCATGCCATCAAAGGTGTCAAGGTTTGAAAACGTTTGCTACCGCGCCATACCCATTGGCGTAATATTACGTCCCGAACAAACGAGAATGGATCCCACGTCTCACCCACATGCACCTATGACACCCATTGCACAAAGAACAATCCAGAGATGGCGCGGGGCGCGTTAAGTGCTCACATATCGAGTGCGGAATCTCCTAGCGTCGAAGCCCGTCAGTCCGCTAATGATCAGGTCTGACGAGGCACAGCCCTTCTCGTCCGTCTGAAAACAGTAAACAGACCCGAGACGTGTTCAAAACCAGCCCTCAGAGCGTCTGGCTCTGGCGTGACATGTCTGGCAGCGGCCATGTTTATAGCACGCCTTTACATGGTGGCCGCTACGTTTTGCTAAAAGTATTATGCGACAGTACCACTTGTCAGGGTAGCGACAGTACCACTTGTCAACACAAACTTGGAGTCGGTAACCCCATTTTAAAAGCTCAGGGATGGGGGGGTACTTTTTCCAGGAATCCTCAGGTCACGGTTAAAATATTTGCAACTAGTTCCGCCACATGCTTAATTTAATTTTTAACCGCAGCCCTGACTTCTTAACGGATCAGATTTACCACAACCAGCGAACCGCAGCATCCTTAGATCAGGAGTAAACGTAGCCCGAAGCAACCCTGCCGACAACCAGCTGGCAATCATCAACAGCAAGCCGTAACCAGTCTTTCTCCTGGTACCCACGCTCGGTGGCCTGGGCGTCAGGAGCCAGACCCACCAGGAGGCTGTCGGTGATGTTGCTGTCCTGGTCGCCGCGGCCGGACACGGACACCGTCACTGTGGCGTTAGCCCCGATCAGCGGCTTCCCGAACGTGTACCTGGGAGACGTGGGCACTCAAATGTCGGGGTGGTTGTTGGGGTGGTGGGCTGAGCTTCCAGACCCTTCCGTCGGTCGAAGTCGCGCCGCGGGGCAGCATTAGAGGACGAAGAGTGTGAAAGGGAGCGGAGGAAACAAAAAAGGACGGACAGGGAAGCGGAGAGAGAGGGAACGAAGGAAGTCAAAAAGGGAAGAAGAGAGACGGGATGGGGGGAGAGAGAAAGAGGGAGGGAGGGGGACGAAGGGGAAAATAGTGGAGAGAGATGGACAGAGAGGGAGAGAGGCAGCGAGGAGGGCTGAGAGAGACAGGGGGAGAGGGAAAGAGAGAGAATGGGAGAGAAAGGCGACCATACCAGCGCACGAACAGACGCACTCACTCAGACAAGCAGATATGGACGTGAGCACACTCGAACTGACATGAATCTACAATACACCCTGTGCCATCGCTCTTCTTCGAGCCGAAACCGTCGCCACGCCAGTGCCCGTATCTGGTCCAACTCGTTCGGCAGGGTTTCATCAGAGCGTTTTCATGCCGGTAAACTGATGACCTTTGGCAGCGCTGGAAATGCCCGGCCGACACGTAAACCTGCAAAAATTCCTGCTTCTTTCGTGGAAACGGACACTCCGGCCCATTCCCCGACACGGCTCACTTGGCGCAAACATCCACAGTCAAGGTCTTCTCGTCGGCGAAGATCTCCGTCGGACTCTTGACTTCCAGCTCGAACGTGGGAAGCACGTATTCCTCGACGGAGAACCTCTTGGTTTCGCGATCGTCCGTTGTTCTGGCGTGGATTCTCCACGTTCCCTGAGTGAAGGGGACCTTTGACGACGAAAGCCGGTACGCCAGTAATGAGGCATCAAATGTGACGAGGCCATTTGTTAGCTGCATAGCAAATTCACGCCGCCGACGCGCCTGTTAGAGACATGCATTGCGGTCCAAAGAGATGAGATCGAATAATGATGAATGGGGTCGGACTGAAACTGCATTATCTAAGAAAAACAGAACAACGCGAAAGCGGTGGAAACAATATCCCGTTTAACCAAAGTACGACTAGATGACACGTTAGAAGCACGTTTCAGGTCAAACAGTCTGATCTCGCCAGAGGGACTGCTCGGTCAGTGTAGTCTCAACGGGGGGTGGATCATCGGTCACTCTGATCTCACCAGCGGAGGCTCCTCTGTCAGCTGGAACTCCAGCTGGATCAGACCTCCTTTTGTCTTCACGTCCTTCCACTGGGCCACGCGGATATTATCCGGGGTCGTGATCCACATTTCCGGCACCTGAAAATCAAACCAGATATATTCTGCGATTGATGGCTCTGAGTTCTCATTTCGCAGCTATGCAGGTACACCCTGCAATTGATTGCTCTCACTTCTGATTGCCGGCATCCCTGCGTAAATCCCCACGGTCTCGACTTCTCTTTAGTTTTTCAAGCAGACTGGGGCTCGTTGGAGGACAGTTGGCGTAGTTTCTAACGTTTTCGATGACCGGCGTGAGGTCGAAGCGCAGTGAGATGAGTCTGATGAACACCTTGTCGCCCGGCCGGTACTTGGGCTTGTCCGTCTGCATCAGCGTCACCAGCGTAAACGGCTTGATGTTGACCTGGGGTCGCCGGGAGGAAGAGTGGTGAGAACGCGCCGAGTAAAGCCGCAGAAACTATTCTGTTTCCCGTTCCCGTCCAGTTCTCGAACAGAAGCACCAGTAGCTGCAGAGAGCATTAGCCCTCCGGCTCACTGCTAACGCTTCATTCAAACATCGCCAAGCATCCGTCTGACGAGACTTTGTAGCGGTATAAGCGGAGGCTTTCTTCCTTTAGATAAACTTCGTTACGTTTTCATCTCCGCACGGCCATGTAATAAACACAGATGCAATACCCATTCCCCGTATGTCCATCCACGCACTGAACACGTACTGCCTGGACTGAACAGTGGCTGCCACATTCGCTAGCATGCGGACGGAGCTCATGAGCCGCATCCAGTTCACCACACCACTCGTAAACTACCGGCGGCGACCAAAGCCTTCATTGCAGGATCCGAGGTCTCGCATTAGGCAAGGAGACGAACGTCCCCCAGCAGGACGCCCACCTTGGCCGACTTGAAGAAGACGAGGCCGGCGCCGCGCGAGATGCGCACCTCCAGCTCCGACCGACCGGCGCTGACCGACCTCGGCACGTCGAGGTCAAAGCAGAAGTCGCCGTCGGCTGCGCGAGAGGCCAGAGGGCGTGTCAGGTCGGCGCCGGGAGGCATGGCGGGTGGCGCCTCCACGACCTCACGTCGCCGGCGTCGGTGCGGGTCAGGCGGCGGTTGGCCGCGCCGTCCAAAACCCAGAGACGCGCAGACGCCACAGACAGGACCACTAGGCAAGCACACGCCGACTGACGCGGGCAGTTCCAGCTGGTTCTGACTGGGCTGCTATATCTTACGTCACGGTTGCGGCATGCCAACGCCATGGCGGCGCAGGAAAAGACGCTGAAAAGGGTCCGGCCTGTACGAAGGTTCAACAGTGCTGACTGAACAGTGCAACTACTGAACCATGTAAACAATGACAAGCCCGCAGACTCAACCAAACAAAGAACGGGCGTGCAAGCAATGAACATCTGAGCCGTGCCTCCAGACGTCGCTTAAATTAAACGTCACATATGGTCGTCCAAATCAGGAGAAAAAAACCGACCTTCGGAAGGAGTTATTTTCCGCATTTTTATCACAATTTCCTCTGCAAAACCCTGCTTTTAGGAAGCAACAAAAAGGATAGTGATGTAAAGGTGATGTAAAGGTTCCTTGTTCCTCCCATCGTGTTTCTTTTTTATATGGTCGACATGGACCAGCGGTGGTGACCGTCTGGTTAAACGAGGCTCGGCCCGGCTCGGCTCACCGTCGACATCGTCTGGCACCACTTTATCGAAACTCGTCGTGTCCTTGGAGAATCCCTTCGTGATGTTGATGCGTAGTCTCCTGCCCGGTCCTGGGAAGTTGAAGAAGGTGACGCACACTCGCTCTGTCGTGCCGGTCTGCAGCGTCTTCGGCGCCGTGAAGAGGAAGCCGCTGGGGAGGAGAGGGTGGCTACAGCTACGTTCAAAATCAGCTTGCGGACATTGGACAAAAGCCATAATAACAACAAGGCCGCAAATGCAAGGCAAAATAGTCTTCTCTGATCGGGTACCAATGCCGTTGTTTGCGAAACAGAGCAGGAGGGATGCCATGAGTGGCAAGGTTGCACTGTTGTGCATTTAATACAGGGCATTTAATACAGGGTGCTTAATATGTTGCGGTGAACTCGCCTGACGGCCCGCCACCACGGGCCGCATTCGAGAATAAACTTGGTCAGATATCAGGCTACCATACTGTTCCAAAGCACCCTTAGACGGCAAGGCCGTTTCCAGGCAGAAGTAAATGAAAAAGGTATTTGCTCTAATAGGTCGTTTAGAAGCAATAGGTAACGTAGTCAGCGATGAAATTATTTTCCGAACGGGACCATGCTCACGGGAGCATCAAGCGATGACTACTCCCAGAACTGCGCGTGAGCAGAAGCTTTTCTGCTGTTTGACTGACAGACCCTTTCTGCGGCCGCCGGCCGCGAGAGGAGCCCAGGTCAGGACCTCAGAGCCTGCGCAGCGGTGCCGATTTGTATTCTTTGTCGAAGACCTTGCCCCCATTGTGGATCGATTGGCCCCCAAAGATGACTCTGGCCCCCCACGATATAATTTACTAGTTTTAAAAAAGGGAAACGCAATGTGTTATTCGGTAAATGATAGCCAAGAAATAGAAACAAAAATTGCCGTCGGTCAAAATAAAATGGTCTAAATACGTCGAGAAACTCTCATTGGGAGGAGATTTGGTTGCCCGGCCCTCGACACGGCCTCCCACTTAATGATTAAAAAAAAAACGGCAACCCTGAGTGCACAGATCCGGCCGCCAAAATAAGCAAAACAAAATAAAAACACATCGAGTACGACGGTATACCGAATGTGCACAGATGCATACATCGTCCTGAAAGCATACCATTCGTCTGCATTATGCAGTGTGCGGATGACTGTGAACAGGCATCGCACATCCGTGTACCGAACGATACAACACCGTCCGTAGAATACACACACACAACGACCCAACAAACAACGCCTGACCTTAACATTAATCAAATTAATGCCCTGCATAAGAATGGATACCAAACTGCTCTTATATATCTGCTTTTATATATTCCTTCTGTCGTCCCTTGAAAGAAATCGCAAGGAAAGTTTTCTTACTGCTTTCCCAAATCCAGATGCTCCCCGTCACAACACGGGTTCGATAATCAAGAACGCCTGACGCTGCCCCGAAACTCTTGAAGGACTGTTGAAACCCGCTTCCACCTCGCTGTGATCGTCACTGGTTTCCGAGTCCCTGAGCCACGCGCTGTTCACCAGGCGTTCGGAGACACTCGGACGAGGCGGGCCCAAACGAGCGGCGGCGGAGGGGAGACCCTCCGCAGGCCTCTGGGCAGACCCTCGGCCCCGCCTCCTTGAAGAGGCGCGGTCCACCTCAGCTGGTCACCCTCAACTGTCCCACCTGGTCACCCTCAGTTGTCCCACCTGGCCACCCTCAACTGTCTAGGCTGGTCACCCTCAACTGTTTCAGCTGGTCACCCTCAGAGGTCTCAGCTGGTCACCCTCAGCTGTATCAGCTGGCCACCCTCAGCTGTATCAGCTGGTCACCCTCAGAGGAGAGCTTCAGCCCGAGGAGAGTTCAGGGGCGGCTGGGGGCGGCAGGTCAGTCCAGGCCGGGACTCTGCCAGGTAAGAGACGCTCCTGTCCACTCCGCCCCTGCCTCTCCTGTCGCAAGTTGATTACAACGACTTGCGCCGCGGTCCCAGGACTATTCTCTGGGCATTCCTTTTCTCTACTGATATAACGACCCCTTTCTCTGTTCCCCCTACCCGATTGATCTTACCGATCGGGTATCCAGAAACCTTTTCCTTCAGTCACTTGGACTCTGCGGTTGCCGCCCTTGCCCTAGATCATGTCGTTTGGTGATTTGTAAATGTCTCTGCCACGGAATGATGCAGTCGTAGGTGCTGGCATTGAGGCACATGGTTTTTGAGCCGTTTCTATCCGGCCGTTTAATACGCGATGCTGAATAGACTATGCTAAGAACTTACTCTGTGACTCTGGAGGTACGATGGATTGTTGGGGGCCCATGGACTAGGTTCATAATAATACGTCAATGATCTGATACGCAGATTCCAAAAATGTGGTGCGGATATATATATATATATGGATATATATATACAAAAATATATAGATATATATAGATATATAACAATATATTTTGATATTCTGTTAGTAGAATTGCCGGTACGCGACGCATTATTTTCTACACCGATTTATGACGTGCTTCTCTCTCTTACGCGCATCCACCTGCGGTAGCCAATGTAGGAAGCTGCCACGCTACGTGACTTGGCAGCTGATTCTTTGCTGCACGGAAAACCCGCCAGCAGGTCAGAGAGCAGCTGCAAGCAGCCTTCTGGGCAGCCGGGCCCGCACCGGCGTACTCCAGGGTGCACGTGACGTTGCGCAAGATCCGGCGATTTCTTGTTACCTTTGCACGACTAGCGCTGGTGGATCACAGTCGGAGGTGTTGACCCCGCCTCCCAACGACTGAAAGCGGACGGGAAATTCGGAAGTTGGACCCGCTAGTCTATAGGTTCACTGTAAATGCATGTTAGACGGGAAACGCTACTCCTTCGATGGTTTCCGTCTGCGCTAAATACGTCTCGAATGATGTTTGGTGTGGCAGGACAAATCCGATGGTTGGCTTGCTGTCCGAAGGCGTTGCAGACCAATGCCAGGATGAATGGATCTGAAACCATGCAAAACCCCATGGCCTTGGTAAGCATTCCCAGCGGATTGCGCGCTTCGTAAACTTAATTCATCTGCCGTAGATTGCATGTCAATTTCCCTAAACTTAGCGCGTCAATGGACATGTTGAGCTTTTTCCTGGTACAGTACGCTTTTAGGGTGGTAAGTAAAAAGGTGTTGCATGTCTGAGAACAGAGTCAAATGAGCCCATCAAAGTTCGTAAACAGAGCCAATGAGCCCGTAAGAGTTTGTGAATAGTCAAATGAGCCATTGAGAAAACACCGGCAGTCTTGAGCCTGCACGGTAACTTCGTGTGACGCAGCCCAAAAATAGACAGGATCACCGTTGCATTTCCCCCGGATGCATCACTGCACGGTGCCGGGATTAAAAAGCACAAGGTTACGCATGCTAGAGCAATGCCTGCTGAAACCTTGGTCAATAGTCTTACCATGCCGTGTTAATCATAACTACCCCGCCTGAAGAGATGCATGCCAGTCTGCCCAGAGTTTTCTTTTTCAATAACCTGACTCCGTGGTTTCCAAGCTCGTCGTCCTACACATACTGACCGCAGCTCCACCACCCCAGACAGGGATTATATGCCTTCTGCACGAAACTGAAAGTGAAGCCAGCTAGCCTTCACATCAGCTTGAAACTGACGTTGCAGCCATTCGATGAGAGGATGTCCACAGAGAGCATGGCCACGAGGTGCCTCACAGTGCGCCGGTACATGGGATGATTCTCGTAGAAACTTGCCCAAAACACGCGTGTGCTTGCGTCGGTAAGGTGCATGACCCACTGCAGCTCAGTCCATTTAATGCTCGATTATGCAAGAAATCTAACCACTTTGAACCATTCAATCCGTCTCTAAAGTTCTTCAGAACGTCATCAAGAACTAAAAATTATTATTTATTATTTATTATTATTTATTATTATTATATTATACATTATATATATATATATACAAAATTATTATTTATTATTAAAAAAATTGAAAAAATTATCGCAGGTCTTCCTCGTCACTCATGTCCCCTGGGTACCTCTTGGGAATGTTTCTGTGGTTCTTCGAGCTACAGATGTATGCACGAACCTCTTTGCAGGGGTGGCGTAATGCTGCAGCTGTTCATGCCCGCCTGGTGTTTGGAAAGTCTCCGAGTTATAACGTCAGCATTTCCTTGTCGCCGCGACAACCAAAGTGGGACAGTGTGTCGTGAAATGAACATGGCAGTCGAGGGCGTCGACTGCCAGGTGTATATATGAACAGGTCCTCTCAGTGCGACAACTGGGCTCAAATTCAACCGCAACTCGCGCCTGATTTACAAGCCATTTAACGATACAGCGGCAACTTGCCACACATACAGTTTAAAAGGTGCGTTCTTGGTGCAAACATTACTCCTCTTGCACCACAAACGGGCAGCTGCGAGGCGTTTCCCGGGACTCCAGTACCCGCAGGCCTCCCGGACTCGCAGCAGTGGTGACGCGAGCACCGCTTCCAACCGCACAGCACCGTCCGCCGCGCTCATTCGCCGCGTCCCATCAAGAGTCGTCCAGCCGAGGTCGGGATTCTCAGCACCCTCCGGCCGTTCTCCCCGGTCAATTTGCCTCTCGTCTCTCCTGGGTGGGGAGCTTGACGCGTCTTCTAAAGTGGTTCAGATTCGCCGCGTCCGGTCACGCTTCTCCGAGCAAAAAGCAAAACTCTGCAGTCATCGGGAACGGAGAGGAGTAGGGATGTCGATCTGCATTCTTTTGAGAGGGCCCTGGCCCACCCATTGTTGATTTGGGCCCACCCAATGTTGGTTTGCCCCCCCCCCCTTGATACTCTTTGCCGGTTTGAAAGGAAATAAATAATAGTAACGAAAAGAACGGCCACAATAAATAAGAGACAGGCAGAAAGTAAAGAATAAAGTCTAAAGCAAAGCATCTATCTTCCCTCTCCCCCCTCTCTCCCTCTTTCTATATATATATATATATATATATATATGCATACGTAGAGATAAGTACAATTTTCATTTGACAGACAGTGCAAAAAAACCTGTAGATTCCCGTTGGTCAAAAAAAAATGGGCTAAATACGTTGAGAAACCCACATTTGGGGGAGGTTAGGTTGTCGGGCCCTCGGTTCGGCCCCCCAGTCATTGACAGAAACCGACACCCCAGGGGGAGGAGACTCTTACCTTTCCGGTGCCTTGACGGCACCGGCGGCCGTCGCCAAGGCCAGTAGCAGCGCCGCAGCAAACATCTTGTCCGTGTCGCGCGCCACCGCGGCCTCGACTGCACGCCTCACAGCAGTGCACCACCACCGCAGCAGTAACGCCGGAGCGGCCGCAGCGCTCGCGGCGGCGCCACCGTCGCCCCTCCCGCCCAGTATCGCAAGCGGGATCACCACGTGAGGCACGAGATTCAAGGTCGCAGGTGCTGCCACGCCAGAGGCGCCAGAGAATGCCTCGGAGAGTGCCCGATGAAGAGTTGAGCTCTCGGGAGTTTCCGTAGGGCTTCAGTCGTTAGGCGAGCGATAGATTTCTGGACTCGACTAATCGGAAGTTCGGGATCGCCAGGTGGACGAAACCATCGGCGCTGAGAAACACCGCTCAGGGCTTTCCTTCGAGTTGGTTGGTTGGTTATTGGGGCTTAGGGGCGCACCGACTGCAGGGTCATTCGGCGCCCATTTCCTTCGAGGAGAACGTTCTTGCAAACAGGTCTTCAGCCCCACCGATACCTACTGCAGAACTGCGCGAATTGCCCGGACTACGCCACGCAGAAACAGAGGAAAGTGACTTGAGAAAATCCGTCCAAAGCAACGTCACCAGAGCTTATTTGTGGCATTACGTGTGTGGCAGCGAAAGATGTCACACCTGGGCCGGTCACATTCCGCGGAAATTGAAGCACGTAATTGTCAGCGATGGACCTTTACATACTCATATAGCCCGAGCTTTGTCCAACAGCAGGAACCTAGCCCAGCGATCCGTTGGCCGAAAGAACTGTCATTCTCCACCGACCAAGGGCTCAGGGAAAACCCTGGCGTTTTCCCAAACGAGCTTCTTGATGGCAAAGGCCTCTCTCCTGACCAGTAAAGCTTGCCTCTCTGTAGGCCTAAGCTAAGTCCCGTTCTTCGCCACGGGCTCCGGCGGGTAGCAGGTGACCATCGTCACACGGTGCAATGCCTTCCATGAGAGAAAAACTTTGCTGCAAACGTGGTCATAGCGTGAGATTTTTCAAACGTTTCGTTTGTAGTGAATAGCCATACGAAGCGGTGAATCCCAGGATACCTGTCAAGGGAAAGTGACAGTCTTAATCGAGTATGGCTAAGTGGATTAGAATGCTCTGAGGAGTTTGTGGACGAAATTTGCAAAGATGCCAGTACATCCCTGAAATTTCCCTCATGTTTTGGTATAGATTGGTATAAAAAGGAGAATAAGAAGGTTTTAAGGGCTTATGCGGCATGGAAAAGCTGGGGTAAACCATGGCGGTACAGTGCAGTGCCTGAAAGCATGTCTGGCGATCACGAGGGATGTGTGGTCCAGACCCTCCAGGATTCAGGGATGTTAACATTGGGCTTACGGTAATGATTGGAAAGAAACGGCCTTAGATGCCTATGTAGACCTCCCTCCCCCAATGATTTTCGGAAAACTTCAGCCATGTCTGAGAGGGAGTGCCATCATCATCATCGTTTTATCATCATCCCACCATCATAAGACTGTCTTACCTCAGATTATCAGTGTGCTGAAAACGACCGCCTGTAGAGAAATCACCAAAACAGTCCTTAAATGGTGTAAAAAGTTGGGATGTTTGGCGATATCTCAACACTTCGAAGCCTATAAGCCAAAAATGGTATGGCACGAACCGTTCCCATGCTGATGGCTAATTTCGTGCGTTGGTATAATTCATCCACGTCCAAACAGGGTTCCCACGCCGGAAACAGTGGAAGGCGGCGCCCCTGCTGAAAGCTGACGCAGACCGCGGCTACGGCCCAACCCCGCCATCCCCGCGCCTGCCGCACTGGAGCGTGCAAACCGGTCCCAGCCCAGTGCACCTGGCGCCGTGCCGAGTGAATCAATACGCGGCCGGTCGCCGGTGTGCTCGCCGGCTCCAGGAGAGCGGTGTTTGGAGGGAGTCGAGAAATCTTACGCCAGGTTTGTTTCGCCGGACGCTGTGCGACCGGGTAAATACAAGCTGGGTTTGCTGCCTCAGGGACGAAGAAGAGCATTGGAAAGACGGTTTAACCCTATTCTCGGAGGGCTAGACGGTATGGCCGATTCCCGGCAGGGGGGGCGGATTCGGCCCCCCCCCTGAGATCTCGAGAACTACTTGTCCGATTTCATCGCAACAAACGGCAATCGATTTGCCGTGATGTGAACTACATTTTTATAAAAAGAAATTTTCAAAATTACGAAATTTGTGGATACAGGGGGGGCAAAAATGTCAAAATGGGGGGTACTTTTGGACTTCTTATAACTCCGTTGTTCATCGACCGATTTCGATGAATCTGGCATGAATCGATAGAATATGAATAGGGCTTTTACCATGGGCCCGCAAATCTGAAATTTTGAGAAAATTCATGGGCGTTCACAGGGTTTCAAAAATAGGAAGATTAGTTTTCTAACAACTGAATGAACAAAAAAGGTAAAAACATTTTTTGGGCTTCTGCTAGTCATGCTATGATAAAGAAATACAAATCGCATTACAATGTTTGTATAGTGTTAGCATAGGCGGTGCCAGGGACATGAAAAAGGGGGAACTGTCATGGTCACACGTTTCTCAGATCAACTTGTGACCTTTCACCTTAAATGACCTCCAGTGACCTTGGGGTCACTTGGAATGATCTCGTGTGCATTTGATATTATCTGTAAACGTTTTCAATCATTTGAATTCACTCTATTTCAAAAATTTCATTTTACGGCTATTGCGATATAGGGTACGCGCACTGATATTTTAGGTCATAGCTCCGTGACCCGAACTGATATCAAGCTGAAACTTGGTACACAAGCAGAAGGCACCCTTCTACGTCGTATATATTCCGGGTTTGGCATTTAAAAAAACGGCACCGAAATTTTTGCAAAAAAAAAACAAATTTTGACTTTTGACCTTGACCTGACCTTGTAAAATGACCTCAGATAAACAAAGTTACATCTGCACATTGCCCAACTATTTAGCTATACATCCATATAAAGTTTTAAGTTCTAGCTTTAAAACTCTGTTTTTGGCAGACATTTTCATTTTACCCTCAACATGGCCAAAAATGGCATGAGGTGCCTCCCAAAAACGTTGCCTGGCTCCGCCCCTGAGCAAAATAGAATTGTGAAATTTTGTCATAGCACGTAGAAAGAATAGCTGGGAAAAGTCACGAAGTTTCGTGAAGCTGCGTTAAAAAGCCTGGAATTGGCAAGCAAAAAACCCGAGGGTGGGCGAATTCCGCCCCCCCCTGCCGGGAATAGGGTTAAGGCCCCACCACTTGTCATGTTTTAGTATCATTAATTCCTATGACGTTACATGGAATCATTGCGTTAAAGTCTAGCGCATTGGCATAATTTTTGCTGCGGTCGTATCCTCACCTTGTCCGCTTTTATGTGCGCTGTATACCCTAACCATGCCTACGGGATTTTGACAATTTTTTAGGTATCACTGGGTTCTGATCAATTTACAAATGAGCTCTTATTTTCGCCGAAGTACCAGGGTCGCGATTTGCTGCACAAAGTAGCCACATGCTGCGAAATGTTTTCAGAATGGGGGCCAAGGCCATTTTAAATTCGTTTCTTCCCATGTAATACTAGGGGCAATGCCAAGTTCTGTAAATTATGTGAGGGCAATTGCTTCCGCAGCCTTGCGTTCCCGCCTCACCTGGTCTCAGCCAGTGCCTATCGATATAGTCTTCCAGAATGCTTGTGACGAGGCGGGTTTCATTGTGTCATGACATTTCGAAAATACGTTTTCCAGCGTTGTGTAACAAATAACCCTCCTGCCTAACACAACAATCCGGAAAACACATTAAAACCATAGTGTAGGGGAGACCGGGGTCAAATGTAACACGGGGCAATTGTAACAGAAGCGTTTACTTCGAAACTTACAGATGGATGACGCTGAAGGCACTACTGGACATGCGCAGTAAGCTGTTCCTTTTCCTCACGGGGTTTCAGGCCGGTGCGGTGGGTGAATCGATTGTGCTGTTCACAGTTGTGTTTTTTAGAGTGTATTGTAACTTTGTTTATCTTTTAATATGATCAGCTCATTCACGTATCTTACTAGACACGGGTTTAAGAGTTTGTGTGGGGTGGGTGGGGGCACCTGGTCAAAAAATGAGGGCATCAGTTGCCGCCCACGCCGCCCTGTTTTGCGTTATTTTTGTCTCAAAGATGGCTTGGCGTGACGGGGACAATTGTAACATTTTTGTTTGGATCAAATGTAACAGTCTTACAACTGATCCCTATGGCCAGACCTTTAAACCTACATTCATGTAAAATATCAATCCACTTGGCATAAATGTAACCACTGGGGCGGAGGCTATGGAACCATGCCCCGTCCAATTATTCAACATGCAATTTTGTTCCCAAATTCAATATCAATATCATTCAAAAATCATACTTACGGTATTATTGTCACCAGTCTCTGATTTATCTTTTAGGTACTGTTTTGTCAATTTTAATTTTAATACGTGGTTACATTCTTGGCGGCTAGTCACCGTGGTCTTACCGTAGATGTTTCACCTTCACAGCGGATTTATTAAGATATCTTATTATTTTATTTACTGATTATTTTATTGATTAAATAATTCTAGTTTGACTTCATTTGGATATTTCCGGGGGAAGTATGGGACAATTGTATATAGTTCAATTTGTCTTTCTCTGAATGTTACATTGAAAATACATTATTATATCCATGCATCACGGATGATATATATCACGCATCATTTCTGCAGAGGCTGATACATTGGGGATCGACAAGCCTGGTCCATCGGGGATCGAACAGTCTCGTCTATCGGGGATCGCCTCGAAGAAGCTCACCCCTGAAGCGATTCGACCGCTACCCATGGCAGGTCCAAGAAAAAACAGCCGCGCGGGTCGAAAGCGACAGGCTGCAATTCTGACTGGCACTCTAGAAAAGAGAGCGATAGAGCTAAAAGAGAGTCGAAAGGATTGCAAACAAGCTTCGAAGAAGCTCAATCTTGACAAGGACAAACATGAAGAGAAGAAGACGAAGGCTGGTGGGAAGAGGGCTAGGAAGACAGCACGCAGGGAAAGCAGCCGAGATGATGAAGAAGAGATGATGAAGAAGACGTCTTCTGCTTTTGATGACGCGTTGGTTCTTGGCCTGAGAAAGGTAGAGCTGTTATCTAATTCAGGAAAAGCTGCTAGAGTACTTGAGCTTTACGCCGTTGCGAAATCGTATTTTTTGTATTGGAGCTGTGATTTTATTCCAGGAGAGGCTCAAGATGTAAGAGACAATGTTGTTCAATAAAGGCTGTTTTCGACAAAAGTGGCTTTCACTACATCACTACACCACTCGCTAACATGTTACATTTAACCCTAGGTAATGTTACAATTTACCCCGTACCTGGGGTTAATTGTAACAGCTGAAGTGACTTTTTGAAACAGTAATTTCGGTACCTTAAAGTCGTTATTTCGGGATCTTTCCATATCCGCTACAAAGGCAAAATATCAGGGTTTGTAAAAACCCGGGAAAATGTTCCCCAACCCGAAATACTTTTGTTCCAGGACCGAAAAGGTAAACAATGTAACCTTTGACCCCGGTCTCCCCTACATCGAAAGCTAATATGGCATACCGTGCAGCCACGCAGTGAGAATGAGGCAGCGAGATGGGATCGTTCAGTGCAACTGTGTCTGTTCCTCTCGATGAAGAGTACAGTCTTATTAATTTCATGCGGCTGTCATGCGGGCATCTCGTTTACTATCCTTTTTTTTTTGTTGTTTGATGGGACCAATTCGGAAAGTGTCAGGGGTGCATAATGCAATCTCACAACCCTTCTGGCTACGTCGCTGTCGGGAGCTACCCTGGAGAAGACCCACGGGCCTCATCCTGAACCCTGTGAGCATGTACTATGGCCGACTGCAACAGTGACGAAGAGGGCAGCGCGTACGTCAATCACAAGAAACTGACCGACATCGCAAGGTGCTAGCCTTTGGTAGTTGAAGTCTTAATTGTTTGCGCAGCGTCATTGAGCATAGTTACTGTCAGCTTTCAACAGCCCCTAGGCAGCTCGATAATCGGTAAAGATCATAATATGGAACAAAATAAGCGTGAGTTACAGTACCAACGAGAGCAGAAAATGCATGGCACGACAACATATTAGTGATGACGTCACTCGAAACCACGGCTGAATGTCAGTCTGTTACCTTAACGGTACAAGTAGTTTGTTTACGATGGATTCTGTAGTATATCATATCGACACCGGAAAATTTTCCGTCAATACCGAGGTTATCTTCCGCATTCCGAACGCACGAAATCCAGAAGACGTAACAGGTGTGAAATGCTAAAGATGCGGAGTATGCAAAAATGATATTAATGCACGATGTATGCGTTCGGTCTCATGCAAGATAGGCTACAATATGCAAAATACACAGATAGTGCTACAATCCGCTTCGTTACATTTCCTTACGTCTCAGAACGCTCAGAGGTTGATGCCATCCCCGTAGCCTTTCTTTGCTTCACAGATTTCTCATCTCTATGAATGTCCTCCAACTTCCCCTTTCCGTTTCGACGAAAATCCGCATGTGACTGGCCACCGCATGGAAATTCCATTCATGTCGCTGCTGATCTGTAACCCACTTAAGACGTCACACGCCGCTTCCAGATGGCCGGGGAAGGCCTGCAGAGGATCTGGCCGCCGGTTTTCACGCAGAGACCAGCTCCGAGGTCCCGCGATCTGGCAACACAACCGGTCGGCCCGCGGCGCACGGCGGCGCAAAGATAATTGCAGTGCCCAGTTATTCACGCGCCGTATCCAGCCAGTGAAATGGTGATGTGACCGGAGGATTAGCACGAGGACGCCAAGGCTTTTCGTGGGAGGAACGTAACAAATATGAAAAAATGATTCAGTATGAAGAGCAATGTAGTATAGGAAATTCTACATCAGTAAAGAAATTGCAAAATAATAAAAATGAGTTAAATGTACGTGGAACATCTACAAATTGTCGAAAGATCCCCTGTACATCAGGTGTAAGCATGAGTTGATTCCTTCACGTCAGCGCCCATGAGCGCCAATGCAAAATATCATTCCTTGGGGCTCTGGACTACGACCCGCTGGAGATTTAAGCCCATGCCTACCGTGGAACGTGGAACCGCAGGCGTTCGAGGACGTCCATGAATAGTTCGCGGATCTCCCGGCTCCAAATCTCCTCCACTGGCAGACCACGACTGAGCTGTGACCGGCGCCGGACACCGCAATGCTTACGACTTCCAGAGCTGACCTTCCTCTGTCACACGCCACACACAGACACCGGACATTGGGAACGCCATTGCCATTGTGAGCATCCCCGATATTTTCACGGCGCAAAATCCCTAGTAAACAGTCTACAATTTCTATTTCACAAAGACCCGAAACAGCGTTGACTCGGAGGCTGCACTGCACACGCAAACCAACACAACTCCGTTACCGCGAATCCCATCTCTGAGAGTCGACAGTGCACGTCGACACGAGGTGCCCACTCCGGCGTGCACTCCAGTGACAGCGCGGCAGACGCAACACCTCAGAGGTGCACCCCCGCTGGGCGGCACCCACCGCGCCAGCAGAGCCGACGGACGTCAGGTCCGCGACACGACACCCGGCCTCGACCCAGCAGATCCCCGGGCTAAAGGCACGGCCTCGCGGCACGCCGGCACCTCCGCGGAAGGCGCCGCGGCGGCACGACCGCCTCAAGGCCAGTTTGAGCGTTTTTGCCTGCCGCCGCGGCAAGGCGACCCCACTCTGCAGCATCTGACAGTGGTCGTCACACGCTTGCTCGCGTCGTACCTCGTCATTGCGATGGCCATGTATGTGCAGCAGCCTCCAAAGCTTTGGGACGTTGTTAGATCTGAGCCTGGGATCGTAAGATTCGGGGCCCAGCACGCCGACCACTGCGCTACCAAGGGGTGCAGTTAGAACGCGTGGAAGGTGTGTGGGCTGATCTGTCGCTGGAAAGGCCTCCTACCCTCGATATCGCTGATTGGCAATGTGGTCGCTGGTCGCCAATGGCCAATGAAGTCGTGCGTATACGTCATGAAACGTCACCAGTTGGCGAGTGGCGGCAATCACGAGATAGGCGGGGCTGTTCGAGCGAAAGAACTGCGCTTTGCCGCGCGTTTCTGCCGTTCGTGTAAACTGGCCTCCGCACGGGAGGCGGGGTGGGCCGCGCCGGGCGGTCCGGCGCGTCACGCTGCGGGGAGGCGGTCACGTGACGGCGGCGGGTGGGCGCGCCATTGGTCAGTGACAAATCACGCCACACACGGCGGCCGGGACGGCGCGACGGCGCAGCGCCCGGCAAACGACCGCCGCAAGGCGATTCAGAACAGAAGACGAGAGCTCCGCTGAGCTGCAGGAGTTCACGATCAGGAAACAGCACTGCAAGGGCGGCGGTTTTCAAAAATAAAACATACGCTACATCCACCGGCATGTTCCCAGTTAACATGCGGCTTCTCTGTAATCACGTTTCGAATTGATATGACATTCTCACCACAAACCGTCAATCAGCTAAACGCCTAAAAACCCAATAATCTGAATATCTGCGGACAAGTCTCCGCACATACAACAGCATTTCCATCAACCACCAAACTCCGCCGGAGCTGGCACCAATCAGCAAAGCTGAAACCGCTCGTCGGTCGGAGCCACCAATCACAGGCCTCTCGGCCGCGGTCTGCACCAATCACCGGCCTCGGGACCGCCCCCAGCCGGGCGTCAGCCAATCACGTCCGCCGCGGCCCGTCCTCGGAAGCCCCGGCAACGCTGCCGGGTTGGCTCTGTGATTTGCCTCGCGGCCCGACACCGTTCACCATTGAGGTCTTCTTCTTCTTGGCCAACCGCCTTAGCTCCTGGACCGACAGAGACTCGTCAATGTCTTGCGACGCCAAGGCTTGCTTCAGTGCCTTCATCTTTCTCTTCTTTTGCTTCGCCTTGGTCAGCTCTGACGGCGTACTCTGCTGAGAGATGCTTCCGCCTTCATTTTCCTCAATACAACTCTGCCCTTTTGACAACTTGCGTTTTTTCGCTGCGCTTTGGTTTAAAACTTTACCCTGCCCCGGCAAGAATTCCGAAAGCTGGCTTTCGCCACCATTCTCCATGGATGCGACCATTTTCTTCCGCTTCTTCATCCCCTTGCCCGGCGTATCCGCTGCGTCCGCCTCATCTCCGTTTTCCGCCACTTCCCCGGCCCCCAACTTCTTCAGCTTCCTCGCTTTCTTCAGCGTCTTGACGTCGGTCTTCTTCGCCTTTTTCGCAGACGCGACTCCGTTCTGCTGGCCGTTGGCCGCCGGCGGCGTGTTTGTCAGTTCCCCGTCCTCTGGCCGCCGCGCCAACGGCGGCCGCCGTCGCAGGCTCTGCAGCATCCTCTTCCGCAGTCGCTTCAGCCGGCGCTCCAGCGGTGGCCCGGCGGAGGCC
Organism: Capitulum mitella; assembly: GCA_030062745.1. Lineage (NCBI taxonomy): Eukaryota > Metazoa > Arthropoda > Thecostraca > Pollicipedomorpha > Pollicipedidae > Capitulum > Capitulum mitella. The sequence goes on from CP099853.1 coordinate 7,227,111, forward strand.
GCGTCGTCGCCGTCGAGGAGCCGGAGCCGCCAGACGCGCGCCTCGGCCGCCAGCTGCTTCAGACCAGCGTCATCGCCCGAGCCCGGCGACTCCACCTCCTCCTCCGACACGACCGTGACCAGCTCGGCGCGCGGCGGCGGCGGCCGCACCTCGCCCACCACCACCACCTCGTCGTCGTCACCGGCCGGCGCCTCCCCCGTCACCGCGGCGGCGGCGGCGGCGGCGCGCGCCTGCCGCTGCAGCGCGCGGCTGCGGCGCCGCTCGGCCCGGCGCGCCTCGCGGAGCGCTCGTCGTTCCAGCCTGCGCCGCTCCAGCGCCGTCTGGCGGTCGTCGGCCGGCTGCGGGCTGGCCGGCGCGCTCTGCGGGCCGTCGGCGGCCAGCAGGTGAGCGGGCGAGGCTGGCGCGCTGCGCGGGACGAGGCCGCGGCCGCCCGCCACCCTGCAGCACCTCCTGCACCAGACCACGCGCCGCCTGCGCCGCCGCCAGACTGCCGGAGATGTTAATCAGCCACCTGGCGGCGGAGGTGGTGGTTATCGTCCGCGCCGGGAGATGGCTCTGACGCGACAAACGACGTGGGTTTTATTTTACAAGGGAGACCGCACAACACACACGGTTGTTGGCACCCGACATACACTCCCACGTTCTCAGGCATGTCCCTCGATTCCAATGTAATGCAGGTTATTCCATTTCGTACTGAACCCTTCGATGACCTGGGTGCGTCACTGGTCGTGTCCAGCCAGAGCAAAACTGTGCCTGGCGACGGAACACTCACCCTGGTCAACTTAGAATTGGACGCGACGCAACGACAACCAGCACAGCATCGAGGTAAAGGCACGTGCCTACAAATTCCACAGGTGTCACACACGATTCCAGTTTCAAGCTCCAAACAACAAACGGGCCGCGAGACGGACGACGCACCGGCACCAGGCTCACAGCCCCCCCCCCCCCCCGAGTGAGGCCAAGACTCACGAGTTGGCGCCGAGCTCCTCGTAGGTGAGCGTGGCGCCCGACTCGGCCTCGATCTGGCGGCGGCAGCTGCGCCGGAACACGGCGTCCATCTGGGCGGGCGTGGCCACCAGGCCGGACACGGCGCTGCTCGGACACGTCTCAGCCGTGTAGGAGATCACCTGCTGCGACAGCGAGGCGGCGCCCGTGTACCGCTGAAGACAGAGCGGGAGTCAGAGCAGCCCTCCTCCGTGCACCGCTGAGGACAGAGCGGGAGTCAGAGCTGTCCCCCTCCGTGTATCGCTGAGGACAGAGGGGGTGTCAGAGCTGCCCTCCTCCGTGTACCGCTGAGGACAGAGGGGGTGTCAGAGCTGCCCTCCTCCGTGTAGATGGCCTGCTGAAGTCATTGCTACCGTGCGGTGCCACATCAGGGTTGGCTGAAGACGCGCCGACCAGCACCCGGCACGAGCAAGCCAAACTGGAAGCACGCGGTGCAATGCGTATTACACATACACACGTAGGAGGGAATTTTTCAGACTATCGTCCTCGTTTTGCCCTCCTCCAGATAGTGTTATCATTTGCACAACGTTCCGGCCAACTCATTCTCCGCGTCCTCGACAGCGCAGTGGTTAGCGTACTGGGCTTAGAATCAGGGGGTCCCTGGTTCGAACCCGAAAAAACCGCAAGGCTTTCACGGCTGCGATGCACACATGGCTAACAGGCAAAACTCAGCCGATCCTTCTCCGGATCAAATAGCACCCGACGAATTAACACCACTGACGACGGAGATGAAAACGATACTCCGAATAATTCCTCCGTCCATCAAACCAACACCTCGTCTCGATCACTCCGCAAAGCAAACAGATGTATACGATATGGCGGAGAAACACGGTATCTCGAGGCGTTGCACACGCAGCACACCTACTGGCACGGTCTCGTACAGCAGACAATACCAGACGACAGCAACGCAGCGGTTCCTTGCCTTTCACCAGACAAGCGCTGCGTCTTCGCACTGTTCAGACTGGAGCCGGCTCTCAGCCCAAACAATCGCGCCAAGCTGTCCCCACCGAACAGCAGACCGCCCACCAGTTCGACCGAGATTTCCCGCCCGCGTCAGTGGCCGACGCCGTCCGAGCGTGCGCTGCTCCGTCGCCGCGGCCCGGGCCACTCTGAGCCCGTGTCCAGCGTGACCCGCGGAATGACCCAGACTCGCGCGGGACCAATCAGCAGCCAGCCCACACCGGAGCGCAATGCCGGAATTCTGCGTAATTCTCAAACTTTTCAGACCTGAAGACATCTTGTTCACAAAACTCTGGACCGAGTGAAATCAACGTTTTTGCTCTCACATGAACAAAAAGAGCCCTGCCACACATATACATCCAACTCCCAATATAATGATGTCCATTAATGGCTTTCATAGTTTATCAGACGCTAAACTATCGTCAAACTACGTAACAAACTATCAGACGATAGTTTATGACGATATCATTACCAATCTACTGCCAATACCGGAATAACAACGTGACGTTCCTGACGCCTTCGTAGAGATAGTAACTGTTAAATAAAAAAGATACGTATGTACATATAACAATATATATATATATATATATATATATATATATATATATATATAACAAAAGAAGCCTTAGAAAAGGTAGTAACTGATCAGATGAATCGAATGAAACGCAAGTAATATCCCCAGTATTGCCGCATGCACGTAGCACAAAGATACAAGCCACGTCGGTTCCGCTGTCACTTTTTCAGTTTCTTATCATCAGCCTCAGGTCACGGAAGTAAAATTCTGACCTTGCCGGAGCAGCCTCCGTCGGTGAGACCGTGCTCAGCTCGCCTCACGACACCCGCCGCGCCTGATCGCACACCCCTCATACGTGCCAGCGACCTCTCGCGTCGCGTTCGATGACGCAACGCGCCGTTTATTACCGCGAGAGAAGCGCCAATACGAGGCAGCAGCGGCCGGCCGCTGACTGACCTCTCCGTTGCAGTGGTGGCTGTGGTGACCGCTGAGGCCGCACTGCCAGCAGTACAGCTCCGACACGGGACGGTCTTCCAACGGAGAAGGCGGCCGTACCGGCTCACAGCTGGCTGACGTCTGAAAGGACAAGGTCAGGTCGTCAGGTCGGGTCAGGTCAGGTCAGGTCAGGTCACAACACCAGCTCCCTGCTGACCAACATCCGAGGACATAAGATCAGGTCAAGTCAGGCCAGGTCTGGTCAAGTCAATGTAGGTCAAGATCAGCGTCTGCCCGTCAGACTGATTGACAGCCGGCCGATGTCTGAGGAAACAGGGTCGGGTCAGGTCAGTTCAGGGCCAGGCCAGACCAGGTCAGGTCAGCGCCAGTTCACTTCTGTAGACTATCTGAGAAGGCACAGCCCAGCCAGCTCACATCACTTCAGGATATTCAGCATCAAGTTACAGGCAGCTGGGCCGTTTTCAGGCCTCGTCCAAATACATCAGAACTGAGCAAGGCCAGACACAGCTGGGTCCTAGGAAGAGGTCGGGCCAAACAAGGTCAGGCCCCGTCAATATAAGGTTATCGTCAGGTCTGTCAGGTCCACATCACCAAGCACTGCACAACAAGCCCCTCACAGTTTTTACAGCTTCAATCCAGTAACACACTAAACGTAATCAGCGCATGATCAGAAACAGACACACACACAACATCGGACTTAAATCACGGCACAAATAACGGGCAACTAATTCACCCGCACTCCACATGCACAGAACACGGAATGTGATGAGCCACCAACCAGCAGACAACACGAGGCCAGGGGAGCAGGAGGGCCCCGATCTCCCACTTCCATAAAGGCAATCCGTTTGGTTCGGCTGGACGGCTAATTGTGGAATCAGTACCACAGTCACCGGCCACGGCCTAAAACACGTCCGCATCGACACAACTCATAACGTGCTGGAAACAAGTGCACTTAGTTGATATTTATATTGATATATATTAGTTGATATTAGCGTTGATATTTCCACAGAAACCAGATTTCGGATTCGAAAATTATGTATTAAAACTAACCGTTTCCCAGCAATCTTGGCTCTTGATCAAAGTTTTACATAACGTGCTCCATGGACCCGGTCCTCCATGTGACCCCACATTCCGGGGTCGCCTGTGAGACCTCCGTGACCCCGGTTCACCTCTGTGACCTCCGTGATCCGGTCTCACCGTGGCGTGGAAGCGGCGCCAGCGGTCCGGGCAGAGGGCGGAGGCGTGGCCGCGCGCCTTGCAGAGCGCGCAGAACACGGGCCGCAGGAGCCGAGGGCACCGCTGCTCAGAGTGGTCCGGCTGGCCGCACTGACCAATCAGAGCGAGCGCACCAGGGTCAGCGGCGACCAATCACGGCCAGCGCACGCCGCAGCCAGCCAATCAGCGTCCGTACGTAGCCAATCACGGACAAGCACACATCGACGTTAGCCAATGCAAGGGAAGCGACGAGGTTGTGAGAAGTTTCCGTTGAGGAAGCTAAGGGATGACGCTCCGTGCGGTGTTATACAGCGCAATGCACACAATGAACACATTTACCATTTGAAGACGATGACATAAACCGCTCAGGTGTTCTGTTGATATAAAACAACACACACAACCACAACAGAATACGTCGATAAGGTACAAAAAATGGGCAAGTATGAAAAAACACCAAAAAGAAGGCTTTACTATAACGCTGAATCCAGCCAATATAAATTCAACTTCCAATGGCCATTCAGGAACGTAAATATCACATGCTTAAGCTAGGAAGATCCAGTGATATCAAGGTACCTCGAAAGAGCTGACAAAGCCTGTGCGCCCGTTCGGCCCACGCGTCCGTCGTGACCTCAGGTCACAACCCACTGACCCCTGCCTGACCCAGGCTGATCCGGCCCGACCTCCGATCGGACCGGGTGGCCAGCCGAACCCGGTCGACTGACAAGGCCTCAAAACGTGGGTCTGGGTCGCCGTGGCGGAGCAGACAGCGCCGCACGCGCCGCCGCTCCGGTCACACCACGTGACCTCGGCCGCCCGGCTCACCGAGTAGCAGAACATGTCCGGGCAGCGGAGGGCGCCAGCGTGTCCCCGTGTTCCGCACAGGTGGCAGACGGGCGGCAGCGGGCAGCTGGCCATCAAGTGGCCGGGTTCGTCACAGCGGCGACATCTGTCGGCGGCACCGGCAGGCTTTAGTGGCGGAGGCGGGTGACAGGTGTCGCCAGCAGGCGAGTCGTTCGTCGTCCAGTAATTGTTGAGTTCATATGTTGAACTATTTGCTTGAAAACGCTCAGTGAAGCCGTTAAACTGCAATATTTCTCAACGCAAACACGCACTTACATAACCGACTCATCAAACGCCAGTCGATACGTACAACCCACGAAAACAAAACATAAAAAACTACCGCAACCTCTCACACCACTTCCTGCATTTCCGGAGGTTCTCGAAACAAGCGAAGAGAAAAAACAGCCGCGCGCCGATGAACCGCATCGGCCGCGCCGGACCGAAAGCAGGCGGACAAATCCGGACAAATCCGGCCTCTCCCCGCTTCCCCAGCGGCGAGTTTGGACTCGGAACTCCCCGACAGGCCGACTGCAGGCCGTCCGGCGGGCGGCGGGCGGCGGGCGGCGCCTCGGCCGCGGCCGCACCTGTTGCGCTGCAGGGTGGTGTAGTAGCGGGCGCGGCCCCGGCCCGCCTGCCGAGCCGGCAGAAACTGCGCCGGGATCTCCCAGCCGTCGTCTGCGGAGGCAGAGGGAGGTCAGAGGGGGCGCGGCAGAGCGACGAAGGAAACCGGAGAGCGGCCGCGCCAAGCGGAGCCTCGGGGACCCCGTCACGACATCGTCACGTCAGATGGCGAGTTTGCAGAGAAGGGAAAGGCCAGCGGAGCACAGCCTGGTCAAAACACGGACTCCATGCCAATTAGGAGTCGGCAATCAGCAGTGCCCGATACCCTTCAGGCCCCGGGAACAAAATCGTTGACAGAATCGAAAAAAAAATCTGACGACTAAAACCGTCGTCCAGCCCAGGATGTACAGTTGCGTCAATTTCACGGAAACACCCCAGCTCCGACAGAGATGATTAAACCAACTTGCGCTGTAGTATGTCGCGTAATTGAAAGCATAAGCATTGCTGCAATATACATCTGGACGCGGGGGACCGTGGGCTATACAGTAAGGAAAAAACGGTGATGGAGGATGGCCCGTATCACAATGTTCGATCCATGAATTGGACTCGCGCTGTTCTTGGCCTCCATGAGAGGAACGCTGAGCTACAAGGCCACAAAGACCTCAGATACCTAAGAAAACCGCTACCACTGCGACGGGAAATTCAGGCAACCATAAACAGACAAAATCTTTCCACTAAGACGCGATAAACCAGCCTAAACACCAGCTCTGCGATTAAGTTGAAAACATGATGTGACGGAAACGCCACCGGTCCTGACGACGTCTCACCCCCATTCAATCCCCCCCCCCCCTGCAGCGCTCACCCCACTCCTCACCGCCGTCTCGGCAAGACCCGCCGGAGCCCTGCGTACCTGACAGGTCCTCCTGGGCGCGCGACAAGTCCTCCAGGCGGTAGCGGCGCGGCGTGGCGTACACGGCGCGCTGCTGCCCGCTCCACTTGCTGCACGGTCGCGTCCGCGAGAGGGCGCCCAGCAGCCGGAGGTGGGCCGAGCCCAGAGCTGCCGAGCTCATCACCCGCCTGCCCGGCCAGAGGCGCCCGGTCAGACACAGTTACCGCCCACACTAAGGCCGGCAGGGTCAGACAGGGTCAGACAGGGTCAGACAGGGACTAACAGGGGCAGACAGGGGCGGACAGAGACTAACAAGGGCAGAGAGGGGCACACGGGGCCAACAGAAACAGACAAGGGCCCAAATGGCCAACAGGAGCAGACAGGGTCAGCAGGGCCAGACAGAGGCAGACAGGGACAGACAGGGGGCAGACAAGGGCAGGCAAGGCAGACAGGAGTAGAGGGGCAAACGGGAACAAGGGAGGGACAGAGGGGCACTGGGACCAACAGAAGCTGACAGGGCCAACAGAGGTAGACCGGGGCAGACAGATGCAGACACGAGCTAACCGGGCACACAGAAGCAGACAGGAGCAGACGGGATCACCACACCAGCCTCTGCACCGGAGACACGGACTGGTTCGACTCCGCGCGACTCGATGCCGCTCAGTGCGGTCTCAAGCGAGCGAATCCGACTCGGTGCGAGTCAACACGACCCGCAGCGACTCGTCGTGACTCGGATAATTCGGCAGCGGCGCCACCATCAGCGTCACCGGTCACATCACAACCGTCTCCCCCCTTCATCGCCCCCCGGCCTGCGCTTCGTGGAACACTCCGAAGCAACACCCGCGGTCCGACCGCCCACCTCGCCGGCAGCCGAACCACAGCGAAGCACGGCCGACCCGGCGACCTGCGCCGCACGTCCGGCCGGCGTGGCCAGCGCCCGCGTCACACCACCCACCTCCAGGCCGGCGGCGGCAGGGCGGGGCCGCTGCCGGGCGGCGTCACGTCACGCGGCGGGGGCGTCGCGTCGCGCGCCCCGCGGACGTTGAGGCGGACGTCGCACGCGACGTCCGCCAGCGGCCCGCTGTCGGACTCGGAGGAGCTGAGGTCGGAGCTGGTGCGCGGCCGGCGGCGGGCCGCCGGCGCCGGCAGCTCCACCACGTCCGGCGAGGCGGCGGCGGCGCGCGCCGGCGCCACCACCACGCGCGCGTCCGGCTCGTCCGACTCGTCCGACGAGCCGGACGAGCTGAGCGCGATCAGCTCGGGCGGCGGCCGGCGGCGCGGCCGGCCGGCGGCCGCCAGCGCCGCCGTCTTGGTCTCGGGCTCGGCGGCGGCCGGCGGCGGCGCGGCGCGTTTCTCGCCATACCGTCCGGCCGCGGCCGCCGCCGCCGGCCGCCGGGAGAGTTTTCCAGGGACGAGCGGCTGGCTGTCGGTGCACACGGGCGTTTCTCGGCGACCAGGACCACCTCCGGCTTATCCGGCGAGTTTTCTGGCAGAAGTGAAACACTGGCACCAGAGCAGAGGCTCACTGTCGCAATGGCACCGTTATCTGACGAGTCAGCACAAGTTACAGCATTTTCCGCCGGTTCAGCGCCTGTCTTGTTTCCAACGATCGGTGACAACGGAGCTGCGTCAACTTCGCCTTCGCTCTCAAGAGGGCCATCTGCAAAGTCTGCCGAATTCCTGGCTTTGTGTCCAGTAGAAGGCGATGATGCGGAACTCAAATCCAAGGAGGCGTGATGTACCTGAGCATAAAGCAAGGCCTCCAGTTCTTCTCGTTCCGCCAAGTCCATGTCCTCCAAATCAAATGGCATGTCCAGAAGAGCCATCCTGGAAAGCAGAATCTGAAATTAATGCCAAATGATACTCTTTATTAGGGATGTATCGGATGGGGACTTTTTGTGATCCGGCCAGATACTGGATATGCCGGATCGGGGTGCCGGATATCCGGCCGGATACCGGATATTACGAATGCCTATGTTTATTTACTGTTTGTTGCTGAAAACGAGACAAAAAAGACTGATCTGAATAAGAAATCTAAAAACAGAAAAATATTTAATAAAATATATTAACGGTTTCTGATTCATTCCCACTAGCGCCTACAGGTATTGTGACGTTTCCACATGTTTCATTGTGAAAAGGGGCAAATAAAGAGCACAGCGACGATAGCGGAGCTCACCGTCTTTGGCTGTAGGCAAAAGGCACAGGCTCCAAGGCTCCAAGATACGCAGGATACAATTATAGCGTCCTGGTAGACGTAGAATACCTGGCTTGATAAACAATCTAAACAAATACTAAGGCATATCTATTAAAGTATATTGTCCCTTAACCCTCGCTCGCATAGGGCCTTCTGCATAACGCGAGAGTAGAGTGGGGGGTTGGTACGACCCCCAGCCTTTTCCACACCGTGCGTCCTAGAGCGTCTCGGAAAAAGCAGTGCGTTGCACGTGACGAGATCTCGCGACTGGTATCCCTTTTTCAGGTCTCACGTCAATGGATGACCTTCCAGGTCGGGTCAATGGTTAAATATTGACAGAAAGTGGTACTTCTTTGAGTGTAGCCGCAAATGAACGTCAAAGAATAAATGATGATGAAACGAAACGGATAGCATAGCGTTTCGTCAGTCAATTATGACTATCTGTACACCACATGATTGTATTTTATCCATGGAATCCGATCGAGGTCATGTTAGGTCAATCCTGGTCAAGCGAGGTCGTCGGCTTAAATGCGTTCTCGGAGCTGCAGAAGCATTTTTGCACAAAATAATAGATGCTGAAGTCAAACGTAGCATTTCAATTAACAAGCACTATTGCCAAATAACATATGAAGGTCATTTTAGGTCATCCAAGGTCACCTTAGGTCGTCCGGGTTTATCTCAGGCCAGCAACCTACGATGACCTCGGATTGGCTAAAATGGTAACTTAGATGTCTTAAAAACGTCTTTCGAGTTCAATCAATAATCAACACAAAATCTGATTTTTGGCATGCCGTGGTATTGAAGACTCATCACTCCGCAGCCGACGCCGCTCCGTCCGTCGGAGCGAAAGTCAGGCATTCGCTCTATTTCCTCTTTTGATAAAACAAAAGATAAATTGTACGAAGTTTATATCATTCGATCCCTTACATCTCAAACGATCCGAATAGAGATTGTTTTGAGATACCTATTTCCTATCGCATTCCCAAAGATAAAAAGTAGCATGTTTCCCGCCGCAGCTCATGACTTCACTTTCCTGTCGACTGATTCGTACTTTATTGTATTTGTGCACTCCATCTGTCTTAAAGAAAGACAAAACCGAGACCGTTGTAAACCGGCCGCGTCGGCGCGCGAAAACGGCTGACATGGTTCTCGATGACGTGATAGTTCGTCACCATGGCAACGTAGAAAAAAAATCACCATAAGCTGCGTTAAGAATGTCCCAGAAGGTACACCAAGTTTTCTATGGATCAAACCAACCGTTCGGAAGTTATCCTCGGAAAACCTCAGGAGGGGCTGCATCACCTCCCCCCATACAGACGAAGGTTAATGCATCTGTATGGAACTATTTGAGACAAATAAAAATGTTTCGAAAATAGGACGATGATGCACCACGCATTGGGCGGCTGAGGACATGCTTGCTGTTGTTGCGCTGTTTTGAGCTTGAGTCCCACCCCTGTAAATTATGTTTCCACCGTTCCCAACTAAGAACGAGAAGTACTGCTCCAGACAGACCTTGGAACTGCCAGTTACATCGACAATCCAATATAGCAAGGTACGCTGCTCCTGAAGCGGTGTTGTAGGCAGACATCAGAACGTGTCGATCGTACACCGGAAGGCCAAATATCCGGCAATATCCGGCCGGATGACAGAAATATCCGGCCGGATACCGGATACCGGATAATCTCAAATATCCGGCCGGATATCCGGCCGGACCGGATATCCGATGCATCCTACTATTTATCAACAACGACAAAACGATAGTCATGCACTACGTTCTTCTTGAATGCAGTAGCAAAGTAATCATTGTAACAAAGATTACGTCACAGCAAATAATGTTGGTTCCAGCCAATTACCAGAGTAACCATCACCACTGGCATTCTAAAAAATGCACTATATGATCTGAAGTTTCGAAAATAAATCTATTAAGAATGGTGTGACAAATTAAATTCACACAAGACAGTCAGACATGCGCCTGGTCCGGACGGATTGCAGGTCATCAACGGTTTGCATGGAACCCTTTGCTGACTTGAGTGCAACTGGTGCATTATCTTGGAAATGGCATTCTGGAAGTGGAAAGCAGTGCCTAAATGACACAGTGGTCACATGACAGGGCCGGTCAACTTCGAATCGGACCCACAATGAGGCTGACTAACATTCCACTGGAGCCCATGCATATGTATGAGTGGAACACAGTATTAGAAAAGGAAATGTAAAGTTAGCAGAAAAAAAGTTGTAAAACTGACATTAATTTCCATGTGATAGCATGCCTACAAAAACTCATGTCATTGTTGCACTGTGTATCATAATCATGTCTGTCTAAAAACGCACCTGCTGTCACAGTGTTGTGATGTAGTAAACAAAACATATCATTATGAATTGAGTGTGACAACCAACACCAAATTCTGGGGGGCTGGAACTGCTGAATGGTCCCACTGAGACACCAACAGCATGTGACAGGGACCCCAGACCAGTGTTGGAAACCTGGTTTTTCTTCCTGGTGTCAGAGTACATATTCTCTTTTGCAGTATAAAATGTCATGCATTTATGTCAGAAACATGGACTAACTAGGTGCTTTGCAAGCATCTGTGGGTCAGCAGAGTCTTTGACCAGGGGAAGGGAGGTGGAAGTTGGCTGGCCGTGGGTTTGGAGTGCACTTCATCAGCCTAATATGGATGGTAAACCATCAACTGGGGGAGGCACTGGCAACTTCAAACTTTGGTTGAGTAGGAATACCCATGTCGTTTTTTGGGGGTGACCATTTTGGAGCAAAAAGCTTTTCTTGGAATTACAAATTTTTTGGTGCCCCCTGACACCAGAAAATGACAGTTTTTCCAACACTGCCCCAGACTGCATACTACGACAAGTGTTCCCAAAAGAAGCACCAGGCACCCAGTCTGGCCATTTTTCCATATGCAATCCCATCTGATGAGAGCACTGAACATCAAAACTGCCCAGTGCATGGTCAGAAATCTGTTTTTTGTTTTTGCAGTCAAAGCATAATTATTGCCATGGAGTGCAATCTTCTGGTTTAAGCTGGTGTTTCGGGCGTAAGTCAGTTATGACAACACACCTGCTTCTTACTGCATTGAGACAGAGCCATTTGCTTTCAGAGTTAGGAATTTGTTGACATGATTATAATGTAGCTTTTTGGTGGAGGGACTAGATCAAACTCTTGGGGTATGAAATGTTTTTGAAGCACATACTTTCTGGTACTCATAAAAAACAACATCTTTTTTCAGCCTTAGTCCAGTGTGTGCCACAGAAACAAACCACATGTCAATGCATGCACCAGAAGTCAGTGTGGCATGTATGGGATCTTGTTTGATTGCCATGCCATGATGAAATGCAGTCAGGACCATGCCCACATCTGACATATCCCTGTACTCCAACCTTGGAGTGCAAAACTTATTCCCTTTAATGCAATTTTTGGGCCAACAATGTGATTTTGGTGGTTGTAGCCTTGTAGCACACATCACCCACAGTGCAGGTTATGATAATTTGCCAGAAAACACGGTTAAATAAAGAAGCATATTTGGTGAAGCAGCATGCTATTCCACACATGTACAGATTACAAATTCCACAATGTATTTTGGGAACATGTTATTGGACAACATTGGCATGCATTAAGATGCCACTACACTGTGATTGTGGCCTTGAAATATGAACTAATGTAAGCAAGCCAACATGATGTGTATTCCACCACATTAGCACAATGATCAGACCAGTTTCTACTTCACATTTATCCAAGTTTTACTGACATACAAATGGAACAAAATGTTCACACAACATAACCTCACCTAGCATGCCTGCAGGACACCAATTGCTATGCCATCATTAAACCAATTCTGCCTATCACAGGAAAATTAATTTAACTTATTAATATCACTGACAAAACCAATTACTATGCCTGGGCCATGGCAAATGTCTTTCGTCCACTTCTACACCTGATCAATGCTGGAACTGATGATCAGTTCTTTGACATTCATATATCTGGCCAGTCATTCTGAGCTTTCCTGTCACAATGCCTATCAATGTACAACCACTCACAAAAGAGGAAGGGCAGGCAGCTAGCCTGAGCAAACAAAAGCCTTACACAATGTAGTCTTTCTGCAGACCTTCATTACAACACCACACCACCCAGTTTGTCTTCTGCATCAAACTCCTAAATGCTGTCAAAACTCATAGTTAATCACGAATTCCTTTACTGAAAAACGGACCCTACTTTCCTGGCATGTTGAAGTTGCAGTGCAGCACAGACTGCAATGTGCACCATGAACAAGCCTGAGACATACCAATATTACTCAGAATGCATGCCTGACATGAACCTGAACCAGTTTACTGCATGTGGTGTGCAAATGCAACTAGAGCATTGTACACTCATGAAAATTTGGCCATTTTGGTTCAACTGTTGTATTACAGCCCCATCTTGTTAAAATTCTGCTTCTTATGCTCTATTTTAGTAACAAAAAGGTTGCTTGTGACTCATCAGATTTATAATCTGCTGAAAAGAAATGTCAATGACACTACTATTTAATTCCCACAGAGCACACACTGCAATTTCATGGCCATCTAAGGCCTACAGGGATCTGAAATGTGCTCATAAAACCAAAGAACACTGCAGGCTATGTACATCTTCACAACATTTCTTGTGGCTTGCCATCTTTTAGCAACTTTCCTCAAAAAAACTTGTAATTTATGGTGCATATTTAAACACCAAAATATATTATGGCAATAATTACATGATGAAAAGACTATTTTTCAGCCAAAAACGACCTTAAGAGCATTTACTCAACATTAAGTTCAGTAAATGTATAGGCCAACAGTTTTCCAATAAAAAATGTTCCAATATGACCACAGTTTGAAACTACAGAAAGCACCAATTCTGGCATAAAATGCTTTTCTTATTGATTTGTTTGGTATTGTGCATTGTTTTTCTCTCACTGGGATTTTGTTTTCATTTTTCTGAACCTTCATTTTTGCAATGGCACACTGTTCATGCCTGGATATCAGGGTGTATCCCAAAATCACTCAGTGCATGCCTGGGAATAGCAATGTACATATCTCCAATGGCATGAACAGTCCAGTGCACTATGATGATATCTCATCAAAACCTGCTGTATTTGCAGTCCAGAACACAGTTGTGATTTGCAGGCCATACATTGCATTTTTACAAAGTGGTGAAAAGAGCATAAGTAGCATTAAAAATCATATCATGGATGGTTTAAAGGCAAATACTTGTCATCTGGTTGCTGTATAATATCACTCCAAGACAATGAAAGTGAAAAGTTACCAAATAACATCATTACTCTGTTTATTGTTGATCATTGTGCCACTTGTCTATTTGACTTCTGTTGCAAATTCCATGGTAACAAAGTCAAAAAGTGCAGTTTCCAAGGTCAAGGTATTTTGGGCCTGATGACATCATCAGTATAACCTAACGTAATGAATAATAAACAAAATAACCTAACTAACCTAACCTAACCCAACCCAACCCAACCCAATCTAACCTTTTAGTCATACAACATAACTTCTGTTGGAAGGAACCAAGCCTGATTGCACCCTTTATCGGCTTAGCCTCTAGTATCATATATACCATGCCTCCGGAGTGGGATTGTGCCTTGGGCACAACATTATGCCCCGCAAACATCTGCTTATGGGACTGCGGCCTCTAGAATCATTTTTTGGTGTGTCACCCTGGCTTGAAGCAAAGGCAGGGTAAACAAAATGGTGCTGCCCATTCTAGTTGCATTTGCTTATGGTGAAATATAACTCCATTTCCTTCAGAAACCATACCGGTAGTGTCACTGTTTCTTGCTTTCTGAGCAGTTTGTAAGCTCTTCTGTGTCATATGTATAGCTAACGTGGTTTGTAAAAAGGCAAAAAAGTGATGTACTCTAATTTGCACATTGCATTTTTATTTCTCAACTATAGGGACAGTAATCAGTTTGCAGTAGGCACAGTATTTATTGCTCCAGAGGCATAGTAGGTGGGTTTCAGTATGCACAGCAGTCGGTTTGCCAAAATCAAATGGTCGGTTACCACCATCACACTTTTAATGTAAAATGCAGCCACTTAAAAACAATATGTAATTTGGCCCAACATCCTGAATATTTAACATTCTCCTGACCTACTACACAACATGTTCTTGGAAATTAAATAGCAATAAATATATGAGATGTTTTCGTCCTAAAAAAAAAAATTATTCACACCCCACCTGAACATCAACCCCGGCTGACCACCACCAGCTAACGCGTACTGAGTCGACAAACATACCTCGCAACACTTTTTGTTCGAGTGTGCAGATTCGGCTCTAAAGTCAGGTTCCACGTTAGCCCCGTGCCAGGCGCCAGTCGTTAGTATCTCTTTTTTACTTTTGTTTTAAATCCAAGCACTTTCAGTAACAACCAGCCCCAGTTAGGCCACAGGACCCCACGCGTGCTGCGCATATGGTATGCATAGCACTGGCGCTTATCATGGTACACAAGAATGTATTGCAAGCGTCATTTTTGTGTACAAAAGCGAACGCAATGCCGTACTGGAAAACGTTTTATTTGATGACGGCATTGTCCAAACCTTTCGTGTATCATTACGAACTATTCCACTAAAAAATGCTTGCCTTAACGTAGACGAACAGAAAAGTGCCATAAACTGCGCATCTGACAGCAGCAGATTCAATTGGTAAATAGACAGGAATCTCTTCGTCCTTAACTCAGGAGTTAACAGCCACACCACTCATGGTTACCTTAAAGCATTTTGTCGATAGCTTCGGTTTCTAAAGCAACAATTTTCTCACCTCGTTGGGTGTGGGCCCCTTCCAAGCATTTTGGGGATTCTAGGACCCCTAGGACCCCCTACCCGACTGCGTTTCGGATTCACGCAACAGAGAGAACAGCGGAGACGCGTCGTTCAATAGGACCTTAAGAACGGTAGACAAGAGAAGAGGAAAGATGAAAGTATATAGATCCAAGAATATAGTCGTTGGACTTGGATAGGGTCGTATAGGGTCGCTATCGGCCAGTAGGGAGCCCCCACCGACCTTAAGGTGTCCCCTGTCAGCCTATGGGCCCTGTTGCCAGCCTGTATGGGCCCCCTGCTGTCTGCAGGGAACCCATCCCCTGCCGGTCTTGTCCCTATCGGCCTGTATAGGAACTACCTGCCGGTCTTTAGGGCTCCCTGTCGGCCTGTGGGACCTTTGCCAGCCTTCGAAGGGCCTCTGCTGGCCTGTGGAACAGGATCTCTGCTGTCCCTGCCGGCCTGAAGGGCGCCCTGCCGGTCGATAGGGGCCCTTTGCCTGCCTGTAGACGGTCCCCTGTCGGCATGCAAGGGCCCCCTGCTGGCCTGCAAGGGGCCATCTACAGGCAGGCAGGTGGTCCTTACCGGCCTGTAGGGACCTCCTGCCGGTCTGTAAGGTCCCTTGCCGACCTGTGGGTCCTCTGCCAGCCTTCGGAGGTCCCTGCTGTCCAGGGGGCCATATGAAGTGAGGGGCCAACTGCTGGGCGAGGACCCCCGAAATTTTTGGCTGGCTGCACCCCTGATTGCGGGATCGGTCGCTCATTTCCGGCTTGGAACGGCTTTAGTTGATCATGACTGACGCCTCGCCGACAAAAGTTGTTCGTTTGATATTTAGTAGACGTCTTCCTGTCGGAAAGCCACCACCAGATGTGGCCGTCCCATCGTGAATGCAGTTGTTCAGTCCGTTCCGGCCTTCCCGGATACCTCATGAAAACATGAAAGGTCAAGGCACGGCAATTCTCACGCCAGCTGTCGGCGTGCGCCGCATCCGTATGCAGTAACAAATTGATGGGAACTAATTTTAGCGTTCCTTTATTTTCGCGAAAAAAGACGATCTATGTAAGTTTTATTGATCGTAGACGTCCCTGTGATGGTTTTTCATGCTTAAATTTTGGAAGAATTCGTTAGTTACCAATCTACACAATTGGCGGAGCTTTATTCGCAAGAGCCTCTTTATTTCCAAAATATGTTATTTTTGTCAAACTTTTTGAGGTTCCTGGTATTACTTACGTCTGTGCAAGCTAGTCCTGCCATTTTCTACCCATTCTGAGTAATTCATCGTCGATTTTAACGGTGATACATTTTGGCTGACTACAGTTATTCGTGACCTGACGTCAGGTCAATGGCTGGAAGTCATTGATACTTTGCCCAATGACGTTAACTAGATGTCTGCTTCACTCCACACTAAAAATGTTATGAAATATTCCGTCAATTTCCGACAAAACGACGACATGTCTTAAAAATGGTCTTGACCTTAGGTCAATGACCTGGAGAATTCCGAAAAATCTGAGATGGCAGATTTGTTGCATCTATCACGGTCACTAATCTCTGAAAGTGTTATTGAGGTATCTTGTTTTCCGACAAAGTTACAGGGCGCTAAACTTTTCTGACATAGGTCTGTTTGACCTGACCTAGGTCAGGCACGTGACGTGACCTGAGGTCAAAATTTTGACACGAGATGTAAAATTGATGAGGTAAAAGGTACACAAGGTTTCGCGACTCTGTGTTGTTTGTTCTCTCGCAATCCGAGAAAAACTTCAGGGGGGGCGGTCAACTGCCCTCCCCAGTCGGGGACGGTGAACCTTTTCCTTTTGGGTGATGACAAGCTCCTGATCGGGCAGTTTTATTTCATTTCGGATGTTTTATTTAATCCGGCGGCCGGCCAAACGGCTGCACATTACCAGCCGTGTTGGCGTCTGCGCAGTCTACCAAAACTGCGGGAAGAACCGAATCTGTACGATGAACCCAAACTGTACTGGAACGGAACCATCACAAGATGGTCGTTCCTTTCTCCAGATCGCTCATAAATTGTCTTCCAGAGCAGAGATCCTACCGTCTAACTGCACCCCTCAACTGCTCAGTTGGTTGGAGGGTGAAATGTATTGATTTTTCTTGTTGTCGATGCCTTCAACATGTGACAGTGCCAACATGTACTCACTATTAAACTGGGGCCCGCGATCATTGAGAAGTGACTCAGGCAGCCCATGTCATTAGAAAACGTTCTCCACTGGAGCCTCGGCCACCTCCCTAGCCGGCTTGTCTGTGTTTGCCACCAGCTCAGCGCCTTTGGCATAACGGTTGCCTTTCACCGTCGGCGTCGTGCCTTCCTGCCCAGCATGTCTACTGACTAGTGCTGCCGCGACTCCGACGGCTGCGTCGTGACCGACAGGGATGTCGGGTGTTTCTTGGCCAGGTCATGGGCTTTGGCACAGATGACGCAGCTTCTACTGGAATTCCTCTCGTTCTGCTTCGTTTCCGTTCAGCTGGAGCCAGCCTAAACCAACCTTGCGTACAACTTATCGTTCCATAATGTTCATCGCAATCATGCTTCGACTAGAGAGCCATTGGTATTAACTCCTCGAGCACCAGAAGCATCTCATTCCCGTCTCCGTGACCCAATCAAAAAGTGATTCCCGCCCTAAGTGTAAAATTCCAGGCCAGTCTCTGCCACCTCTTTGTAGGCCCTTCGCACAACTGTTTGAATGTCTTGTCTTCTATCTGCCCCTTCACATCCGCTGCTCCGAGAGCGCCTCCAAACACGCCGGTGTCTTCTCCCGTGTCATGCAGAGTCAAGCTCTGGACACCGTGTCAGCGTGAGGATTATTGGCGTCTCTCCGAAACGTGACGGTGAAATCACGCTCTTCTGCTCCTTGGAACCATCGCGCGTGGCGGCCCTGAGGACTCTGCTTTCTGAAGCCACGCCAGACTACGGTGAACGATGTACTTACCAGTGAAATGGCTTCCCGATGGATTACGAACGAAATTTACAATTTGCGAACACGAACGGGCACGCCTTTTTATCCCCAATGTGCCATTTCCGCTTCAATGTCAGTGAACGCTTTTGGTGCAAAACAGCCCGGCACAACACTTCCCTCTCCATCCATCTGCAGTAAGATGCAACCGAATTCCAGATAAGAGACGTCCAAACTAACTTCGAACAGTTACTGCATGTGAAGAGAATGCAATACCACTGCTTCACACTGGGCTTTCTTCGGGACCTTGGAGCCATTTCCGGCGATCATTTCAAACAAACTTTGCCCTCTCCGTCCTCTGATGCAAAGGAACTGCTAGAAGCTGAAACTCCGTACCAAATCGTGGCAATGCGCACAGAAACCTAGACACGAATGGGTTTAGTCCGTGGATAGATGTCTCGGCCAGGATTTGGTCACTGACACCTTCTCGGGGTCACATTTTGTCCCACTGCTACACACGAGATGCTTTAGAAATCTAAGCTTACGGTGGCACGGCACCATCTTACCACTCCTGGCCGTCAGACACGTGCCCTTCAGTCAGACTAGCACGACTCACGGATGTGCAGAATGTTCTCGTGAGTCCTTACCACCCACGATGACATCATCTAAATAGGCTGTTGCTTCCTTTTGCAATGTCAGCCCCTCAGTATATCAGAGATACCCTGATGAACCAAGAGGGGAGCAACAAGCAAGTAAGCAAGTTCCACTCCGAAAGCTTTTTACATTTCGTGCAGTGAATTCCCATCGATTTGCCTCCGTGGCTAGCACCGCCTTTTCCCTACCCTCGAGAGCGATTGTAACCTGCCGATATGCAGAGCTGAAATCCAGAGTAGTGTTCAGCTGCGATCCAGCCATACTGCCAAGGCATTTCCGCACCTATGGGAGGTACTTCTGCAGCTGTTTTGATATTTAAGGCCGAAAAATCCAGCGCGAAACGATAAGTTATCTCATTAAGGCGAAGCAAACGTAGCGGTGCTGACCATGGCGTATCCGACTTTTAAATGATGCCAAGTCCTCCATTTTCTTTAACTGCAGTGCAATTTCCTCGCGCTGGTGGTATGGTGTCCGCTTGGGCCGCAGTGCAATCAGTGGGCTGTTGCCCGCTCAGAAGCACCCTTTTGTCATAATTGATAGCAGCCTGACCGAGCTTGCCGAGGACACCACTTCACAAAATCCGTGCAGCCATCACGGTTTCGGTCACCGGCACCCTCACACGTTTTGCATCGTTCCAAGCCAAACAGAGATGTCGGTAACCGCAGAGCCGGTACATGCGAATACATATATAAGAGGAGAAACGTTTGGCAGCAGATTTGCTGGATGACGGCTGCAATATAAACCCTCATCTGCCAGGCAATGATGATGAGAGACAACTGGCGGAAGATGCAGTGTCCTATGTCCAAGTGTAATTCTATTTCCCCATATGACGCCGTACAAGCAAAGAATCTGATGCAGTTTCGGCTTTAGGAGCTGCTTGTTTTCTTCGAGTTGACGTTTGCGCCGTAGAAGCACACGAAGCACCCCTTCTTAGCTCAATACGTTGTGGAGCCCCAGTTCATATAATGAGCTTATATGCCATAAAGTAATGGCCTGGACGAGGTCAATCGAGGTCAATCCAGGTTCGTATTCGAAAATGATTCATTTCGTCGAAATGGGGTATGACACAATTTGGTGCATTGCCAGTAAGTAGAATAACCTCATGCATCCATGTCAGGTGTTTTAATGGGTTATGTGAGTTCATGAGAGGCCAGTGGAGTTCATAATGCATCATCACGAAGTTAAATTGTGACCATTTGAGTAAATTCGGGGAAAAATAGAATAAAAATTCATTCGTCATTAACTGACCTTCAGTGACTCAGGATGATCTGACCCAGTTTGCTTATGCTTTGAGCGACCTGCATTTCATCATGTAGTCAACGTCCCCTCCGAAGTCCCGTATGCCCCTTTACAAAACGCCACATTTTCAATACCTGTCCTCAGTTGCTTTCGATTGACCCGGCTTAGGTCACTTGTGCCTCGGTGTAAGTACATGGATCCTTTAGACCAACTTCCTGCAAAGTTTCATTGCATTGGAAGAACAGATCTCTAGGAAAAGACAAAATGTTTTATGCCCTTTCTTTTTTTTTCGGTTGGCCTCCATTGACCTGACTGGGACAACTTGTATCTTTGAACTGAGACTTTATAACTCAGCCTAACTCTCCACATATTTCATGCGCAACAGCGCCGTCCTACGGCCCGACAAGCGAGCGGTTGTCTACTTCCGGCGACAGATGGGCAGAGGGACCGGCCTTTCATCTTCGCTGGGTCTTAGTGAAAAGTTACCAACCAATTTTAACACTTCAGACAGCGAAAAATGTCCCGGAGTTCATCAGAGAGTAGACCAAATGTCAACGCGCCGACAGTGTTGCCTCGTGAGCTTTGTGGAAAAATCGTGAGGAGTATGTCGTTTTTGCCCCCACCCCGACCATCTCCACCACCGCGCGTGTCAAAGTCTGACCCTGTTGCGCGCGTGGCCAAAACAGCCACATCCCCAGCAACAAACTGGTGCCGCCCTCCCGCGATGGCCACGGCCGACCGGCGCCTGCAGGCGTGACCGCTCCAGAGGTCGGCAGCTCCGTACGTCCAGCAGGTCAACTGGCGTCCGTCCCGGCTATTCCCCGCCGCTGACAGTTCCAGTCTCTCGAAGCCAGCTGTCGGCCGCGCCACTCTGAGCCCCATTCATAAGCACATTGATAGCCACTTGCTCGATAGTTCACGGACTTACCAAGCTTACGCAGTGATTATGACGCACCTCAGACATTTATGCTGAAGTGTCATGCACGCAGGTTGGAGCACTCTATTCGCAGGAAACTGAAGGGTTTGCAATAATCTGCTAGTCTATTTATAAATACAAACTCACGCTACTTCCAAGACCTCTTGAACGTTTTTGAACGATAAGAACATCTTAACATTGTCTGCTGGAGATATGTCTGCGCACAGCCAACGTTGTGTACTAAATACTCGGGTGGAATAGTTTTCATTTTTACTAATTATGAAGAATATTTAACCCTTAAGGTAATGCGTATCTCTCCCTATTCTGCACATATATGGATTCATGTGCAATGCTTACAAACCTGTGAACTCTTTTGGTTCACTTGATTTGCCTTCAGCTTGTTGTCAGTTGTATCTAAATGTGCTTGTGATTATGCAGGTGCAAATGTACATACCGTTGTGTTGTAAGATTCTATGACTAGTTCCATGCAAAATTCTCAATGAATAACAACATTTTTTCAGATATGTATTCATTCATATGATGAAAAATGGAGGAGTATTGATCGCCATTCAAAGTTATTAAATACAGACCATTTAATGTAGCTCCGGTTATTATGTACTGAAAGTTCATTGTTACCGAATTGCCACTACATAAATGACATTCAAATGTCTAATGTGGCTCTGGCATGGAAGTTCATCACTGAGGATTATGGAAATAATACATGACCAGGGACGTAGCCAAGGGGGCCATGGGGGCCATGCCCCCCCCCCCCGAGCCAAGCGGTCTACACTAGATACATGGCGATTTCGCATGAATACGTAACAGTAATCATATATATGTTGCAAAAACAAACATTATGTCTTCCTGGGCCTTAAATATGAAATAAATTGCCTAAACTGCTGTCTTTGCTTGTAAATTTTGTCATATGCCTGTGGCATATGACAAAATTTGACATTTGCCCCCCCACCGAGGAAAATCTTGGCTACGTGCCTGTACATGACTGAGATGTATAGCTCATAAGGATGCGCTTGACGTACGGAAAACTGAGACTGAAAGGGATTATTGACATGTTACATCATAATTCAAATAAGTTCTTGGTGGTTTTCTAAATGCAGTCCTCATGTGCCAGTGTTGATTTTATGTTATCCATGTTTTTTTTCATTTTTCCCTTGTTCTTGCCATTTGTTTTTCTTTCTGTTCTTTTTTCTTTCTTTGGCATAATCATAAGTCGCAGTTCTTTTAATCTAAAAATGAAAAACAAGAGCATATGGCGGAATTTTAAATCTGATTGGATATATTCTTAAGCTGGCTGAATTGTACTAATTCATCTCTCTAGACGAAATCTCTCTAGACGAAGTTTTAGCCTCCTTAACCCGGCACCGCCTGGCGTGTTTTTACACCCGCGACCGTCTGGGGAGTGGCCAGAAGGGCACTCCCGTTATCTCGGAATCTAACCATTGAATCTAAACCGGTCTACAACCAGTCGATAGCCCTGAGTCTTGCAATTAAAAAACACTGTCCTGATCACGTGACTGTCCTGGTCACTGACAGTAAGTCCTGGTCACACGACTGATGACTTCACAGCTCACGTAAAACGCATAACACGACGTCGGAAAAACTGATAACGGTTCGTACATCATCGGTAATACTGGTCTTAGAGCCTTTAACTGGGCATTAAACGAAATGTCACGATTTTCTGCATCAGAAGCATGCCAAGATGTGAAAAAATGTTGGGTCAAAGTCAGCCTAGGTCAGGTGAAATGTTAGTATTACCTTGCATGCCGAAGATCGATAATCATTCGCAACCGTTTTGATCCGCGTAGCACAAAGGATGGAAGTGAAACCTTCTGATGATCAGTTTTGCATTACCTGTTTTCATCCAATCAGGGTCATTCTAGGTCAGCTCAGATAAAGTTTCATCACTCTTCCTGACAAGAAGCAGTAATTACTTGCTGAGTTTCTCAACTGCGTCAAGTACAGAACTGAAATGACACTTCTTGAGCATTAAATCTGTTCTGCCTGCTTCTTATCGGGCCAAGGTCAAGCTGGGTCAGGACAGATAATCATTTTCTGACTGCAAACAGAAATCTCTGTCTGCTGCAACTGAACTATCTCCCACAGACAATGTTGAGTTCCATTTCGTTTTAACATTAACCTATGACGTAACTTGACATAACCCCACGTTGCGTTTGTGTGATCATCACGTGAACCTTGCTAAGAGGCGCAAATAGATTTGCTTGTCTGGCCTGAACGATGGGGAAAGTCAGCAGCAACCATTTCTGTCGCCCACAATGCAAATCAGTCTAATTGTCATCATGCATGTGACTTGGTGTGACCGCTTATGTTGACATGTCACGGTTGTATATCCTTTTGGGTACCGTAGCCTATGTAAATCCAAATAATCCGTGCATTATATTCGCGAATATTACCAAAAAACAATCATGTTCGTGCCACCTCCGGAGAGGCGAAAACACGCATGCAAGGCTTCACGTATGACGTAATACCTCCATGACCTGGCCTAGCATGGAAATGATTTTATTGTCAAAATATTTAAAATTGGTCGGTTAGCAGATATGGAAATTTTAGTTGGGATTGCTTTACTGGTTCAAAAGTTATTTACGAAAAACCGAGGGGTGCCCTATTTGATATCCCCAGGCGGTGCCGAGTTAATCAAGGCTTTTTCAGAAAAAAGCACCACGACTGGCATCTGCAACGACCAACATAGCTACCACGTGGTAGTATACCCAGATCAGTGACAGAATCTGCGCATTTCGGACAATCCCGTTACCACATTGGCATAGTCTAAGATGTTTTCAAATCATTTTTATCTTCTTAGGTGTCCCATCTTTTCTTGTAATGATCGTAATTGTTTTTCACCACATAGGCATGGCTGGAGAACATGGTGGTATTGACCCCCACTTTTCAGAGGTTTTAACATCACTCCTATGACAATGACAGGAAAAATGGCCTACAATCCTATCTGACAGCTCCAATGATTTTCGGAGATTTCCAACCATGGTTATAAGTAGCAGCGATGTGTGTGCTGGGATGCATATCCTTTTGGGCCAGGATGTCATGTCTTGAATTACGCAGCACCAGCAAGTGCCGGCAAGCACTGCATCTGACGCTGGTGTGCGACCATTGCAGTAACCTAGCAGATGTGTTTTTCGCGTTGCTAGGGCCCTCGCGTGACGGTCTTGATTTTCCGCAGAGCGCACTCTAAAAGGACCTTCAGAAATGCTAAGAAGATCTTCTGCTGGAGAACACATGTGATCGCCAATTTGATTTCGGCTGAGCGTATCTGTAATCACCCACACAGAGACGATGGTTGCCTGATGAACACCAGCCAGCACCTCATTACCACTTCCCGGAAGACTCAAATGAATATTGAGGACGTGGCCGGCATACATAATCCTCGCCCCACGAAGAGGTGGGGGATTCGCTCGCGTGTGATTTTTGTGCAGCTCCGGAACGTCACCAAGCAGCTGGATGAGAGAATGTTTTAGGTGGCTCTGTGCTATTAAGTTCCGGGAATTTTCTTACCTATTTCAGTCCTGACTGTTGAGTTATACAAGGTGGAAAAGTTACGAGGTCATTTTCAAAGGCTGTGTGGTTCGGGATTTGGGATTACTTTGTAGGGAGTAATGCACTGCGTACCCCAGGAACGAAAAATGTCATGATTACAACAACGTAAGTCCATAAATAGCCATACATTCGAAACCTAGTAGGTTTCACCTGCACTCGAGTGCTTGAGGAGACAGTGTACGCTCCGAATGTTTTAGAAATGAATTTTACGTTTTGTGTGTTGTGCGTCTCTGAACGCATGATAGTTTTCCCTGCTTAAAGGGGGCGGAGATGTTGCTAGCTATTCGGGCCAGCGTGGGCCGCAGATCCTACATACAGATGGAAAAACTAAGCTTGTCTTTCAGTTCAGAACACCGACAGTTTGCGACGCAGACAAATGGACAAGCGTAATCTCAAGAGACGAAAAACGCGCGTAATTGGTGGTTGACATTGAGTTGGGATAACGAGAAAAAGAGCTTAGTAGAATATCAGTGTATTTGCTGTCATATGTATTTACGTATTCGGTGATGTCGACACAATACATCAGGACCGAAAATGGATTGGGATTGTGTGACAATCAGTTGCAATAATTATTTCTTAATGGCAGAAATACATCTTAAAACCCAAAAGACGGACGGAAACGAGAGTATTGTCGGTGATTACTGAGCGGAATAACGCCACAGTGAATGCTGAGCTTCAAAAACACCACGCCCGGAACCCATTTCTTTTCACCATGCAAAATAAGCTCCACTTCATTTCGATTAGGTAGCAGTACGTCGTGGGATAGGAGACACCTTCAGTCGCTCGCATGGCTACCAAACCACAACACAGCCATACTCTGAGGGATATGGCAGCCGCCATGGTGATTTGGCCGAGCTACCTCGGCTCCGGCAAGTTACCTCGACTCCGGCCGAGGTAGGTTTGCTTACTTACGAAGCTAAAAAGCGTGGTGTCAGCTTACCTCAGAAGAGACGACCACTTACCTCAGGAACCTTAGCTCCACGACCACTTATCTCAGGCGTAGCTCGGTGTTGCCTGATGGACCTCGTCGTTGGTCATGGCGGGACTAGAAGACTGGCAACTATTGCCGGTAATCCTATCCTCCGAGTCCAGCGAACTGATTACCTTCAAACCTAAACCAACCGACGTGGCTACTTCCATTTCCTATCCTTGTGAAAACCTAGCGATCGTAGGTCATGCTGGCAAAGGTCAACAAAAGCCATCGAGAGTGATCGGTGATGCCGTAATCCGAGTTGCAGGCAGTGCTCTGGGCATTTGGGACCAATCGCCACCATTAAACCCTCAGTAATGGACGCGCCGTGTGTGTAGTGATTGTGCGGATGTCAATTACCTCGCGTCAGGTCAATAAAGCTTTTCGAAATCCCGAGGATTACCATGATTACCCGCAGTCAATTCCATGCTCCGAACTATTGGAATGCATACTTTACCACAACCATGGGTGTAATTTGCGATTTTTGTAAGTACTTCGGCATCCCAAGTGTTGACTAGGTATCTAACGATTTGTGATTTTATCATGGGCCCGCACTGGGTGGACACTTCTAATGATTTGTGTTCCCTAAGATAATGCATGTACGGGCGTACCAGACGCCACCAGACGGTGCATGGGTCGCGGACGCTGCATGGGACGCTACCTGTGTAGATACCTTTGCTGAGATGACAATCAATGCCTCAGCACTTGAGCCCGGTGCCGCAGCCCGCTCGGCCGAGGCTCGAAAACGCCGTCATTACGCGGGGATCAGTTCACAGTACCGATTCGAGCCCTCTGACCGTCAAGTGTACCGGCGCACTAGGACCGGCATTTTTGGATTTTATCGTTGAACTGGGTAGCCAGATCACAGTACGAACGGGCGAGCGGCGGGAGTCGGAGTGGCTGCGGCAGCGCATCTCCATCGCTGTCGTGCGTGGTAACTCTGCCGCAGTGCTCTCCACAGTCCGGCCAGAAGCCGACTTCATCAACAGTTCTGCTCCAGCCAAAAGCGTCCTGCGGCGGCGGCAGCCGTCGGAGCACGGGCCGGGCCCTGCCGGCGGCGGCTCGCCGGCGGACCGAGCGCTTAGCCGCGCCCCCTCCGGGCGACCGTCTCAGCCGCCACCGACGCCGCCTGGCCCCGAGACTGCGCCGACGCGCTCCCTGGCGGCCCAACGACGGTCAGACGCTGCTTCCGCCGCCGTCGCCTCCGCCTCCGCCTCCGCCGCCTCCGCCGCCACCATTGCTGTCGCCGGCCGATAACGACCCTTCTACATCTGTGGGCCACCAGGACGGGCGCCGGGCCACGATCGAATCGCTGCCGCCATCGTCGCCGCTGCCGCCGCTGTCGCCGCTGCCGCCACCGTCGCCGCGACCGCCTCCACCGCCGCCGCCGGCACCAAGCCTTGGACGTGGGCCACCAAACTTCATGCCCAAAATGGCTCTTGAAACGAAGAGGAATTCAGTTGTCCCTGGGGACCCGGTGTCCGTGACCCATGTGGGCCCGCCGCCTCGCCTGCCGCCAAGGCGCCTGCCGTATTCGGCATTCACAGCGACCAGGCCATCAGAGACGGCATCCAGCTCCGTAAGATGAAGATGGCGGAGGAGCGGCAGCGTGGACAGACGCGGCCGCTGCATGATACGGGGTCGATCTTGGTGCGACGCGTCGCCATCGGTGTCGTCGG